>NW_004624858.1:2647596-2761772 GCF_000247695.1 Heterocephalus glaber | reverse complement strand
AATTGTCTGAGTCTGAATCCTGATTCCACCATATGTAGACTCTGTGACCTTAGGAAGGTTACTCAATTTCTCTGTACCTTATTTTTCATATCTGCAAGGTAGGGATAATAGTAGTAACTCTGCCTCAGGTTGTTGTAAAGATTAAATGATATAATTTTTTGTTGTGTTTTTGAGACAGGATCTCATTTTTAGCCCAGGTTGGCCTTAAACTCAAGGTGATCCTCCTGCCTCAGCCACCTGAGTGCTTGGATTATAGGCATGCACCACCACACTCAGCTTTGAATGATATAATTCATATAATGTACTTAGAATAGTTCCTAACTCTTAAAACTCAATTAGGTTAGCTAATTTTTATATTAGTATTGTTTTAGATACTCACTTGAGATTTGTTGTACTTCATTAATTTGAAAAGAGGATTCTTAATAATTCTGGAAATTTTTCCATCATTATCTTTTCAAATGTTGTGTTTCCTTAATTCTCTTCTAAAGTTATTATTAGGATTAAGTGATCTAAAACATGTAAAACACTTAGAATAGCATCATATTTGGGTCAGCTATTATCAGTACTAGTTATAATTCCTTATTCATTTTTAGTCCTTGGAGTTTTTCCTTAATTTATTAGGGATATTTTATAATAATTTATTCTACTCTATTGAATTAGAAATTATTTCAGACTCTTTTTTGATTACAAGCTGTGATTGTTTAGAATATTTTCCTTTCCCTGTTCTTTCATGGCTGTTTAAGAAAATTTAATATCTGTATTACTTTTGAATTACATTAAGTATATGACAGAAATCCCTAAACAATCATAGTTTTAAAAAGTATACGGGGCCAGGGATTTAGCTCAGCAGTGCTGCAGCCTGCCTCACAAGCTCAAGGTCCAGAGTTTGATCTCCAGTACCAAAAAAAAAAAAAAATTGAAAGCAAGTATAGCCAGGCTTGGTGGTGCACACCTGTAATCCTAGCATTTTGGGAGCTGAGGCAAGAGGATCGCCAAGTTAGAGCCTAACCTGGGAAATGTAGCAATTTAGCTAGTCTTTTATTCCAAATTAAAAAATGACCTGGAGATACAGCACAGTGAGAAAGGCTTGGTTTGAATCCCTAGTTCAGCAGAAAAAAAATAGAACATGATTTCTTTCTTACATAAATGAAGTATAGAAGGATGAGGTCAATGGGAGGTATGTCTTCATGATCTTTAGGAATTCAGGCTTGTTCTTGTTCCTAAACCTTTGGCTTTCATCTTGTAAGCTAAGATGGCCGCTCTAGTTCCAGCCATTATATCCACATCCTAGTTACTAAAAGAAAGAGTTAAAGAAGGATATGCCTCTTCTTTTTAATATGTTTCTCTAAAGTCATACATACCATTTCCTATTGGCCAGAATATAGTCACATGGGTATGCCGTGGAACACTACAGAATGTGATTTTTTTGGAGACAGAGTCTCACTGTGTAGTTCAGGCTGGCCTTGAACTCACAGTGATCCTCCTGCCTCTGCCTCATAAGCGCTGGGGTAACAGGTGTGCACCACCACGCTTGGTGAGAATGTGATCTTTATTCTCAAACAGCAGATACCAAGGAGGTAACGGATAGTGGAGGAAGCTAGCAGTCCGCCACAGTGCTCTTCTCATGCTCCCTCTAGGATTGCATATTCTCCCTGTCTTGATCATTGCTGTGGCAAATGACTTGGCCTGATTTGCCTGGGACTTTTCTATTGTTAGCACTGAAAGTCCCATTTCCTAGCACCCCCAAACCTACCATTGCAGCTACCCTAGGAAAACTGGAATAACTGGTAACCCAGGATCACTCTACTCAGTTCCTTGAAGAACAGACCTGTGTGTTATATGTGTCATATGTGTTTTCAGTACATTCGTGTCTCTCTCACATTCCTATCTTAACATCCCAGTGTTCAGAATGTGACCTGACTTGGAATAGAGTTGTGCTGATGTAATTAGATCAGATGAGGTGGAGGGGGCCCCTAATCCAATCTAATCCAATGTGACTCTTATTAAAAGGGGAGTTTGGATTCAGAGAGATGCACACAGGAAGAACACGTGTGAAAACTGGAGTTACACTGCCACAAGACAAGGAAGTACCAGAACTTGGGGTGAGGCCTGGAAGAGACCCTTCCCTAGAGCTTTCAGAGAGGATGCCCCACCCTGCCCCACCCTGCCACACACACACACACACACACACACACACACATCTTAGAGTTTCATCCCCAGAACCGTGCAGTGGTGAACTTCTGTTAACTCACTACATTTGTGATACTTTGTTATGGCATCGCCAGCAAACTAATACAATATAGACACTCACTTAAATCATCACAACTTCTTTGTGAAACACCTATTATTACAGCCCCATTTTACAGATGTAGAAACTGAGGTACACCCTAGTTAAGAAAACCAAAGAAAGTGCCAAGGTGAAGTAAGGAGAAAGACACACAGACAACCCAAAACTATAAGGGAAAAAGAAGAAGGGAAGTTTTTGAAGCATTTAGATATGGACAGGAATACAAAGAAAGAAAGAAGTGCCAACGAAAAAGGATTAAAATTGACCTGGCCAAAGAACATTAGAATCTCTAGGTCACTGGATGTAAACCACTAACATTTTTCTTTTTCATATATGCCTAGAGCTTGAATAAAAATGTCTTCCTGTCATGAAATGCTACCTTGTTTTTGACACTTGCAAGTATTTTATTATATTTTGAACCTGAAGGTATATCTCCTATGAGCCCTGGCCTGATATAGGCTTCATTTTTATTTGAAGAGAGGGACTAATAATAATCACTTGTTCCATGAATGTTACTTGGAGAAGTTTGAAGCTCATGTGCTTCACAGATTTGCTTTTAACCAATGAAATAGCACTTATGTTTTTAAAGTTTTATATAGAAATATCTAGTTTTGTGTTTCACATGCATATATGTACACACACCTTTACACATACATACCTGTCATATACAGCTATATATACCTGTAGGTATATATGCATGTGTGTGTGTGAGTGTGTGTATACACATGCACTTCTAGGGAAGGCATAGCTAAAGTCGAAAGTCAAAGGCAATACTCTGGGGGGATGGCACTTAATTTTCCAGAATGCAGTTACACACTGTTTTAGAGAACTTTACATTGTGCTACGAATCAGTCAAAAGAATAAATGGGCTGGGCGTGGTGGTGCGCACCTGTAATCCCAGCACTTGGGAGGTGGAGGCAGAAGAACTGCCATGAGTTTGAGGCCAGCCTAGGTTACATAGTGAGCTCCTAGTGAATTACATAGCGAGACCCTGTCTCAAAAAAACAGAAATAAACAAATAAATAATACTTGGACTGGAGAATGAAGGAGTGGTGGAAACCACAGTGGCTGTATTCACAGTCACTCCCCTTGACTTACCAGGGACATTTTGCCTCCTGGGTCCTACAGGGTTAGAAGTTCTGTTGCCAGCAGGAGCCCACTGTCACCAGAGGACACAGCAGAGGTCCACCTGAATTACAAACTATGGCTGCCATCCAGGCATTTGCATTTCTGGTGGCCAGGGATTAGCAGGTGAGAAGGGTGACCGTCTTGGCAGGCATAATTAACCCTGAGCCAGTGGGCAGTCGGGCTGATTTTACACCGCAGGCTTGGAGAGGCATAAGAGTGGAGTTCAAGATGACCCATTGTGGTGCTCTAGGTTGTTGTTCTCCCTCATCAACTGTAACTGTGAAGAGACAAGTGAAGCAACCCAAGTTTGCTCAGGATGGGTCAGAGCAGGGTTTAAGAAACCCTGGTGGTCAAGTTTGAATGATAGCACTGAAAGCCACCAAGAGCAGCTGGGGTGGCTGAGGGCAAGGGGAATTTCCAATGGGTAGTGGAGAAGGGGGACTCTGAGTTCTACCTGAGGTCACCTGCGGAGACAGAAGTCAACCACGCCAGTCCCTAGACACATGCAGAGACGTGGATTTGCAGGGCCCCAGGAGCCCACTGGGAGACATGTGGCAGTCAAATCTCCCCTCCAGAAAGCTTAGCTTAGTTATGACCAAGGCTTTTAGGGTGCAGTTTCTCATTCACTGGGGACATGACCTTAAAAATTCCTTCCCTCCGCTTTCTATTACCTTTCTAGCAATCAGCCTATGGAAACATTTCATTAACCTATGGGTTTTATTTTCACTCCCTGCATGAGCACTGTCCAATAGAAATCCAGTGCAAGCCACATGTGATTTTCTAATAGCTATTTCATTGGTAATGAGATTTTGCAAACAGCCACATTTCAAATTCTAACCACAGTGCCTGTCAACCTCTCTGGGGCCTTGCAAATGTGCTCTGCCTCGCTAATCTGTGCTGTAACCCTTCTCGGATGCCAGTAACCAGGCAGTTTGTATGTAGGGACACTAGCATTCTTAATTACTGTGTGTCAAGTTCTTTTCCCCTGCTTGGGAAGTTTTCTGCCATCACTTTTGTGAACAGATTTTTTTATGTCATCTGCACTCTCTCCTGTTTCTTCATTGACTCCAGTCAGTCTTATGTTATTCTTTGCATTGTCTAGCAGCTGCTGGATTGATTTCTCATGGTTCCTTACAATTTTAAAGAAAGTTTTCTTTTCCTGGTCACTAATTCCAATCTTATCTTCTATATCTGAAATTCTGTCCTCACAATGGCTCATTCTGCTGCATAAACTTTCAATGGAGTTTTTAATCTCCTGGAAATCTGTTTGCATCTGTTTTATGGATTCCATTTGTTTCCTATGTTGGGATTCCATCATATTCCTCTGCTCCTGTATTTTTTTATCTGTGTCCTCTCTAGATTAATCATGTCTTGCACTATGGGCACAATCTCTGCTGTTATCTGAGTAATTATTTCTGATTTCATTTTTTCCAGATCCTCTTTTGTTGCCAGTTCAGGGAATCCAGGTGGTTGAGTATCAGATTGTTCCATCTCATTTCCCTTTGGGGTTGCTCTAGGTGATGTGGAAGTCTGGTTTTGAGACTTGTTTACAGGCCTTCTCATTTTAATGGGGAGGGGGTGCTGCGAGGGAGGGGTGTTTGCTGCTGGCACCTATGTGGCTGACCTTGTCGCGCTGGGGGCAGCTCTGCTCCTTGGCACTGGTGATGGTGGTATGGCGGCACAGAAGGCTCCTCCTCAGTGCTGGGGGTGGCTCTTGACTTAAATATTTTAGAGGAACTAAAGTGACCTTGATGAACAATGCAAGAAATTACAGCATGAGAAATTCCTTGAATAAAAATGTATTGGGCTGGGAGTATAGTTTAGTGTTCGAGCCTATTCTTGGCATGCACAAGGCCCTGGGTTTGATCCCCAGCACCACACACACACAATATAGACTTAAAAGAAGACAGCCTTGCTGCCCAGGTGCCAAGAAGCGGTGATTCAGGACCTTGCCCCTTGCACTGAAAGTGGAATTCTGATCTGCATCTGGAGATTCCTGTTGGAGTAGCAGGGGCTTTGTCAAGTTTGCCTGGTGCAATGCCAGCTCCCCTGGACCAATCTTTCTGTCCTCTGTCCTTCTCACAGGTGTCATTCTCTAATAAACTTGTCGCGCTCCTTTTTCATCCATCAATTCCTGGAGCATCTGAAACCAGCACTCATTGCCTCACAGACAACAACAACACATCAGTGACAGAAAACACTGGACATTTCCTAGTGCACAGGAGCCTACAGGCCAGTTGGCACAAGTTTAATATTCACGGGGCCAAATTTGGAGAATAATATAACCTCTCATGATTTTATCATCCCACCCATTGACCAGCCTTTCTGTTCCCTTTGTCCTTTGCACAGGTGTCATTTTCTAATAAATTAGTTGCACTCCTATTTCATCTACCAATTCCTGGCCAATGCGAAACCAGTGCATGAACTTACCATGTTAAAATTCTGTCATATTAAGAAACAAAACTTGGAGGGTGCTGTACTTACTTTTTTCAGTACTGGAGACTGAACCCAGGGCCTTGCACATGTTAGGCAAGTGCTCTACCACTGAACTATAACCTCAGCTCTTTTTATTTTTTGAGACCCTTGCTAAGTTGCCAGTCTAGCTTCAAACTTGCAGTTCTCTTGCCTTAACCTCTTGAGCAGCTGAGATTACGGGTGTGTGCCACTACATATGGCTAAGACACTATACTTTGAAGTGTGTTCTGTATCTCTCTCCATCCTTACTTTTGTTTTCTTTGGTCTTCAGCTGTAAATTTTTAATTCCAGACAGTTATTTTTCATTTAAGTTAAAGGACCAAGACTCATATCTTCTGGTGATTCAGCAGCAGAAAAAAAAAGAATTGTTTTTCCATCATTAAGTATTTATTGTGATTCAATTTGTTAAATACTGCAACACACATATATTTAAATACCATATTCTTATTTTTTGTAGTGTTCAATTTGCACATCATTTTCTTAAAATTAGGGCTGTATATCTAAAGTGAGAAACCAAGAACATTTTTCTTTATAAAGAGGGCATCTTTTCTTATATCTTACAGTTTTTTCTTAGTATCTTAAAGCTTTAAAGGTGAATCTTGTTCTATTCTTCGTCTCTAAATTTTCATTCCAAGTTTCTTATCATGTTCTTTCCATGGGTTTGGCTCTTGCTCTGTCACTTGGGTGGGTAGATATTTCTGCAGGTTTGTTTAGTTGCTAGTCAACCACACCTTTGGTTTTCTTTCATAGGATTGAATTGTTCTTCCTCCTAGCTCCTACCTGGCTTTTCTACTTAATATAACTCAGAGTACAATCCTTTTCCTCTTTTAAGTTTTCTGTGCTTTTATGGCAAGTGGGTTATGCCTTTTATTTTAAACAGCTTTATTGCAATACAATTCACATACCAGGAAATTCATCCTTTAGCACATTTACAATACCATAAAATTCATCCCTCAGTATACAAAGGTGCAACCCTCTTCACTTCTTGTTTTTTGGTACCGGGGATGGGTCCTTGTGCTTTTGAGGTGGGAGCCCAAACCACTGAACCAAATCCCTGGCCCCAGAACCCTCCTCACTTCTGATTTTAGAATATTTTCATCACCCCAAAAAGCAGCCCTGTACCCACAGCCATTATTCCCCATTCCCTGGCCTCCTGGCACCCCCTAATCTACCTTTTGTTTCTATGAACTAGCCTATTCTGGACATTTAATACACAAGAGTCATACATCATAGGGGTCTTTCATCTCTTGCCTCTAATAGCATAATGTTTCCAAGGGTCATCTATGTTGTAGCATGTCTCAGTATTTCGTTTTTAGCACCAAATAACACTCCATTATATGGCAAAGCCCCATTTTGTTTTTTCACTCATGAATCCAACACTTGGTGTTATGTGTCTACCTTTTGGCTGTATGAATAATGCCACTATGAGCATTCATATACTGGTTTAGTGGGACATGTTTTCATTTCTCCTGGATATACACCTAGAATTAGAATGGCTGTGTTATATGGAAACTCTAAGTTTAACTTTTTGAGGAACTGCCAAACTGTTTTCTGGATTGGCTGTATCATTTTATATCCTCCCAGGCATGTATGAGGGTTGCAATTTCACTACATTTTCAGCAACTCTTATTATTGTCTGTCTTTTTATGCTCTAGCCATTCTAATAGTTGTGAAATGGCATCTCGTGTGTGATTTTTTTTTTGGTACCACGGATCGAACTCAGGTCCTTGCGCTTGTGCAGCAGGTGGCGAAACCACTGAGCTAAATCCCTGGCCCCTCGTGTGTGATTTTGATTTATATTTCCCTAATGAGTAATGAAGCTGGGCATCTTTTCATGTTCTTACTGGCCATTTGTATGTATCTTCTTTGGAGAAGTTGGGTTTTTAGTATATGTGCTGCCGAAGCGAGCACTGAGAAGTTGGGTTTTTAAAAATCATTGCTAAGTTGTAAATTTTTTCTATATTCTGAGAACAAGTTCCTTATAAGACATATGCTTTGTAAATATTTTCTCCCATTGTTTTTTTAAGCGTGTGTGTGTGTGTGTGTGTGTGTGTTTTACAGGTCTAACAACCCAGGGCTTTGCATCTGCTATCTTTTTACTTTCTTGATGATGTCCTTTGATGCACAATTTTTTTTTTGGAGTCTTATTTATTTTTTCTTTTATTCCTTTTTTTTTTTTGGTACTGGGGATCAAACTCAGGTCCTTGCGCTTGCAAGGCAGGTGGCAGAACCACTGAGCTAGATCCCCAGCCCTCTTTTATTGCTTATGAATTTTGGTTGGATCTCAGAAATCATTTCCTATCCTAAGGTCACAGAGATTTAACACTATGTTTTCTTTGAAGAGTTTTATAGTTCTAGTTCTTCACATAGGCCTATTCCATGTTACTTTAAATATTTTAATTAATTAATTTATTGGTGGCACTGGATATTGAACTCAAGGCTTTTATACTGAGCTATATACCCCCAAGCCTTTTAAAATTTTTTTATGTGTTTCAAATTTGCTATCCTCCTACCTCAGCCTACTAGAATGTTGAGATTATGTGTGTGCCACCACACCGGCTTCAAATTCATTCTTTTACCAGTTGAAAAGAAAGACAATTCCTTTCCCATTGAATTATTTTAGCACCCTTGTATAAAGTTGTATTTTTATTAGAGTTTCCCAGATTTTGCCTTGTTTTGCAGTAAAGATAATACATCCTTCTCTTTTATTGGAGGACAAAGAATATGTCTGTTCATTTAAAATGAAAAAAAAGTATGTGATAAGCATCTACCTCAGTACATGCTGATAGTGAATATTTTTTCTTTCTTTTGTCTCCCTGTATTGTAGACAGCTAAGTCAAATAGAAATTCACAGACAGTCAGACAGGGCAAGGCCCTCAAGGGAGTCAGTGCAGATGATAAGAACACATCAAAACTGGCTGGAGGTACATCTGAAGAAGGCAAGACCTTGAGATTAAAATCACAATGCCCAGACGTGCATACTTCCCTAAAGGATGAATGCAAACTCAAGATTTTGGTACCATCCAGTCCATTAAGTCCAGACAGGCATCAGTCACCCAGATGGGTGACGAGAACATCTGGACCCATCCTTTCCCCAAAACAACCCTAGCTGGGTGAGGGACATATGTTTGTAATTCCAGAACTTGGGAGGCTGAGGCAGGAGGATCATTGAAAATTCTAGGCCAGTCTGGGCTACATGGTGAGTTCAAGGCCAGCCTGAACTGCACAGTGAGACCCTGTCTCAAAACAAAACAAAACAAAAGAAAACACAACAAAACACAAAACCCTAAAGGTCTAGAATCGGTTTTTTTTCCTGAATTTTCAGTTCTCCAAGTATCTACTTATTTAACTGCTTATGCAGTAATACAGTTATAACACATGGACTTGACTGACCTCAATTCTTCAAAATCAATGGTGGTTCTTACTTGTTTAAAAAGGAAAAGATTTTCTCGGGTAACAACAACCACTATTGGAAAGGAAAAGAAACAGCATGTGGTTATGGCAGGCAATTCTGTTCTCAGTGATCCTTTTCTCTCTTACATGTTGAATATTAGGAGCTCACATAGTCTGAGAAACAGCAGAGAGCTAAAGATAAGCCCTGTTCATTTCATGCAGGAATTCCCTAAGGTTGTGTGTCCAGGCAATTTTTCTGCCTGCTGGTTAAGTATCTTTTTGTGAGATTCCAAAATTGGTTCCTCTGTGTGAAGAATGTATGTGCACCTACTGAACCTTAAATGTATATGATACATGAACACCCAATAACTTGTTACACAACTCTTTCCAGATTAGAAAAAACATGGGGGGGGGGAGTAGGTCCCACAGCTAAGTGGTTTCAGCAACTCCAGAGCCAATGGTCTTGCCATTTGGCCAAATCGCCTCTATATCATTGGTCATGGAGCTCCTGAAACACATTTTCTTCCTGTCCTAGGGACTGTGGCCTTTTCGTGACCCTAAGCACAGTGAGGCTTTATTTATGCAATCATTCATAAGTTTTTATTAGCACATGTGTGCAGTACACAATTACATTCATCACAGGGAGTGGGTACATATACATCTTAATTCTTTATATGCCCCCCCCCATTTCTTGGTCATTTATTTACCTTTTGCCATTCTGGGGACTGAACCCAGGGCCATGCACATGCCAGGAAAGTGTTTGACCACTGAGCTATCCCTCCAGTCCTATTCACTACTTTAAAGAATTAAGCTTTATTTATTTATTTTTCAGTACTAAGGATTGAACCCAGGGGGTTTGCATTGAACTACATCCTCAGTCCTTTATTTTATTTATTTTTGTAGACAGGATCTTACTAAATTGCTGAATTGCACAGGTTAAGGTTGAATTTGTGATCCTCCTGCTTCAGCCTCCCAAAAGCGTTGAGACTACAGGTGTGTGCCACTGTGCTAGGCTTCATTTTTAGGTTTACTTATTTTTAATTTTTTGTGTTTTTGAGACACAGTTCCCACGCAGTGCAGCTCAAGCAAGCTGTTAACTCGTGATCCTCCTGCCTCAGCCTCCCTGGTGATTAGACTACTGTATTTTGAAGAGAGGCTCTGGATTCACAACAAAATTTAGCTGACAGTACGGCGCACTCCCTGCCCTCACATGCACAGATCCTCCCTCATCATTCCTTACAGAGTGCTACACTTGTTACAACTGTCGAACCCATACTACCGCAACTTTTGTCCCCACCAGACCACGGCTGACACTGAGGTTCACTCTTGGTGTCGTCCATTCGGCGGGCCTGGACAAATGCGTATGCATGAGTGACAGGTACCTCTGTAAATTCACTGTGCTCCGGGAGGGCCAGATTCTTAGAGGGAAAAGAGAAGAACAGGTTATATGAGAAACCCAAAGGAAAACTAATGTACAGAGCTAAATAAAAGATAAACAGGACACAGGGAGCTCGACCTTGAGCGAGAGAGGGGCCAGCGCCAGGGCGAGCGGCGGCGGCGGAGGCTCAGCTCGACTCCTCCCCAAGCTCGCCCGAGTCCGCAGCTGGAGCTGTCGCGTCGTCCCCCAAGCCCGACCCGGGACGGGTTCCTCCTCCTTTTGTTTAAGTGTCAGGCGAATGGGTTTCCTGTTGACGCCGGAATCCTGAGAAGGGGCAGGAAGAGTCGGCCAGCCCTCTCCCCGACCTCCGCCGCCGGGTGACTCCAGCGTCGCCCGGGTCGACTCTGGCCCGGCCGAGCGCCTTTGGCGACCCCGCCCCTCTCGTTCCCTCCCCCGGAGGCCGGGCTGGCGCCGCGCTGCAGGGCGGGGCGAACGGGCCGAGGCCGCCAAGCCGCAGGTGGAGCCCGCGCGGGCCGTTTCCGCACCGTCGCCTCTCCCGGCCGCCTTCGCCGCCCGCGGGGCGCTGGCGCGGGGCACCCGGTGCCCGTGGAGCGGGGCTCCGGGGCCGCAGCTCGCCCTCGCCCATGGCTGAGGGCCGGCGGCGGGAGGACGAGGAGGACGAGCTGCGCGAGCGCCGCGAGCTCGGGGGTCCGCGCCGCGCCCGGGGCCGTGCGCTCTCGGGCCACGCGGCCGCAGGTGAGGGGCGCGGGCGCGCGGGGCCGGACGGGGCGCTCCGGGGCCACTGGGGCCTGGCCCGGCCGGTGGCGGCTCCTCGCCCGCGCGGTTGGGACGGGCACCTCTCACTCTCGGAGGGAGGGCGGGTGGGCGCCCGAGTGGCCTTTCCACCCTCCTCCTGTCACTTGCGCGCTGAACCCGAGGCTGTTTCCTAGGGTTCTCTCAACCTGCTAGTGGTCCTGTAGCCGAAACTCCAAAATTTCCGTGCAAACAGTCCCAAGAGCTGCTGGCTTGGACCTGGTGGCCTTGGTGATTGCTTATCTCCGGGTGAGTCAGAGGCCGGAGGGAGAGCTCGCTGGGTCCAGCAGTCTCGGGATCGCGACCCCGCCAGAGGGCTGGGCACACCTCGTGCTCCGACTGAGTCCGGATCTGTGTCCCGTGAACTTTGGACCTCTGTCCCTTCGCCTCCCTCCCCAGCCTCCAGAGCTCACCGGTTTTCCACGACTTGCTTTAGTTATTTTGTGACCTTCCCCATTCTCCCAGTAAAGTCTAGACTAAGAGCGTTCTAAAAGGCCGGAGTGTCATTTCTGGGGCTGTAACGACTTTGCTGGTCGCGTGTTTTGGGTGCCCACAAACTCACGGATCGGATCCAGTAGTCCGGGGCACCAGTAGACAGCGAATGAGTGTACATCCACACCCCTTCCCTCTTCCTGGGCGGCTTTTCAGACGGACATAATGGAGAGGAAATTGTTTGGCCTTTGTTTCCAACTGGATAACTAGTTATCTGGACAACAGGGAGGAACAGACCTAGGGGGACAACGAAGAGATGAAGCAGGAAGCTTCGGATGAGAACACTTGTTCTCCTCAGGACAGTCTTTAGAAAGTGAAGTACAGCGAGTTTCCTTCAAGCCGTGGAGGCCTTTGTGTGATTTCCTTTAACCACTAAGAGAAAGTTGGGAACGGAGAGTAGAAAACGTGATGAAAGGAAAGAACTCGAGCTGAACCTGAAGAAATGGTAGATTCGATGCCCTTGGAACAGTGTTTTCTTTCCTCTGTAGTACTGGGAATCAAACCCAGGGTGCTCTACCACTGAGCTACACCCCGACCCCCTTTTAAATTTTAGTATTAGTTTTTTATTTTGAGACAGTCTCACTAAGTCGTGAAGTTGCCTGAGCTGGGCTCAAATTACCTTCGCTCTCCCTCAGTTTCCCAGAGTGCTGGGATTATAGCCGGACACCCTCCTGCCATGCCTGGCTCCCCAGCTGTTTATGTTTTGAGACAAGGTCTGGGTAAGTTGTCCAGGCTAGCCTAGACCTTGGCAATCCTCCTGCCTCTGCCTCACAAGTAGGTGAATTACAGGTGTGTGCCACGGTGCCTGCCTCCCTTGGTACAGTCTTGGAACCTTAAAGCTAATTCCCTATGCCCATTACTAGGACTTTTCATCAAAATAAGACATTTGTCTAGGAACACCAATTATTATGAAAATAATTGATGGTTTTGTTCAGTGTAAATCCAGAACTAGGGAAATAATGAGTAATTACTGGATGCGAATACATTTTTTTTCAAAAAGGTAATGAAAAAACTTCATGAGGATCCCCCTCCACTGAATTGCAGATCTGCATAGTGTAGGCTCTCTTGGATTCCTATTACCTCCAGCAAAAACTGTTGCTCTTACCAGAGACTGAATACTGTGGAGCTGTATTGGAATTTAAACTAGATATGATTCAAGTAATTATCATTTAGTTGCAATGTGTGTGTTTATTCCAAGGTTGGTGGAAATGGCATTTTTGTAACTTTTTACCAGTTCCATAATTTCCCAGGGCTGGCAAAGCTTTTCTAGGTTCTTTGGTAATATTTTGCAGAGGCATGAGATTGTGTGCTTTTGCACTCAATGTATTTGCCCTCTTCATGAAGGAGTGAAGAACAGCAATATTATGGAGTGGAGAGAGTCAAACTTGTAATTTTGGATTTTATTTCTTTAGGGATTCGTTCTTTAGTAGTTTACTTCTCTTTACAAGCTGTTCTCTCTCCCCTCAGTAGTTACGGTGTTTTTCAGACACCCTCAAATTCCTTACTAAGTTTGGGCATTTGTTAGCCGGTGTTAAGAGGGTGCCATCCTCCCAAGGGAGAGGGAGTGGGAGCAGACCCAGAAGCTTCCCATCTCCTCTGCTTCTCACCTTACACTTTTGTTGTTCACAACACTCCCTCCCCCATTGCTTTATAATCTAAAGATTTTCATTTTCTTTGATCTCACATAATTTGATACTATAAACCTGGGGTTTGGGGACTGGTCAGAGCCTCTGAACCCAGATTCTCTTCCTGCTAATTTATTCGTGGTTGTATACATCATCTGTTTACTTTTGTAACATGCACATAGAAGAGTATACAAAGCTTGTAAATTATAAAGTGGAAACTCCTGCTATCTGTTCCCTAGAAGCAGGTGCCCGTCCTTCCCAGACATAGCCTCCTCCCTCCCTTATAGGAAACCTGTTTTTTTCTTTTTTGATTTCTATTTTCTCCCATTTACGATGTTGGGGATCGAACCTAGGGCCTTGTTGCGTGTTAGGCAAGTGCTCTACCACTGAGCTATACCCACAGCCTTACTTTTTGTAAACTTTGTGGCTAATTCTCCTTTTCTGCACAGTTTACCAGATACGTTCATTTCTACACAATATTTAGTTTTGCCTAGTTTACAGGCTGACCTAAGTGGGACTGCCTGTACATATTCTTTTTTCTATATTTTTGCCATATTTCTTTTTTCTTTCTGAGCGCACCATTTTTTAATTTTTTAATTTTTAAAAATATTTTTGGTACCGGGGATCGAACTCGGGTCCTTCAGCTTGCAGGGCAGGTGGCGGAACCACTCAGCTAAATCCCCGGCCCCTCACCATTATTTTTATTAACCCAGCAGAAGATAGGCCATGACTTGAGATTGTGAACTGTCTAGAATGAACTCTTCTAATTTGAAGGCCAAGAGCCCCAGGCAGAATCTGATCACAGGGCACTCTTTGAACTGCAACCTTAGAAAATAAAAATATTTTAAAAATTACAATAAGAAATTGGATTTGGGTAATCACAATTTCACATGAGATGTGAAATTTAACAAATTTAACAATTTAACATGAGATGATAATTGATTTAGTGCTTACCTTCTTCATAAAACATAATTATGTTTTCACAGGGCTTTTTTTGATGGTGGGGGGAGGCTACTGGAAATTGAGCCCAGAGCCTTGCACATGTGCTCTGCCATGAAGCTGTATCCTCAACCCTGCTTCCTTCGGTTTTTATAAAGTAATTCGGTGTCTTTAGGGATGGAGGTGTAGCTCAGTGGCGGAACATTTGCCGGGCATGCAGAGGCTCTGTGTTCAACTACCACTGCAGGAAAGAAAAAGAAAAAAGAAAGGCCTAGATGAATTTTGAAGATTGCAGGAACAACCATGTGCTGAGAGTGAAGGCAGTGAAAGCTAATCAGTAATTCATGATTCATGAGATTAACTTATGGGCAGTCATAGGAAGGGTCTGTGAGGAGCAGAGGATGTAATTGCTTGAGTTTCATGCACTGATGCTAAGGTGTTGTGAATTTGGTATCATGTGAAATATTTACTGTTGATTGTGGCATCCCACGATCCTGAATTGCCTCACCTGACATAGACTGGTTATTATAAAAGCCACCTGAAGCCTTTGGGTATTTTATTAATCCACTGAGTGTCAGTCACAAGGCAGAGGATATGCTACTAATCCAGTGTTTCTCAAACTTTTCCTGCATGCACCGGAATTGCATAAAGGGATTGTACAAACACAGGCTGCTGATCGCTCTTCCCAGAGTTTGACTCAGTTGGTCTGGGTAGTGCCTGAAATTTTTCTTTTTCTTTTTTCAGTGCTGGGGATTAAACCAGGGATGTGCTACCATTGAGCTATATCTCCAGCTCTTTTTATTTTTTCTTTTATTTATTATTTATTTTATTTTGAGACATGGTCTTGCTGTGTTGCCCGAGCTGGGTTGAACCTGAGATCCTCCTGCCTCAGCCACCCCAGTAGCTGGGATTAGACATGCATCATCACATCCAGCACTCTGCAATGAAGAGAGAAATCATATCCCAACACTGAGTCTTAAATTCATTCTTTCTCCCTTTCTTTTTTTTAGGGGGAAAGCACTGCATGTGTTAATTTCTGTCAGTGTGTATAAGAAGTGCAGTAGAGGCCTGCTCCCATAACCTTAACTGGAAAAGGCTTATTGTAAGGGTATACAGGTCATTGGAGTGACACCAGAAGTAGATTTCGAAGTAAGAGTAACTCGAGGAAATGGACAGCAAATAGCTACAGCAAAGAAACACCCTTTGTAAGTTAGAATACTCTACTGCTCCTCCTGTTAGCGGCAGCATCATTTGTGATTCGGTTTATCTGCATCTGCTTCCATGGCTTATGAGGGTACTGAATAATTGGCTCTCTTATTTTTCTCACAGGACTCCCTTTTCAAGCAGGGTCCCCATGCCCATTTACCTCAGAGGCCAATGACAGACTTAAAGACAGGCTTTTTCTGATCACCCCAGGTCCCTCTGCAGGGAAGGGCGCGAGTCTTGTACCCGCATGGCCACCAGTAGGAGAGAGGTGTCTGCAGTGGCCTCAAGCAGATGGGACCTAGGGCCTGGGGTACTCAGGTTTCTCAGCATGGAGACCAGCTGGCAGGTTCCTCTATTATCAGAAGCCTGGGTTTGTGTCCGGCTGGATTTGGGTGTATAAAGGTATCAAGTCCAGCGCCGGGAGCCTTCCCGAGTGTCCACTGCAAAGAGCCGAGAGGGCGGGGCCTAGGGGGAGGCGGAACTGCGCAGGTGCACCGGTCCCAACGCCCTGCCTATGGGAGCGCAGGCTCCACCGGCTTGAGTGGCCACTGAACTGGACCAATGTTCAAGTGGGCGTTTGGCTGCCTATAGGAGGAAAGGCTGTTTCCAGGTAACGGGGAAGATAGTAGGAGTGATTGCAGCAGCAACTGCATTTTAAAAGCCCTAGATCCTCCGCGGCGTACCCGTAGGAGAGGGGATGCTAAAGATATTTTTGAGGAGTTTGGGCGCAGTGGTGCGCACCTGCAGCCTCAGGTACGTACTTGGGAGGCTGAGGAAGGAGAATCACAAGTTGGAGCCCAGCCTGGACAACTGAAAAAAAAATTCTGAGGAAGAATCCACCCTGGGTTGGCTCGTTGGGCATCTTCATGAAGGACAGGTCAAACGTTCCATGACTTGAAAAAAGGCAGTTGCCATTTGGCAGGCTCTCCAGGAGAGGGACAGTGACACTGGGCATTTAGAGTTAAACTTGAGTTAGAGTGAGTGAGTACTTAATGAGCACGGGGGTTTTATAAACCTTAGAGAATATAATGTACTGATCACCTCAGAACTTCCAATTTTAGTGAAGAACAGGGATTTTAATTCTAATGGTCTTTTCTCTTTTAATTGAGTCCCCGGCGTTTTCAATTTCTATAGTAGGCAAGGCGAACCTGAACAAAATTTATTTACCAGTCACTTATTTAGCACGTATAATGTCAGGAATTCATGCAATCCTCCTGACAAGTTCTTTTTATTAGTAGTTTTAAATGTTTTATTATTTACTTTTTGAGGTACTGGAGATTGGGGCTTTGCACTGAGCTTTACATCGTCAGCCTTTTTTTTTTTTTTTAATTTTCATCAGGATCTTGCTAAGTGGCCTAGTTGCCCAGAGAGGGCTTGAACTTGCAATCCTCCTGCCTCAGCTTCCCAAGTGCCAGGATTGCAGATGTGGACCACCACTCCGGTGTTATCTTGTGTTAAAGATGAGAAAATGGGATAAAGAGAAGTGGCACTGAGATTTAAAACCTCCCACTGCCGTTGAACCCAGGGCCTTGCACATACTAAGCATGCATTCTGTCACTGAACTACATCCCTAGCCCTCTCTTAGTTTTGAGAAAAAGAGTTATTGAGTTTCTGGGTTCAGACTTGTGAACCTCTTGCCTCAGTTTCTTAGTCAAAAGTAGCTGGGATGAAAAGCAAGCACCATCATGTCTAGCTTGGTCTTTTACATTATTTTTTATATTTTCATGCAGCAATATTGACTTCCTTTTGGTAACAGTTCCAGGAGTTTTAACATATGGAGAGATGCATGTGATCACTATCACGGTCAAGATACAGAACAGTTCCAGCACTTGCAAACTCCTGTTAATGCCCCTGTAGGCAGACCTTCCCCCCACCCTAACTGCTGGCAGCACTGTCTTTATTGCTGTCTGTCCTTACAGTTTTGCATTTCCCATAATATTATGTAAGTAGAACCGTAAAGTTTGTAGCTTTTTTTCCTTCAAATTATCAATTCATTTTTAATCTTTTTAATCCTTATTTACACGTGTAACTTTTTTTATTTAGTTTTTGAGACTGGGTCTCACTATGTAGTTCAGCCTGGCCTTGAACTCACTGTGTAGCCCAGGCTGGCCTTGAACTCATGGAGTCCTCCTATCTCAGCCTCCTGAGGGGCTGGGATTATACTACACCTGACATAAAGTTTGTAACCTTTGAGACTGGCGTCCTTCACTCCAGCTCAATGCCTTGGAGATTCATTTTATTCTGTGTATTAGTAGTTTGATCCATTTTACTGCTGAGTAGCATTGTATGAATGTACCTGTGTATTTACCTGATAAGGGATATTAGATTGTTTTCAGTTTCTGATGGTTATGAATAAACCATTCTTAACATTCCTGTAGAAGTCTTTGTGTACACATACATTTTCATGCTCTAGTTTATACCTAGACTTCAGTTTCTAAGGTCATATGGTATATGTATATATGTTCACCTTTTTAAGAGACATCCACACTGTTTTGCATAGTGACTGTCCTGTTTTGCAGCATTTCCAGGAGTGTAGGAGAGTTCTGATTGCTCTGTAGTTTCACCAGGACTTGGTGTTAACAGATTTCTCTTGTTTATTTTTAGCCATTCTAATAGATGTGTGGTGGTATTTCATTGTGGTTTTACTTTGCATTTTCCTAGTGGCTAATGATATTGAGCATCTTTTCACATGATTAATTGCCATCCATATGTCATCTTTGGTGGAGAAGTTTCAAATCTTTGCAGTTTAAAACTGCATTGTCTTCATATTGTTGTTTTTGAGAGTTCTTTATTCTGCACTGAAGCTTTCTTGGATCAAAGTGAATTTCCCCATAAAAAATAATGGAAACTCAGATGATTCCTTCCACAACCCAAAAATATTGATATAAAATGATTACAACACTGTAATATGTTAAGATATAAAGAAAAATAAAGTAACCTGCACTTACCTTTGAAAACCTTCGTGGCTGGTGTGAGGAGAGGGTTATTGTGTTGGACAGTTTTCACTATCACTAACAGAATCACTGCTATCTATTGGCTCAATGGAATCTTCTTCCTTTTGTTCAGCTTTAACAAGGAACCTCTCCTGTGACGCTTGCTTTTGTCACCTTTTGAGGATTTCTTGGAAATGTGGCATTGCACTGTCATTAAACAGATTTATCGAACTGCTACAGCCTTATTTGGGTGGTGCTTTTCTACAAAATTTTGCACAGTTTCCCACATTTTACACATCTCCCTAATCTCATTTGAAGTGAAGGATTCCTCTGCCTTTTTCTCTTCAGATGAGATCTCCTCCATGACCTCCTGCTGTTGGGAGATGATCACCCATGGTTCCACAGCAAGGGGGAGAGGGGAGGAAGAAGAAGAGAACAATTGTGATCATATGACATTCAGTGTCACTACTCGTATTGCAAGACATCACACATTTATCAAGTTAAAATTTATTAGAAATGTTTGTTCAGCTTGCAGAACACTTGTGGAGCAAGTTTCTCGCAACCCAAGGTTTTACTGTACTGTATTTAAAATAGCTGATTTAAAGTATTTGTCTAGCAATTCCAATGTCTAGGTTTCCCAAGGAGTAATTTGTATTGATTACTTTTTGTCCCTGTGGGGACCATGCCTCTTGTTTTGTTGCGTACCTGATATATTTTTGTTGCAAAGTGAGTGTTTTGAGTAATGTAGCAGCTGTGGAAATCAGATTCTTCTCCCTCCCTGGAGTTTGTTATTGCTGCTTGTTATAGAGATGGCTGTTCAGTGAATTTTCTGAGCTCATTTTGTAAAGTCACTTTCTTTGTCATGCTTGACACTGAAGTTTCAATTTCATTAACATAGTGGCTGGCTAGTGATTGGACAGTTTTCTTTAAATGCCTACAACCAAAAAAAGCCCCGTCTTTGCAGATGAGCTTTGCTGTGTGGCGTTGTTACACACCTTCAATTCTCAGCTAGGCAGCTTCCAGCTCTGCTTAGCTATTACTTCCTGCTGTGCAGAGCCTGATTGTCAGCAAGAGGTGGGAGCTCTCAGCTTTCTTAGGTCCTTTCTGAGCCAGGGGCCACCCTAGCCTTCTAGAGTCCTAGAAATATGTGGGAACTTTTTTTTCTTTTGTGGGACTGGGGATTGAACCCAGGTACTCTTCATGGAGTTACATTTTCCAGCCTTTTTAACTTTTAAAAAATTTTTGATTTTTTTTTTTTACCAAATCACTAAGTTGCCCAGGGTGGTCTTAAACTTGAGACCTTCCTGCCTCAGCCTCCCTCAGTATAGGGATTTACAGTTGTGTGCCCCCACACCCAGCTAATATAGAAGCTTTTCAAAGCCCTTATTCCCCAAAGCTTTTTGTTCTCTAACTTTCCTTCCATCCTCTTTACCTTTTTGATCAGTCTGTTGTTTGGCCTATTTCTTATCTTCATGTAGCAGCAAATAATATATTTATTTGCCTATAAATATTTGTAGCAAATGCCTCCACTAGCCACTTTTGCACTGAGAGTTCCAAGTTGGGTGGGATAAAAGCAAGTCTTTTGTGGTGAACTTCTGGGGAGCCTCCAGACAAGTCAGCCCAAGTCCCATGCCAATACAGAAGATGTGGGTAGTCTTACTCATTTTTGAAGTTTTGGTGCTTCCTGTAGTAGCATTGAGGTTTTTCTATGAGAGGAGCCTTTTTCAGCTGTTGGTAGCGCTGGGCTCAAGACCCCTCATTCAGGTCCTGCAATGGGCAGCTTGCTTTTCTCAGACTACAGATAACCCCCTACCCCCTTGTTGCATTCTAGAACAAGATTTCCAAGGAATATCTGGTCAAGGGAACACCATGTCCCTCTTTGCTGTTAAGAGCGGCTCGGAGAATGTAGCCTTGCTGCGCTGTTCTGGTACAAACCAGTCATGTCCAAAAATAATACAGGCTTAACACTGTGGAGAGGAATTGGGGAGCGCTTGGAGTATGTCACTTACACTTCTGCAGTGTTTGTGTTTCTTCTAAGGAGTACTTGATACTTTTGAAATTAAAGAAAAGTAAATTTAAAATACCTAGGCTGGAGAGATATATATAGCTCTGTGATAGAGCTTGTGCCTAGCATGCATGAGGCACTGGGTTTAATCCTTGACACCAAAAACCAAACAAAAACTTTGAAGAGTAGCTGTCTACTGGACTAGTGCATTTGTTGCTCATATTATGGTATTTTAAAATGGTAGTCTTTTCCCTAAGTTCATAACAAATGTTATACTGTTGATATAAGAAATGATTGATAAACTCTTTGAGCATATGATAGTCAGAAGGGAGTGTATAATTGTGTTTGCTCTGAAGATCATTTTTCAAAATGCTGGCCAATTTATCATTTGTTCACATTTAGTCTTACGATAGTCACTTGTTTTCATGAAAGCTATAATCCCTTGAGAAGCAAATCCTCATTTATAACCAAACTGTTGAATACTATTTAACATAATCAAAACCTACCCTTAGCATTCTCTGCTTTATTTTTCCTGTGCATTTCATCTTTATTTTGTAACCCAACAGATCCAGTCATAGGAGACTGAATTCAGGAGACATGTTTTAAATGCTCACTCACCTTCCCATCAGCCAGCTCTATGACCTCGATTTAATCTCAGATTCTTCATGGGCAATATGAACAATTTAGACCCAGGTCAGAGGCTCATGTCTATTTTTGTTTTTGTTGAGACAGGGTCTTGATAGATAGTCTAGCCTTGAACTTGAAGTCTTCCTGCCTCAGCCTTCTGAGTGCTGGGATTTCGGACATATGGCCCTATGCCCAGTTTCATACCTGCTTTATAAGTACAGTTTTACGGGAACATAGCCATGCTCATTTGTATTCACATATTGTCTGTGGCTGCTTTTAACCTGCACAGTTGAGTAGTTGGTACGAAGTCCATGTAGCCACAAACCTATCCATTCTAGCCCTTTGTAGAAAGTTTGCTAACTCCTGACTATCAAGTCTGTTTTCAGGCTCATAAGTCTTTGATTTAGCTTTGGGACATGTGCTCCCATCTCCAGTCAGGAGGCTTCTTAGTAAATTATCAGAAAAGCTCAACTTGAAGAGGGGAAACACTTAAAATTATATATTATTATTTGCTAGATACTTGCACCAGTTGTATTTTGTTGTTAATAGTGAGGTTACAAACAAGCTCTAGAGCTCAGTTCTCACCCAACTGGTGACCTTATAACCTATGGAGTTCATTTGGGATCCTTGCCAAAGGAACAGTCAGTTTCTAGCTAGGAAAAGGAGTAATGGACAAGAAACCACGTGCCAGCATTTAAACTTCTGCTCAGAGGTTGCATATACCATTTCTGTACACATTTCTTTGGCTAACCTGATGTTAATAGTTCAGGGACGAGTCATTTTTATACAGGAGATCCGGTATTTTACCCAGTACCCTGAGGGGATTGGATAATCCTTTTAAGTAGAGAGCAGTGAATCATTAGAAACTGTCATTTCCTATAGCCTCCTTACAAGTTTGCCAGTTTGAAGGGATTGAAACTCTTGGCAGAAACTTGATTTTGGACTTCTTTGTATGTTATTTTTCAGGAACTCTCTGCAACTAATAAGTAACTAGAAAATGGCCTAGTGAGCTTTTGGAGTATATTCTAGTTTTCTCAACTTGTTAATTTAATGTTCAATGTAAGAATATAATGTGTTTTGGGCTTTTGTTTGTGTTGTTTTTGAGACAGGGTCTTACTCTGTAGCTGCCCAGAAAGGAACGATATAGTGTGAATGTTACTGAATGTTTTAATGCAGGGAATGACATGACCACAGTTCACATTTCAGAAAAATCTCTTCTATGGTTACATAGGCAATGAATTAGAGAAATAAAAGACAGGGCCGGGGATTTAGCTCAGTGGTTTCGCCGCCTGCTGCGCAAGCACAAGGACCTGAGTTCAATCCCTGCTACCAAAAGAAAAAAGAAAAAAAAAGACAGAATTGACCAGTTACAAGAGAGTTGCAAACAGCAAGAAATCGCTAGACCAAGATGGTGTCGACGAAAATGGAGAGAGGAGGACAGTCATGAGCTACATAAGAGAGGACCAACGTAATCTGGTACTTGATTATATACAGTTAATCCTGGGGGAAGAAGTTAAGTACTTCACTCAGGTTTCTACCTTGGGCAATTTAGTGTCATTCAGGGAGACACAGAAGCTTGAAGAAGAAATAGTTTGAAGATGAGAAATATAAGCTAAAGACACCAGACTCCATAAAAAAGTAATTCCAAAGCACATTATATAGGCTGAGCATGTGGCACATGCCTGGAATGCAACACTTGGGAGACCAAAGCAGGAGGATCTCAAGTACCAAATTATGTTGGTCCTCTTTCTTATGTAGCTCATGACTGTCCTCTCTCCATTTTCGTTGACACCGTCTTGATCTAGTGATTTCTTGCTGTTTGCAATTGCTTTGTAACTGGTCAATTCTGTCTTTTGACTTATTTCTCTAATTCATTCCCTATGTAACCATAGAAGAGATTTTTCTGAAATGTGAACTGTGGTCATGTCATTCCCTGCATTAAAACATTCAGTAACATTCACACCATATCTTTCCTTTACAGTTCACAGTTCTTAAGGCTGTGTACCTTTTATTCCCTTTATTTTTTTCTGGGTATTTCTAGTTCATTTTTGTTTGTTTGTTTGCTTGCTTGCTTGTTTTTGGTTTTATGAGTCAGGGCCTCTCTGTGCAGTTCAGGCTGACCTTGAACTCACTATGTAGCTGAGGCCGGCCTCAGCCTTCTGAGTGCTGGGATTACAGGCCTGTGCCACCACGCCCAGCTTGGGTCCTGTTATGCTCAGGTTACTTTCATGACTAAAAGTATAATTTCCAGGGAATTATTTTTCTGGAGCATACGGTATTTTATGATTCAGTATTTAGTAGCTATTTCTTGCTTGTAGAAACTCACATACTTGATAATCAAATATTTAATTGAACCAAGCTGATTGCGTATAGTATAAAGTGTGGTCCAAGGCAGGACACTTCCATCCTGCTGCTCGATAGATTAGTGCTGCTTTGAAGGGCTTCACGCAGACAGATGGTAGCCACTGGGCTCTAAAGAAAGCTAGGTTGGCATTGGTTTAATTTTACTTTCTCTGAGCCTGTTTTTACAAGTTTAAAATGTGCCCATTTCAGAACTAGTTGTTTATTGGGCAGGGCCTCTTTAAATGGTCTAACACCTTCTTCCATGTATGACACTAAAGAAACAGTCTCTGGACAAAAAAATGTGAAACACAGTGCATCTGCCCTTTGGAATACTGTCTCCTAGTGTCTTTCATGTTAGCCCTCTGCTTCTGAATTAAAGATAGTAGCTTCATTGAAGTCCTAAGGGGATAGATTTCTCCTAAAACCCAAATACTTGTCTTTGAAGATGCTCCAGTGATTTAAAATTTAAGCCCAAAATGTTTTCATTATTTAAAATTCATTGACACAAAACTTCTTTGATCAACCAACTGCTTTCTTTTCTTTTTATCTAGCCTGGTAATACAGTATAGAATTTTTAGTGAAATTAATTAACTCTGAAGCTTTGTGGTTGTTATAGTCACAGCTTTCTATTATCATAAACCAGTTTTAAAATTAGAGCTTACTTTAAAAAATAATAAGCAGTGTTTAAATTCCAGACATTCGTGGTGGACTGACCAAGTCCTTAAGCATGAGGAGTAAATGTTGAGGTGACAGTGAGGGAACACTACAAATACATGGGAGATTTTTGAATTTTCTACATGGGGTATTTCTGCGATGCTTTAATTTGCTTTTAATAAGCAGAATTCAGGAAGAAGATTGTTTTCCCTCTGCACTGGAAATTGAACGTAGGGTTGCTTTACTACAGAGCTACATCCCCAGCCCTTTTTATTTTTATTTCGAGACAGGGTTTCAGTATGTTGCCCAGGTAGGACTCAAACTTGAGATCTTCCTGCTTCAGCCTTTCTCAGTGCTGGGACCACAGCACCTGGTAAAAATTTTTAAAGTGAAAAATTAGTTGATTTTCTCCTCCTTTAAGGAGGAATCAGCAATCTTATCAGCATAAAACAGGCTGAGTTGTGATTACTAAAATATTCTGGGGTGCTGTGAATATAGGTCCTCTTAAGTCTCTTGGAAATTTCAAGAAAAAATGTTGTGAATGTGCATGAGTGGATTTTTGGAGTGTGGTGTTAAGGGTGGTGTGGAGAAGAAGGGCCTTAATTCACAAATTCTTACCCTGCACTCCTGCTCGCCCTTCTGAGCTCCACACTCCCCACCCAGCATCTCTACTTGGGTAACTATTAGATCTCTGAAATCTAACATGTCTGTATCAGTTTCCTATTGCTGTGGCAACAAATTAACTACAAATTTAGTGTCTTAAACAGCCCAAGTTTATTCTTAGAGTTCTGGAGGTCAGAAATGTGCAGTCAGTTTCACCAGGCTAAATGAACATTGGCAGGGGTACAGTCCATTTGTAGGCCCCTCGGGGAGAATCTGTGTATTTGCCCTTTTATCTTCAGAATCCATCTATATTCCTTGCCTCTTGATCCTGCTTCATCTTCAAAGCCAGCATCTTCACTTCTCTTTTTTCTCCATCCGTCTGTCTGCTGCCTTGTCTCTTGAGCATCTGTTATGTGAGCCCTTGTTATTACTTTGGACCTACCCAGATAACTCAGGAAAATTTTCCCAACTCAGGATACCTAATCATCTATGCAAAATCCCTATTCCTATGTACAGCAGCTTGGTCACAAGCTCTGGGGATTAGGAATGGACATCCCCAGGGGTCCATTCAGCCTGCCATTTGATTTGATACCCTGTTCCTCTATCTTTCATTTCATTTATTGGTACAGTCAGTATCAGGCCAGTAACCTAGGAGTCATTCTTGATTTCACTTTCTTCTTATATCTCAGTCATCCCACCCACTCCTACCACCTGAATCAATCTATCAAATCATATCCAAGTCTGATCAAAACGTTACCTTGCTGCTACTGCCCAGCCATATGGTATTTAGGATTTTCCCCTTCTCTAATTTCCACTGTAAGCACAGCATCATTAGCATTCTGGAGCCTTAGACTCTCCCTGCCCTATTCCTTTCAGTCTTGGAGTGTTCAGAGTTAATTATAGTATGTGCCTTGTGGGCTAAGTGTCACCAGAGGGGAGACAAAGTGCCACAGCACTAGATCCCAAGCACAGGGAGATGGGGTCTGAAGGCTTCCGTGGTGGTGGTAGGTACTGTGGAGAGGATTCGCCTTGGTGGAGGGTAATTATTCTGAAAGTCAATTAGAATTTCCATTAAAGATTTCAATCTCTTTTGTTCTTCTGACAGTGGACATTTCCCCTCAGTTATTGATAACAGAGGATAAAAGTAATCTAATCTCTGATTTGGAATGACTCCTTCCTCTCCCCCTCCTCTTGAAGAAGGAAGACTTAAAAAAATTCTCAGGCAGCTGATTTTTAGTGTGTAAATAAACTATACTTGGTCAGATTTGGTGGGGTGAATGGGATAGCTTCAGAATGAAATGAAGGATCTGAAAAGATGAAATACGGGCCAGGGATTTAGCTCAGTGGTTTTGCCGCCTGCTGTGCAAGCGCAAGGGCCCAAGTTTGATCCCCAGTACCAAAAAAAGATGAAATACCCACTGTTGAAATGATATAAAAATACAACTTCCACAGTTTATTATTCTGAATCCTTTTTCTGAATCTATCCTCACATTTTTAGATGACTTTCAGTTTAGTGAAGTAAAGAAGAAAAAATAGGTCATTACTTGAAATAGTCTCTTTGTTATAAAGAGATCTGGAAATTGAAATAACGAAATACACAACTTTTTTCCCACTTTTAGGAAAAAGGAGTTGTTGGATTTGTAGCAGCTTTTGATGGTTAAAATTCCACCTTAATTAAAAATTTCTCAAGATGTTTGAAAATGGATGGTAGCTCCGGGGTTTCCTTTGCCTCCGGGTCAGAGCTTAGAAAGACAAGGGGAGACCCCAGCCATCACATCTCACACAGGCAGGAGGGGGCCTAGAGGGAGAGAAGGAATTATTCTCTAACAAACTGAAAATGAATGAAAATAAAGGTACTGATTGAAAAGAAAGTGGAGAATACGAAGATGACTTTGAAAAGGACCTCGAGTGGTTAATTAATGAAAAAAAATTGATCCCAGCATAATAGAGATGGCTTACGAGAAGGAAGAGAATTTTTTTTTTTTTTGGTACCGGGGATTGAACTCGGGTCCTTGCACTTTCGAGGCAGGCAGCAGAACTAAATGCTAAATCCCCGGCCCAAGGAAGAGAATATTAATCAGGAATTAAAAGAAAATGAAACAGAAATAGAACACATGAAACAGCTTGCTGATCTTGATAAATCTTTGAAGGATGAGGTTTCACCAAGAAAAAATGACTTTATTTCTGTCCCAAGTATTCAGTCTTTGGATTGCATGTCAGATTCAGATAGTGAAAAAACTCTTTTCAGGCATCCACACTAGAAAGTCAGAAAGACCTGGAGGAGGATGAGGATGAGGAAGTAAGCAGTTATATTAAGGAGAAAATTATACAAGCTAACAAACTTCTACAGACCCAAGAACCCATGGATGATAAAAGGGAACGAAAACTTAAGTTCAAGGACAAATTAGTTGATCTGGAAGTTCCTCCACTAGAAGACAGTGATATTTACAAAACTTATTTTGAAAATGAAAATAATGTGTCCTGAAAACTATCACAGTTAGGTATTTCCAATGAGTTAGGGCAAGAAAATGTACTCCTGTCACTCACTGAAGGAAGCTTTGAAGAAAACGAGGATATGAAGATACTGGTAGAGAAAGATGGAAAGTTTGAACTTCTGAATTTACAAGATATTGAGAGCCAGGGGGTTTTGCCCCCCCTTATTAATGCTAATAGTACCGAAAATGAACCCCAACAATTGTTACTCAGATCTCCCAACTCATCTATCAATGGTGTCAAGAAAGAAGAGCCCACGGCAAAGATTCAGATTACTCAGTCATCACCAGGAGAGCCCCTGGCTTCTGTCCCTCAGCCACCACCCAACCCCAAGACTCATCCTCTCTCTGCTGCCACCTCAGATCGAAATAAAGGAAATGGGAAATCTGATCATCGGACACAGTCTGCCAATATATCTCCAGTGACCTCAACATACTCTTTCCCTTCCACAGAAGGAACTCCGGAAACAGCTAGAAAAGAAGAGAGAAAAGCTTAAGAGAGACGAAGAACAATGGAAAATAGAAGAGAAACAAAAGAAAAAAGAGAACGACATGGTCTTCAAAGCATGGTTGCAAAAAGAGAGAGAGAAGTTTCTAGAAATGTGGAGAATCCAGCTTGCTAAGCAAATTGAGGATGTGAACAGCAGACAAGAAGACAGAGATCCACAAGAAGCTTTCCGATTATGGCTTAAGAAAAAGCATGAGGCGCAGATGAAAGAAAGAAAGTCAGAAGAACTAAGAAAGCAAGAGGAATGCTTATTCTTCTTCAAGGGAACAGAAGGCCGGGAAAAGGCTTTTAAACAATGGCTAAGAAGGAAATGAATAGAGAAAATAGCAGAGCAGCAGGGTGTTGGAGAGAGAGCTAGACAGCTACAACTAGAAGCAAGGCACTCGAAACACTTACAGAGCTACCTGTATAGTATGTCAGAAGCCAAATCTTTTCCTTTACTGATCATTATAACTGAAGGAATCTATTAAACATCTGGTAGCTCCTATTATCTAAAAAAAAAAGATGTTTGAAAATGAAATATTCCAAGAAATAAATTATTCCACAAATTAAAATTGATTTTAAGGGACAAATTTATGTTGAGTAGAGTGTAAAGATTTGCTTCCTCTTCATGCCATCAGTTACAGTTCATTGACTTAAATTCGTTACCAGTGTGTGCTTGACATTTTAGTTTTTTGAATGTAAATGTTTATTGATTTTTTTTTTGTCTAGTAAGGTGTGAACAGGTGCCGTATCTCATATTTTGGATTAAGCTTTCATTTTGTGTTTTAGCAATTGAAGCAAAATGTAGATAGCTAGTTTGAGCCTTTTTGTGGAAAAGTCACCCATACTGTTGAGATCTTTACCGAGCCCTCATCACAGACCAGTCATAGTTATTGAAGCAGAAGGTAAACTTCCTTGGTCATTTTGTAGGGAGAAGGGGTCTGTAAATAGGGCTACTCCTGACCAGAAAGAGTTAAAGCTTCACTGGAGAAAGCAACTAACAACACAAGAGGGCAGGCAGACAGGCAGAGCACAGGGGGAGCCAGGTAGCCACCCCGCACCCACCTCCAATAAAATGCAAAGGAGACAAGGCAGCCACTTAAAAGACAGTTCTTACTCAATATATAAAAGTACACTTATCCATCTGTGTACATATAGAGTACATACAGATACACACATATATAGACGCACGCGTGTGTGTATGTGTTCCTGCTCTAGGGCCACTATCACCTTAATTGCTCACTTGGCCTGGTATGTAAGGCCTCCATACATTTTGGACATAAGACCTTGACAGGACAAAGGAAAGCCAGATGAGGCTCACGTAGGAGTTTGCATGTAGATGGTGATACCCCGATTAAGGGTTTTAGGGGCTGAAATAGCCAATTAGGTTGTAACAAACTGTGTGGGGGGAGGTCTCTTTCTGCCATGCTCATAAAAAGGGCCAGGTGCAAAAGGCCCTTGGGTCCTCCATCTTTCTGGAGCCCCTGTTCTTCATTCGGGTAGCTAGCTACTCCTTTTCCCCCCTTTCCAGTAAAGTGTCTAATAAAATGTCTTCCTTTCCTTAAACTATATTTCTAATTTTTTATTGATATGGAGGTTACGAATCCCGGAGCTGCCTGCCTGCAGCAGACATGGGGAGCAGTGCTTGTCCCCTGGATGCAACAATTTTTTAAAAATAGCTTTACTGAGATATAGTTCCCTTGGCCATTTTCCCATTCCCCGTTTTTTGGTTTGTTTGTTTGCTGTTGTTTTTTTCTTTTTCAGTTCTGGGAATGGAACTCAAGGCCTTAGGCATGCCACGGAGATGTCCTACCACTGAGTTACATCCCTGGCCCTACTTTTAAAACCATTTTCTGTGGTGCTTTTAATGTGTTTTTCAGATATCCATTGCTTCCTTTTCCAAGTGGTGGACAGAAATAAGTGGGTTGAGGTGTCCAAAAGGCCATTCCAAATGTAGTGGACAGGCAAAAGGCCTTGAGGTGAAAGTGGGATGAAGCCTTGAGAACATTGCTGTGGATAAAGGGAAGAAACAAACAAGGTCGGTGCCAGAATGATGAACTATAAAGTAGGTGGTAAGAAAGATAAACTTGTGCCTTTCTCAGATTTCTTTGGAAAATGAGGTCTTTTTGTGTGTGTGAACACAGATAAAGAATAGAGGAGACCGCACCCAGCCTGGGGGAAATATCTGTGATGTCCAGACTAGAGCAGCCTCCTGTGCTTTGCTCAGCTCTGCCTCAGTGCCTTGGCATCGAAATCTCTTTCTCTCTGCCTCTTATTTGAACTCTGCTGCTCTCTGACTGCCCTCTGTGGCATCCTAACCCCCTCCTGGCCACTTCGTACCCTCATCCGCAGCACTGTGGGGTTCTCTGCCCTTCTGCTCTTTCATTCTTACCTTGCTCCGGGCCCCTCCAGCGGTTTCTTATCTCACAGAGAATAGAATTCAGAGGCCCGAAGAGGCTTCCCAGGTTCTGCAGAACCTGGCCCCTGCTCCCTGTGGTCTCAGTTCTCACCCCTCTCCATCTGTGCTCCTTGTGTCCGGCCACACAGAGCTCCGGTTCTGCCACACCCCTAGGGTGCTCCCATTCCAGAACCTTTGGACTTGCTCTTCGCTCAACCTGGAATGCACTTCCCCAGGTCTTGTTTTGTTTCCCTTCTTCATTAAAAGCTCAGTCAAATGTCCCCTCCTCAGAGAAGCTTCCCTGACCATGCGGCAGTGGAATCGGCCAGCCTGTTACTCTTTCCCGCCTCTCTTGCTCTTCTGTGTTACAGGGGATTATAGTTTGCATTCCTTTTGCATTTGGTGTTATGTCGCTCTCTCACTGGAGTGTAGTCTTTGAAGTCAGACTTAGTGTGTTATGTGGACTGCAGTATCCTTGGTGCCCGGAATGTTACCTTTACATGGTGGACACTTAATACTGTTGAGTGCACATTGACATACCGTAGGACTCAGACCCAGTCTGTCTTCCCCAGAAGAGGGCTCTGTCATGTTGTCCAGTATGGACCCCATTCTTGGGTGAGACACCAGGTTAACTGCCCTACCACTTCTGGGCAGCTTGTTAAATCAGGTGCCCATCCTTGCTCCACCCAACCAGTTGTAGCCAGAACAGTAAGATCATGTGGCCTTTTTTTCTTGATATCCCTTTCTTTCCATTTGGAGGCTGGTCCTGCTACAGTGTTTAAGCTTTGATTCCTAGTTCATTATATAGTTTTTTGTCAGATCCTGAGGTGTGGAACACTTGCTTCCCATTTTGAGCAAAGCATCTAGAGGAGTGATAATTTGGGAAAAATACAGAGCTGTTTGTTCCTCTCTGGTTCTTGACTGTTTTGTCTTTCCACCACCGCCTTCTTCTTTTTCTCTCTCTCTCCTCTGTCTCTCCTCTGTCTCTCCTCTGTCTCTCCTCTGTCTCTCCTCTGTCTCTCCTCTGTCTCTCCCTCCTCTCCCTCCTCTCCCTCCTCTCCCTCCTCTCCCTCCTCTGCCTCCTCTGTCTCCTGCCATTTTGCATGGGCCTCTGTCTCATTCAAGAGCCTGCTTAGCTTCAGTTCTTCTTCTTTTTTTTTTTTGGTGCTGGGGATTGAACTCAGGTCCTTGCGCTTGCGCAACAGGTGGGAAAACCACTGAGAGCTTCAGCTCTTCTTGCCTCTGAGAAACCTTTCCATTCACCCACTTTGTGTAATATTTTCTCTCCTTTGTTCCTTACAGAAGAAAACTGCACTGAAACATTCATTCCTTTCTTCATCCTTTCATTTTTTTGGCTTTTTTTTAAAAGTTTGATATCTGAAAACCTACTTTGTGTAAGGCAGTAATATGCCGTATTCTGGGCTTTCTCACAAAATACCCAGGTTGTGACACTGTATTTGGGGAGACAAATTAATTGTGTTTTTTTTTTGTTGTGTTTTGTTTTTTTGGTACTGGGGATTGACCTCAGGACCTTGTGCTTGCCAGGCAGATGGTGGAACCACTGAGCTAAATCCTGTCCCTATTTATTCAAGTATTTATTGAGGCTGGGATATACTGGTGAATAAAAACAAAAATTCTTATTCTCATGGACCTAGGATTTTGTTAAGAGAGATATATTAGACAACTATATAAATGAATGTTAAATTACAGCCATATTGAATTTTATAAAAGAGGGCTCCATTGTGTTTGAATCAACTTCAGGATGTTCCAGTCAAGAGAGCCAGGGACAGCTTCTTTGAGGAAACAAAGGCTGAACTGAGATCTGAAAGCACAGTAAGAATAAACTAGGCATGGACCACAGGGGAGAGGGAATGGAAAATGACACAGTCTGGTGGTAAGAGAGTGCTTGGTGGATTTGAGGAAGCCCAAGCATGGAGAACTGAGTAGGGAGCTATGAGCTGAGGCTGAAGGGCAGACTAGAGTCAGATCTTGCAGGGCTTTGTACAGCATCCTGGTTCTTACTCTGTGAACAACAGGATAACTCTGAAGTGCTGTAAGTAGAGAGGAAAGAAGAGAAAGGTATAAAAAGCATTTTTATTTTTAAACACCAGCCTGAACACTGAGGATAATAAATGGAGTCAGTGTAGCTGTGGGCCATAAGAACTGGGGAATGCCAGTTAGGAGGCTGTAGTAATAGTCTAAATGAAAGTTGAGGTTAAGGGGCTCTACCCTCACTTCCTGTGAAATGCATTTTTAAAAATTTGTTTTGTTTTTTGAGACAGTCTTATTATGTAGCCCAGGCTGGCCTCGAACTCCTCCTACCTCAGCCTCCCGAGTGCTGGGATTAAGGTGTGTGCCACCACATCCAGCTTCCTATTGGTATTTTAAAACATAGAAATTTGTGAAAAATACAGGGCTGAACTATGTAAATGCATTCTACCCTTTGTTGCATCTAGAGGCTAGGAGGGGCTTAGAAGGAAGCATAGGATAGCAGAGGAGGTGAGAATTATAGACAGGTAAGAGACCCAAGGTGCAGCCTTCCCTTTTGCCCTCCCAGATACTTTGCCTTGCCTGCCTCTTCAGAAGCTACTTATGTCATGGAGATCGTCCTTTTTGCCCTAGAAGACACATTAGTCAGGGACACAAAAGTGACAGCCTTATTTCTTAGTTGTTCCCATTTTCACCACTATTGGACACTTACAGAATCCATAACTTCAGAAGCAATATCATTTCAGACTATAAGCAAAGTCCCCCATGGTTTCCATGACTCTCTGAGTTCTCTGCTGCTGGAATTCAGTCTCCTTGTGTTCCCAGCTCTGAACTCTGCCCTCAGCTTCAGCTGTGCTGCTCACTCTCCCAATACAACGTCAAGCCCAGAGGCACAGCAGAGTCCCGGGAGAGCCAGAGAAAATAGTAGAGCAAGCGACAGGAGGTCACAGAAGTCCAGATGGGTGGCATCCAAGACTTCCGCTCTTGAGATAGTGGCAGTAATCCATTCTTGGTAGTAGGTCACATTGGTGTAGACCCCAGGAAGACTTTTACCGCATTCTGGACCCCAGCTTACCAGTCCTATCTGGATCCATACACCATTGATGTGACATGCCAGAGGCCCTCCAGAGTCACCCTAAGGAAGAGATAAAGGTTATGAGTACAGTGGAAAAGGACATGAGGAGAGAATAGTCACAAGGGATAGAGTTTAGAACTGGGCCATGAGACTCACAGGGCTGCAGAACTCTGGGGAGCTGGACTTTCCACTGCTTTAGGGAGAGGGCATAGGGATTCTAGAGTCAGAGAATTTGAAATTGGTGGAGACCTTAGCAAAACACATTGATAATTTCAGAATATTCATCTGATTTGTGATAAAGCCAGTAACATTAATGTGATAACTTTTTCATCATCAGATTTTTCTTTCACAATGTTAAATTTATCTAGTAGAATGGACTGCTTTTATTTTTGTTTGTTCAGTTCTGCCTTTATTCTGTTAAAATAATTATTTTTTAAGTAAAATGATAGTGATAGTAGTTAGTAGTATGTCTCTTAATCTTGCTCTTTTTTCTAACAGATTTTACCTGTAATTCAGATACCATATAATTGACCGATCTAAAGCACACAGGTTTTTGGTATGTTTATAAAGTTGTGCTATCATTATCATCCCCTTATTCTTTCTTTTTTCTTTTTTCTTTTTTTGAGACAAGGTCTCGCTATATAGTTCAGGCTGGCTCAAACTCATGGTAATCCTCCCGCTTCAGCCTCAACCTCCCAAGTGCTAGGATTACAGGCATGTGCCACCATGCCCAGCAGCCATGAAAATGTTGTGAGAACATTTTCCTTATCCCCAAAAGAAACCTCATTCCCATTATCACCCCCTTTTCTTCCCAACTCTTCTAGCCATAGGCCAACTGGTAATCTGTTTCCTGCTTCTATGGATTTGCCTTTGATGGATATTTCATATAAATGGAGTCATACAATATGTGGTCTTTTGGAACTACTTTCTTAAACTTAGCATACTTTTTTCAAGGTTTATCCCCGTGACAGCATCCATCAGTACCCCTTCTCACTTTATGGTTGAGTAATTACATTGATGCACCACATTGTGTGTGTTTATTCATTCATTAGCTGGTGGATATTTTGGGTTTTTCCACTTTGGGGCTATTAATAAATAAGGCTGCTGCGAACATTCATGTGTAGATTTTTATATGTGCTGTTTTAATTTCTCTTGGGCATATATCTAGGAGTGGTATTCCTGATATAGTAACTCAGTGTTTAATCTTTTGAGGAACTATCAGTTCTCCAAAGGCGCACTATTTTACCTGCAAATAGTTGTCTATGAAAGTGCCGGCTTTTCTGCATCCTTGCCAATTCTGAATTGATCATTGCCATCCTAGTAGATGTGAAGTAGTAACTCAATTGAAACTTAGGTTTACATTTTCCTGATGGCTACGGGTAGTATTTTTTTCATGTACTTATTGACTACTGATGTATCTTCTAAGAAATATCTATTCAGATTCCCTGCTCTGTAACAAAATTGTATTGCCTTTTTATTATGGAGATTCAAATGTTCTTTATACATTGTGGACACAGAGCCTTCATCGTAAGTATGACTTGCAAAGAAATATTCTCTCCTATTTCATGGGTTAACTTTTTACTTCATGGTATCCATTGGAGCATAAAAATTCTGAATTTTGTAAAACTCTTGCTTATGCTTTTACTGTTATATTTAAGAAAACACTACCCAATCCGAGTCGCAAGGATTTACCGTGATTTTCTTCCAAAAGTGTTGTGATTTTAGTTCTTATATTTAGGGTTGGATTCATTGTGAGTTAATCCTTGTATATGGTAGGTGTCCAAGCTTATTCTTTTGCATGTGGATTATTTGTTGAAATAAGCATTATTTGTTGAAATGACCATTCTTTGCTCTTGAATTATTTTGTTACCATTGTCTAAAATTTATTAACTATAAATACAAAGGTTTGTTTCTAGACTCGTTTCTTTTCTATTCTGTTCATCTATATGTGTCTAGCCTTATGCTAGTACCACATTGTCTTGATTACTATTGCTATGTAATAAGTTTTAAAAATACGAACGTGTGAGACTTTCAGCATCTTTCTTCAAGATTATTTTGGGTCCCTTGGATTTCCATATTTTATTCTCAGCTTCTCAAAATTCACAAAGAAACCAGCTGGGATTTTGGTAGGGATTGTGTTAAACTACAAATCCACTTAGAAAATGCTACCATTTAAATGAGGTTGTCTTCTCATCAGAGAACTTGGAATGTCTTTTCATTTAGTTAGCTCTTCTTTAATTTTAAAAATGTTTTGTAGCTTTCAGAGTACAAGTTTGTTAAATTTATTACTTTTGTTAAATGTATTGCTAAGTATTTTATTTGTTTTTTGGTGCTGAGGAATGAACCCAGGATCTTGTTCGTGGTAAGCACACATTCACCAACAGCTACACCCTTAGCCCTTCCTAAGTATTTTGTTTTTGTGCTATTGTAAATAAAATGTTTTCTTAATTTTCTTGGATTATTCTACCTATAAGTATATATAAAGAGTTTATTCTTTTGGTACCAGGAATCAAATTCAGGGCCTTGTGCTTGACAGGCAGGCACTGTGCCACTGAGCTACATCCCTGGCCCTCTTCTTCTAAGCATATAGAAATACATTTGTTTTTAATATATTGTTCCTGTATCCTACAACTTTGCTGAATGTGTTTATTCTAATTTGGTGGAGGGTCATGGAGTTCTTTGATTTCCTATGTTGACTGTGGGTTTTGTTTTCTTTTGTTTTCGAGGCAGTCTTACTCTGTAACTCTGGCTGGCTTTGAACTCACTGTGTAGCCCAGGCTGGCCTCAGACTTGCAGCAATCCTCTTGCCTCAGCCTCTTGAGTGCTGGGATTACAAGCATGCACTACCACAGCCTTTTTATTATTGTTGTTATTGATGAGTCTCACAGTTGCCCTGGCTGTCCTCAAACTCCTGGGCTCAAGTGATTCTCCTGCCTCAGCCTCTCAAATATTTGGGAGTATAGGGCTGTGCCGCTGCACCTGGCTCAGCTGTGGGCTTTTTGTGGATGCACTTAATCAGTTTGAGAAAGTTCCCTTCTGTTCCAAGATTGTTGAGTATTTTTTATCATAAAGGATTATTGGATTTTTGGAAATGCTTTTTCTGTGAATCTTGACATGATCATACAGCTTCTGCCCTTTAGTCTGTCTGACATGGCGTGTTACATTTATTGATTTTTGTTTCTTGTTTTTTTGTTTTGTTTTGTTTTTGGTACCGGGGATCGAACTTGGGACCTTGCGCTTGCGAGGCAGGCACCGGAACCACTGGGCTAAATCCCCGGCCCCATTTATTGATTTTTAAATTTTAAATCAGCCTCACATTCCTGGGATAAATTTCAGTTGGTCATGGCCTATAATCCTTTTGATATGATGTTAGATTTGGCTTGCTAGTATTATGTCAAGTTCTGTACCTGTCTTAGTAAGAGATACTGATCTGTGGTTTGCCTGTGATAATCTTTATCTTGTTTTAGTCTCAGGGAAAGAGTGATCTCATAAAATGAATTGGAAATATACCCTCCTCCTCGTATGTTTTGGAAGAGTTTGCAATGAGTTGGTATTGGTTCTTTCAGTATTCGATAGAATTCACCAGTGAAGGTTCCACGCCTGAGCTTTTATTAGTTGGTAGCTTTTTTGTGTGTGTGTGTGTGTGATCCTAGGGACTGAACCTAGGGCTTCTCATATGCTGGTAAGTAGGTGTTTTACCATTGAGTTATATCCTTGGCTCTTTTAAAATTTCATTTATCTTTTTCATTGGTTTGTTTTGAGACAGGGTCTTACTATGTAGTTCAGGCTGGCTTTCAGTTCACTGTGTAGCCTGCACTCTTGGCGATCCTCTTGGCTCAGCTTCGAAAGTGCAGGGATTACTGTACAGGCATGCACCACCATGCCTAGCTCTTAAATTTTATTTTGAAAAAGGCTCCTGTTAAATTTCTCTGGCTGGCCTCAAATTTGTGAGCCTCCTGTTTCCAGTAGCTGGGATTAAATATGTGTGACACCATGTATGGATAATTGGCAGTTTTGTTGGTTTGGTTGTTTGTTTGGTTTTTTTGGTGGAATGGGGATTGAACTTAAGGCCTTTGCACTGAGCTACATGACCACCAAGTTGCTCAAGTGCAGGCTGAGGCTGGGATTGAATTTGGATCCTCCAGCCTCAGCCTCCCAGAGTATTGGAATTATAGGTGTGTACCACCATGCCTCAACAGTATTGTTTTGCTTTTTTTAAGCACTAATGCAATCTCTTTGCTTGTTGTGGTTCTATTCGGATTGTATATTTTTCTGGGGTTAGTTCCATTAGTTTATGTGTTTCTAGGAATTTGTCCATATCATTTTAGTTATCTAATTTATTGTCATAGTTATTCATAGTATTATCTTACCTACCTTTGTCTGTTTCTCTCTCTCTCTGTCTCTCCCTGTCTTTCTCTCTTTCTTTCTAGTACTAAGGGTCAAACCCAGGGATATTCTATCACTGAGCTATAACCTCAGTTTTAAAAATTTATTTATTTTTAAAATTTGAGACAGGGTCTTGCTAAATTGCCCAGATAGGACTCAGACTTCTGGTCCTCTCCCAGTGTTATCCTCTCAGTGCTGGGATTATAGGCATCTGCATCTGACTCTTTATTTCTCACTGATCAGTAGTAATGTCCTTTATTTTATTACTAGCTTTTACTAATTTTAATAGTTGAGTTTTCTTTTTCTCTCCTTTAACTTAGCTAAAGTTTTAAAAAAATCTATTAATCTTTTTTAGAGAACCAAAGTTTGTTGTCTATTTCCTGTATTTGTGTTCTCTAAGTAATTTTCACTATAATCTTTTCTTTCTTTATACTTTCTGGGGAAGTACTCTACCACTGAGATACATGTCTAGCCTCCTTATGTAATATCTTAATGTGAAATATTAGGTTATTAATTTGAGATGTTGTTTTTAATGTAACCATTTACTACAATATATTTCATTCCAAACACTGCTTTTAACTGCATCCATAATCTTTGGGATGCATGTATTCATTTCTTCATTTTCATTCATGTCAGAACATTTCTGCTGGGCGTGTTGGTGCACACCTGTAATCCCAGTACTTGGAAGGCTGAGGCAGGAGGATTGCTTCGAGTTTGAGACCAGCCTGGTCTACTTAGTGAGTTCAGAGCCAGCCTGAACCCTGTCTTAAAACAACAACAACAAAACAAAAAAAATTCCTAAAAACATTTTCTAATTTCTGTTTTGGTTTTTGGTGAGCTGCTCAGGCTAGCCTCAGTCTTGTGATTCTATTGCCTCAGCTTTTCAAATGCTGGGATTGTAGGCATGAACTACTATGCCTGGCTGTGATTTCTTTTTTGGCCTATTAGATATTTGGGATCATGTTAATTTCCGTATCTGACCTTTCTTTAGTTCTCTGTTATTTATTTTTAATTTTATTCCACTGTGGTTGAAAAATACTTTGTATGATTTTAATCCTGACTTTATTGAAGCTTGGTTTACAACTTATCTTATGGTCTATTTTGGAGACTGTTCCATATGCCCTTGAGAAGAAAGTATATTCTTCTGTTCCTATGACCTTTCTGATTTTTATTTTTCATTCATTCATTCATTCATTCATTCATTCATGGTGCTAAGGATGGAACCCAGGGCTCTGCAGATGCTAAGCAAGTGTTCTAACGCAGAGCTGCACCCCCAGCCCCTGGTGGCTGACTTTTTATCAGTTATGATCAAGAGATAACAGAATGACATTTTTTGAAGTACATAATGAAACTTACCTACAAAAATTAAAAGTTGGCAATTGTGTATCAACTTCAGTATATTCATGAAAATTTATACATCTATAAATCTAATGATCAATGGTTAATATTGGTCTAGAAGTTGAAGAGATTAATTGATAGTTATGGTAAGAATCGAGGGTGACCCAAGAATTATTGTCAGATCTCTTATCTCCTGGCTTCCAATTCACTGTTATTTATAGATAGGAAAACCTGGATCAAAATTAAGATAGATGTCTTCAAAGGTAGTCTTCAGGACCAGCGCTCACCTTGCAACTATCCTTCCTTCTTTGTACATCTCCAGCACAAATCATGTCTTCCTTGATGACTGGCTCCAGATATGGGAAGAAAATGCCAATTGGGTTATAGAGACGTTCACAGTCCTGGTGGTTAATGACTGGGATTTCCACTTCCTGGAGGGTAGAAGGGTAATTTTTATCTGTAGAAAAAGGCGGAAATGAAAGGTTAAAGCAACCTGAGAAGCTGCTGGGGCAAATAAGTCACTTTGCAATCATATTCTCTTATAGAAAGAACTTTTGGTACAGTTGATTCTAAAACAGTGGATAATGCAAAATCTTTTTTGTTTGAATATTTTCTCTTGTGTCAGTGTTCTAAATGAAAAGTAATTCTGATAACTTCTGATTCAGTAAAGATGTGAGTATCCTAAAACTTTTCCTTTCCCATTTTCCTGCTCCCAGATCAGTTCTTATCTTTATGCCATCTTGGGAAAAAGTTTATATAACAGTTTAAAAATAGGTAAAAACACTGGACTCCCTCCAAATGTTAAGTCAAATTATCAAACCTCTTTTTTTTTATAGTGATTTTTAAAATTTACTACATGTTTGCAGTGCATTGTGAATATATTCGTTGTGGATAGTTGGTAACTGAACATGGCACATCTTTTTTCTTTTCACATCCCATTCCCTTTCCTCCTCCCTTCTCCCACTCTCCATCTCTTAGTTCCCTTCTTGTTTCCCAAAGAGCTATCTCCCTATGGTATTTTCTATTGTCTTTTTATTTTGCTCTTTTATTTATGCTTTGAGTTTCTCATATAAGAGAAACCATACTATTTTTCAGATGGTGTATCTGATTTACTTTACTTAACCTTATGGATTCAAGGTGCATCTGTTTTTCTACAAATGTGTCAAGTTTGTCTTTGTTTATGGTAGAGTATCCATTTATCTGTTGATGGTCATATAGGCTACTTGTGAATTGTGCTGCTATAAACATGGGTATGCATGAATTACTGTAATTTGAGGCTTTTAACTCTTTCAGAAAGATACCTAGAAGGGGAATAGCTCGATCAAATGGAATTTGTATTTTAAGTTTTTAAGGAATCTCTATACCGATTTCCATAGTGGTAGTTGCATGCTCACCAACAAGGTGGAAGGGTTTCTTTCCTCTTCCCCTCCCCACAGCCTGGCCAGTATTTATTGTTATTTGATTTCTTGATGATGGCCATTCTTTTTGGGGTAAGATGGAATCCTAGTGTTGTTTTAATTTGCATTTCTCGATTGGCCAGAAATAGTGAACTTTTTTCCTTGTATTTATTGGCCATTTGTACTTATTCTGAGAAGTTTCTATTCATTTCAGTTGCCTATTGGGTCTTTTATTCCATAGGTCTAATTTTCTTTTGAGTTCTTTGTGTATTCTAGATATTAATCCTGTCTAAGGTATGGCTGGTAAAAATATTTTCCCATTCTGTAGGTTGTCTTCACTCTGTTTCCCTTGGTGTGCAGAAGCTTTTTAATGTGATATAATTCTTTGAGTTGATTTTCAATATTATTTCTTGTGCAATTGGAGTCCTATTCAGAAAGTCCTTGCCTGTGCCTATGTCCTACCTTATCTCCCAGCAGGTTAAGTGTTTCTGTTTTAATATTTAGATCTTTGAAGCATTTTGATTTTAATTTAGTACATGGTGAGACAGATACAGGTCTAGCTTCAATCTTCTGCATGTGAATTCCCAGTTTTCCTAGCACCATTTACTAAAGAGGCTGTCTTTCCCCCAGTGTATGTTTTTGGCCTCTTTGTCAAAGATCAGGTGACTGAATATGCCTGGGGTTGTTTTTGTATCCTCTATTCCATTGGTCCATATATCTGTTTTTGTGCCAGTACTGTGTTGTTGGTATCACTGTAACTTTGTAATACATCTTTGCTCACATTACATAGGATTGCTTTTTCTATTCTGGGTCTCCTCTGATTCCGTATGAATTTTAGGATTGTTGTGTGAGGAATTTTGTTGGTATTTTGATGGAGATTGCATTCAATCTGTATATCAGTTTTGGGAGTATGGCCATTTTGACAATGTTGGTTCTGCCTGTGTACAAACAGGGGATGTCTTTCCATTTTTCTGATGTCCTCCTCGATTTCCTTTTTCAGAGTACTGAGATTTTTATTGTGTAGGTCTTTCACTTCCTTAGTTAAGTGAATTCCTAAGTATTTAATTTTCCTTTCTGCTATTGTGAATGGTATTGTTTCCCTAATGTCTTTCTCAGTAGGTTCAATATACAGGAATACTGTTTATTTTGTGTGTTGATTTTGTTTCCTGCTACATGGTTGAATTTGATTATTCTCAGGGTCTTTTAATGCAATTTTTTGAGCATTCTATGTTAAAGGATCATGTCACCTGAAAATAGTGGTAATTTGACTTCTTCCTTTCCTATATGTATCCCTTTTATTTATTTCTCTTGCCTAATTGCTTGGGCTAATGATAAACCTCTTTTTGAGAGAGGTGATTATGTAGTTAAATTGGTAGTGTCTGCTCGTTCAGCTATAGCTAGATTCTAGGCAAGGCAGGTATAAGAGTGAATGGAACAGGGCCGGGGATGTAGCTCAGTGGCGCTGTGCCTGCCTTGCAAGCACAAAGTCCTGAGTTTGATGCCCGGTAACAACAACAACAACAACAACAACAACAAAGTAAATGGAATAAACATATGAATGTCAAAAAAACTTTTTGAAGACTTGTAGATGATATCTTTAGTTTGGTCTGATTTTGTTGAAAAATATTTGTAGTAGTGAGGATATGTCTAGAATGTGAATGTTCTGGAGTAGGTACAAAAGGGTAACACATAAACCCATGGTGGTGAACCTATGTGCCAGAGTTGGCTGTTTGTTATCATTGAAAGTTCTAAAAGGTTTGCCATCACTGATAAACCAACCCTTTTTTCTGCCCATTCTCACCTTTACCTCCCGTAAGTTGTCCCCATCCAGTCACCCAACAAGAAGCTGGGATTTTCAGTGGCTTTGTGACATTGGGCAAGCAGATGGGCAGGATGAGAGAAGTGAAGGGTACTCGGTAGGACAGTTTCAGCAGGGCAATGTCTGCATTTGAATTTTTGTGTTTTGGATGAATGACAACTTTGGACACAAGGTACTCCGTGACGCTAGTGGAGAATTCTGCTTTAACTGATCCCATCCACACCCTATATGCGAAAGTCATTGACCTAAAGGAAAAAAGGATACCATAAAAGCAGTGTGCTTATGGCCTATAGGTGGTTCAGAACAAGTTGCCTATAGGTAGCACCAAGTCTCTAAGCAAAAAAAGGAGGGTAGCACATGGGAACTTAACCAGGGCTGGGTCGGTTAATTTGGGGATGGAGTTGGTTTGTCCTCTTCTCTCTTCCTCTCCCCGCTCCCCTCCCCTCCTCTCCCTTGAACACTCTTCCTGTGCTCTCAACCTACATGTTTATGTCCTGCATTTTCTCTCCTGCATACTTCTCCCATTCTCCATGGTTTCCCCAGCACTGTATGCTTTGTAGTCATTGCTCTTTATGCCAGGTTTGATTTGTTCTGAACACTAAACCTTTATTTCCAAATAAAAATTTAAAGCAAAGCATAATGCAGGTTATACATATACAAATTGAAATTTTCAGGTAGTTTGATAAGATGTACAAAAGAAAGAGAGAAAAATAAATTCACTGTTCCAAGATCCCAGTTTACACTGTTCAGAGGCAATCATTTTCATCTCTTTTAACCCTTACTAATTTCCCTAGTATTTTCAAGAAATCCTATATATTTCGTATATATTGCTGTTTCTTACCCCCCTATTTTAGAATATTCAGTTTCTGATGTAAAAGGTGAGGATTGAACTTCCTCTTCCTGCTCCTTCTCCTTCTCCTTCCTCTCTTCTCTTCCTCTTCCTTCCCCTCCCTCTTTTTTTCCTCTTCCTCCTCTTCCTCCTTCAATACTAAGAACTGAACCCATGAGCACTCTACCACTGTCCTACATCCCTTGTACTTTTTTAAAGTTTATTTTGAGGTCTGGCCTTTCTAAGTTCCCAGGCTGGCCTTGAACTTGGAATCCTCCTGCCTCAGACTCTTGACAAACTGGTGTAACAGGTGAGCATCTAGGATTGAGCTTTCCTACTCATCACAGTCCACCCCATTCATCTTCTGAACTAATATTATCAAAAGTGTTTAGTTAAGCCTGGGATAGTGGCCATGCCTGTAAGGGAGACTGAGACAGGAGGAGCACAAGTTGCCCAGCCTAGGCAACTCAGTGGTTTAGTGAGATCCTGTCTGAAAATTTTTAAAGGGGGGAGGGGACTGGAGATACAGTTCAGTGTGAAGGCCCTGATATCAGTCACGAGTGCCACACACACACACACAAATTGTTAGATTTGTATGTTTTTGTTTCTTTGTTTTGTTTTGTTTTGTTTTGTTATCAGGAATCAAACTCGGGACCTTGCACACGTGCAGGGCAGGCAGCGGAACCACTGAGCTAAATCCCTGGCCCTAGATTGGTATTTAATATGTATGTTCCTATGACTATACAAACATTATTCACTACTGCTCATATTGGAACCAGTGAATGCTTTTCTTGTAAAATCTTTTGCTTTTCCTAGAGTTAATAATGTGGTCCCATGTCTATTTTCTTTATACCATCACTAATTTATCATTTTTCCCCTAAACTGTCTGTCAAAAGTATAAATCTCTTCTCAATATGTCCAAACCTGTCAGTCATTCTATTATGGTGACCCTTTTTGGAGCCCTCTGCCCTCACATTCCAATCTATACCTCTCTGCCTATCATCTTGGTACTCTCCTTTTTTTTTTTTGAGATAGGGTCTTGCCGTGTAGTTTAGGCTAGTTCTACCTCAGCCCCTCAAGTGCTGGGACTATAGGCCTGAAACATTGTGATTTTCTTAGGTGTTCTGTTTTGTGTTTTATCTTTCCTCTTTTGTCTGGACGCCATGTTATCTTTGGTTTTTTTTGGTACCGGGGATCAAACTCAGGACCTTGCACTTGGGAGGCAGGCAGCTGAACCACTGAGCTAAATCTCCGGCAACTCCATGTTATCTTGTTTCCCCCTCTTTTATTTTGATGAAACACATTCTCCTATGGCTTCCTGGGGAAATGTGCATGAGAGGTAACATTTTTGCTATTTTACATATTTGAAAACGTCTTATTTCTATCAAATACTTAATTCACAGTTTGTGTATGGGTAAAATTCTAGGTTGGAAATCATTTCCCCTTAGCATTTTGAAGTCATTGCTCCATTTTCTTTGAGCTTTCACTGTTGTTACTGAAGTTATTTTGATTTCTGTGCATATTAGTTATCCACTGTCGCATAACAAGTTGCTGCAAACCTTAGTGGCTAAAGAAGAAATATTTCTGTTAGATTCTGGGGCCAGGAATCAGGTATAACTTAATTCTGTGTGTGACTGCAGTCGGGGGGCTGCAGTCATCTCAGGGCCTGAGTGAGGGAGCATCTGTTCCAGGTTCACTTTTGGCTTTGGGTCCTCACCAGCTGTCGGCTGGAGATGCCAGTGCATCTGGACCTCTCTGTGGGGCCACTCAGCACGGGACAACTTGCTCCTCTCAGGCACTGACTCTGAGAACTCAGACTGTGTTTGTGACCCACAGAAGCTTAAGACAAAGCCCCTGATTGGTATTTATAAAGTGATTTGGCAAAAAGTAAAGAAAAATTCCATGCCCTATGGCTAGTAGCGCCTAGTTTTAGAGCCCAAAGTGACCCATCTTATTACTTTCAATGGCCTATGGCATAGATGGCGAAGCCTTTTTTTTTTTTTTTTCTTTTTCTTTTTTGCGACAGGGTCTTGCTATGTAGTCCAGGCTGGTCTTGAACTCACTATGTAGCCCAGGCTGGCCTTGAACTTACAGCGATCTTCCTGCCTCAGCCTCCCAAGGGCTGGGATTACAGGTATGTGCCACCACATCCAGCATGGTGAGGCTTTTAGAGCTTTCAGTGATACAAACAGCCCGCCGTGGCATGCGTGCCATAGGTTTGCCACCAGTAGTCTATGGGACCAGCCTGTGTGCTGGCTACCGGTTAGAACTCACGGTTGGATGCAGTGTGCTGCTGTCAGTACCCATCTCTCACTGAGGAGGGACCCCCCACAGATGTGGCTAGGGCCAAAGCGTAGGCTGACCTGCCAAGGCCAGCGCCCCACGGCAGCATCTTGGCCACCCACAATGCGGCCAGAGTATGCAGGTCGTCCACACACTAGAGAAAGAAGGGAAAGGGGCTGGAAATCTGCGAGTCCTGTTCCCCAGGTCCCCATCTGTACATCATCCCCGAACTCCTGTCCCTTCCTCGGAGCCCTCCCTGGACTCCAGACTCCGTCCTATTCCAGTTTCAAACCCAGCAGTACTGAACCCAGGTGGAGGAGACCACTCACCTGACTGCAGATTTCTCCCTCTGGTAAAAGAGCCTGGGAGAGAACCTAAGGAAGACAGGTGGGATCATTGACATAGTAACACATTGCAGATCTAGATGCTTCTGAGATTAGTGTTGAAAGCCAAAATTGATAACTGTGTATCTGTCGTTAGGAGTCTTGACAATGCCATACTTCCTTGCCTTTTAAGGCTGCTATAATCTAACTTTTACTTGATTCAGGGTCATCATCAGGAATATTCACTATTTTGGGACATAAATACAGTGATGTGCTCAGATGCTTTTGGGATTTGTAAAGTGTTTATTTTGTGCTGTTTTCTTTAACTGAATGGGCATTTTATAGTACTTTTTTTTTCTACTGTTACCTCTTGGTTCCTCTCAGCATACCCATCTTTTAAATCAGCATAGGCCAGAAAAATAAACAAACACACTTCTGCCAGAAGCACTTTCAGTTCCCTCTGCCCAAAATGTAGTTTTCCTGGATCCTCTTAGCTAACATATTTATTTCCATCAAGTCCTGTCTTGTCTTCTCTTGTCTTGTCTACCTCATCTCATCTCATCTTACCTATCTATGGTATTGGGGATTTGTACCCAGGGCCTTGCACATGCTAGGCTAGTACTGTATCATTGAGTTATGTCCCCCACATCCTTTAAGTCTTTCTTCAAACAACTCCTTAGTGATGCTGCCTTTGACCACCTTACTTAAAATTACAACGTATCTTTTGCCCCTGAACATTTTTGTTTGGTTGGTTTTTGAGGCAGGATCTCACTATGTAGCTGACACTGGATTTGAACTCTGGGCATTCCTCCTGCCTCAGCCTCCAGAGTGCTGGGATTACAGGCATGCGCCACCACACCCTGCTTATTCTTGAACCTTAGATGCCCTTTTCTTTGTATAGTACTTATTACCTTCTGACATGCCTTATGTTTACTTATTGAAGGTGAACATTGATTATAAGTCCCATGAAGACAGGGTTCCTAGCTTTGTTTATTGCTATATCTATCCAAGAGCATTAGAGCAGTGCTGGGCATATAGTGAGCTCTCCCAAGTTTCCCCAGGTTATGTAATTAGTAACTAACTTCCCGTGGATAAAATATTATTCAGTAGAATCTATACGATGGCTTCTTGAGTCTGAAAACTCTGCCAGCCCTAATGACTCACCCAGCAAGAGCAGCAGCAGGACGGCTTGGCCAGCTGGGCCCATGTCTCTGTCCTCAGGAGCAGCACTTCCTGCTTCTGTGACCTAGACTCCCAGTATTGGGAGGGTGGGGGTGGGCAGGACCGGCTTCTCCTAGGTGGAATCCCCTAGGATCTTGGTCTTCCTGACCTGTTCTGAAAGGACTAGACTTCAGAAGAGCAGCTGCAAGACCCCAAGGAGCTGGGCCTGAGGCCCCTGCTGTGTAGGGAAACAGGGTAGGGTATCTGTCTGGGATTTCTTCCTGCAGGAGGGGACGGAAGGACAGGAGGGGTGGGTAGAGAAGCTGGTGAGGGGGCTGGAAGGAAGAGGACACTAGAAAAGAGATGGGAAGTGGGCACGATTGTTCAAAAGCAAGAAATGGGAAAGAGGAAATTAACTCAGTACCTGGTTCATTTTTCTCCTTGCCTTTGCTGTTGTTGTGTTTGTTACAGTGTTAGGCATAGAATGTCAGATTTCCCGAAAAGTAGACTGTAAGGCAGACTTGTTGGCAGGGCATTTATTGGATGTGGCCTCAGGATCAGCACCTCTTCAAACTGGGGGCAGGAGGGAGAGCAGGATTGGGTAGGGGGAGAGTTGATTGTGATGCGTTGGTTCAGAGGCCTCAGCCCATCCAAGTTGCCCTGGAGGTGAAGTAGCCCTCTGGAGATGTCCTGAACTGAGGCGAGAAGAATGCGCCCACAGACTTCTGCTGCCTGGATGAGGTTGCCGCCATGAAGGGGCACTACCTTGGATGAGGTGGCAGTGCTGCCAGTTCTTAGGATGGGAATTAGCCGTGACCTGTCAGCAGGCAGCACTCTCGTGGCCTGGGGGATGAATGCTTCCATTCTGAAGGGGTTTCAGTGTGACACATCACAGCATCCACCACAGAGGGCTTCCCTGTGCTGTTATGTTTGCTGTACCGGTTGTGGGACGGGTAGTAGATCTGGGGAGGTAGAATTCAATAAAGTTGCACTCCAGAGGCAGGATGATTTCCATGAGTTCAAGGCCAGCCTAAATTACATAGTGAGATCCTGTCTCAAAAAACAAAACAAAGAAAAAAAATCTTGCTATTTTGGGACCCACTTAAAGTCAGCTTAAATCAAGAGGGGTTTATTTTAAAGATGGTATTTTAGGCTGAATTATGTCTTGCCAAAAGTTCATGGGAAGACATAATTTGAGTTCCTAACCCCTAGTAAACAGAAGGTGACCATATTTGGAGATAATGGTTTTTAAAGAGGTAATTATGTTAAAATGAAGGCAATAGGGTGGGCCCTAATCTAACATGAATGGTGTTCCTACAAGAAGAGGACATTTGGACACAGTTTATGTACACATGGAAAAGACAGCTGTCTACAAGTCCAGGAGGCCTGGAATAAATCCATCTTTCATGGTCCTAAGAAGGAACCAGGCCCACTGGCACCTTGAACTTGGACTCAGCCTAGAGAACTGTGAGAAAATGTTTCTTTTGGGTGAGGTGGTATTTGTTACAGCATGGAATACAGATATCCTCAGAACAGTGAGAAGAGAGTAACAAGGATGCAGAGAGAAATCCTATGACAGACCTAGAGACTAGAGCCCAAAGGGAGCTCTGTATTCATGGTAGGTTGGGAGTGTGTAGCAGCTCGTAGCTCATTCTGGGTTTCCATCATTTACTATGATTTTATTATTTATGAGGACTGTCTTAGTGCTTTTCACCTTAATTTTTTTTCCCGAAACTAATATCACTACCTGCAGTTTTCTTCTCATTTCATTAAAATTTTTTAAATATTTTTATTAGTACTGATTAATTTTAGAAAATACTGGGTTTCAATGTATGTTTTTTGATCATATCCATCCTCCCTGTTTGCTTCTGCCCACATAGCTGAAGGGTACACAGAGTAAAGGTGACGGTGAGAGATTAAGACAGACAAAGAGATATAATAAGGTATAGGTGGGGCCAGGTTTATTTATAGTGGCCGTGGTAAAGGAGGTGCAGGGGAGGTAAAGGTCCTGGGCTGTAACAGGAGCCGGAGCCGAGGTCTGCAGGACCTCACGTTGACGTTTCTCCAGCGGCGCGTGGGAGGGGAGAGAGACTGTCCTCTTCTCGCCCAGGCCTTGCTCCACCACGCCCTCTTGTCGCCTGTTCTCCGTCCGGGCCCTGCCTCATCCTCATCCTCGGGAGGAGGCGAGTTAGCCTGGCCGTAGTGATGATCTACAGCACAGTGCTCCCAGCACCTGTTAGCCTCCTGTGCACCTCCCTCCTCCTCTTCTTCCCTTCCTCTTGTGTGATAATAGTCTCCTTTCTACTTTTTTCTTTTTCTTTTTCTTTTACTTTTCTTTCTTTTTTTTTTGTACCGGAGATCGAACTTGGGTTCTTGCGCTTGCGCAGCAGGCAGCGGAAACCACTGAGCTAAATTCCCGGCCCCGCCCTTCTATTTTTAAGTCATCATTTTTAGATTGCACATATTAGGGAAAACTTGATACTTGTCTTTGTGAATCTGGCTTATTTCTGTCAGCATAATCTCCAGTTTCATACATTTTCCTGCACATAAAACTTTGTTCTTCTTTGTGACTGGATAGTATTCCTTGTGTATATACAGTATGCCACATTTTCTTAATCTAGTCATTTGTGGATGGGTGCCTAGCTTATTCCATATCTTACTCATGTAAGTATAGTTTTTTAAAGAATGTCAGACCTTGCTGGGTGTGGTGACTCAAAACGTTGTAATCCCTGCACTCAGGGAAGGTGAGGACCACAAGTTTGCACCCATTAAATCACTAAGTGATTTAATGAGATCTCATCTCAAGATAAAAGTAAAATTTAAAAAACCTGGGAATATAGCTTAGCATGAAGGCCCTGGCTCCAATCCTTAGTACTCAAAAAAAAAGAAAAGAAAAGAAAAGAAAACAAACACTGCCACCAACAAAAACATCTAAATCTTGGAGATTTGCCTCCAAGCCATGTTTAGAATAAAAGTGGCTTATTATTCATCTTGTAGAGATCACAAAGCTCTCTATGGATGATTGGTTAGCCTGCCTGCCCTCCTTTTCTCAGCACTGGGAATTGAGCACAGGGGTAGATCTTCCTTTTGGCTTATCAAAAGGACAAAATTTGACCAGGTATTCTAATGTCTTGTGATTGTCCCAGGTCTTTGGACTTTTTTATCATTGGACAAATCTGAGGTACTACCTTCTTTATGTAATAGTTGAATTTCTCACCCAATGTCTTTTCCTTTTTGTTTAAATGTTTTATAAAAATATATTTTTGTTTTGATGTCTGTTAAATTTTAAATTTGGAAATAAACTCTTTTGAATGTAACTACAGTACCATTCTGAAAACTGCAAGGTAGAAGGAAAGAATTAATAGTTACTCTGCTTTTCTTCCACAAACTGTACTTCACAGTAACAAAATAGGCTTAATTGGTAAGGAAAGAATTCCAGCTAAGAAATGTAGCTGGACCAGTAGAATCAAAATCACCACCTTCATCCCCTTATGACATAATTGATTATCAGTAGTTGAAAGCCTTAGATGAAAGATTGATGGAGCACTTAAGCTGTTGTTATTTGAACCCTCTGCTCAGTCTCAGCATCACTAGAAGTGGGGCAAAGTAGACACATACCACTTGACGTCACATAGTATAGCGCCCATAATACTGCCCACAAAGTATTCTTGTTTTTTTTTTTAAGTGAAACCTGAATCTCTAAAGCTATTTTTACTTACAGAAAATACGGAGGATAAAAGATTAAGTTAAATTACAATACAAGGAAATAATCAAATTAAGAGTGTGGGACATTTTATAAAGCAACTGACTAGTTTCTCTAATAATCCAACCTTATGAAGGTAAAAAGGGAAAGAGACCATTATGGCTTGTGTCTAGTTGTCCACCCAAAGCCTCATGCAGTCATGGGGGGCACTTTTTTTTTTTTTTTTGTACTAGGGATCAAACTCGGAACCTTGCGCTTGCAAGGCAGGCAGTGGAACCACTGACCTAAATGCTCGGCCCTTATGGGGCACTTTTAAGAGATGGCTGCATCTAGAGTATATGGTACTGGGATCAAGGGCATGTGATTACTAAATCAGTCCACTGATTGGTTAAGGGTGTGAGTGCTACACCTGCTGTAGGGTGGTCAGCCTGCATAAAATATAAAGGACAGAAAGAGGGCTAATGTGCTCTCGCCTGCCTGCTTGCTGTGGACTGTTTCTGCTCTGCAGTGCCCCTCTGCTGTGTGCCACCCTGTCTTGGAGCCAGCTGACTATGAACTGAAACCACTTCAAACTGGGAACCAAATAAACTTTTCGTGCCTTAACTTTGAGTGTTGGGTATTTTACCTTAGCAATGAGAAAAGTACCTAAAACAGAGACTACTCTAGGTTATAAGAAACTTAAGAGACATAAGTATGTGTGGCCTTTGTTTGCATCTTAATTTTAACAGAAGAACTCTAAAAAAGACCTTTTGATATAGATAAAGAAATTTGATAATGGACTGGGTATTAGATGGGATTAGTTTAATCTTTGTAGGTGTGACAGTCTCATTGAATTATGCAAGGAAATACCTACTTTTAAGGAGAAGATTTTAACCCTGCACATTCTAAATCCAACCTAAAATCTTGTCATTTTGGAGGTGGCTGCTCACGTTTTCAGTCCCAGTGCTGTTCTGTTATTTTCCTGGGTATGACAGCAGGACCTTAAGGAAGTCACCTTTTACCTAAGGCCTCTATTTTCCTGTTGTACCATGAAAGCACTGGAATCAATTGATGACCTAAGAGATTTTTGTTTTTGTTTTGTATTGGGTATTGAGCTCAAGGCTTTTGCAGTAAGCTACATCCCCAGCCCTTTTTTATTTTGGGGGGTCTTGCCAAGATAAGCTTGAACTTGTGATCTTCCTGCCTCAGCCTTGCAGAATTCTAGGCATTATAGGCATATACCACCACACCTGGTTTCAAAGATTCTTTATAAAGGTAACATTCAACTGTGCATTGCTTATCACCACACTCTGTCTTTGTCTGTTGCCCTATTACCCTTCTACAAATATTTTTCTTAATTTGGTTCAGCGATTAAGAAACTCTTTGAATCTGCCATTTTACTGCTCCCTTGGCTCTTATAAAATATGGAAGTGCCAAGGAGACACCTGAAGACAGCTTAGAGCTTTCTACCTCTCTCATCACACTGTGTCCAAGTCTTAGATTCTGTCTCCAGATCATTATTTTATGTTATCATTAAAGATAGTTGATTAATTTTTTTTGAGACAGGGTCTCCCATGTAGTCCAGGCTGGCCTCAAACTCTCCACCCTGCTGTTTTAGCCCCCTGAGTGCTGGGATTACAGGTTTGCATCACCCTCACCTGGCTAAAGTTATCCTTAAATGCCTCTGTAGGGCTGGGGATTTAGCTCAGTGGTGCCATGCCTGATTCACAAACACAAGGTCCTGAGTTCGATCCCCCTCCATCTTTGCAAAATATGTATAATAATATCCCACAAAATTTTTGTAAGAATTAAATGAGATGTCATAGAATTAATGCTTAGCTTGGTTTTGACCTGTTGGGACGTGCAATAATAATTGCTGTTTTTATTATTATTGTCATTGAAGCTGATATTACAAGTTTATTAATTAGATTCTGGGTAAACAATATTTTGGTGATGGTTAGAATTGATATTGATGGCCCCTGTAGACCAGGGTTTCTTAGCCATGGTGCTGTTGACATTTTGGGCCAGATGGTTCTTTGTTGTGAGGCAGCTATCCTGTCATTATAGAATGTTGAGCAGCGTTCCTGGCCTCTGCCTACTGGATGGATGGTACCACCTACTTTTAGTCGTGACATGTCTCCAGACATTGCCAGGTGTCCCCTGCAAGGGCAGAATCACCAGGGAAGTTGAGAGCTGCTACTGTAGAGAGGACACCACCTTAGAAATTCAGTCTTCTCTTGGGTGTCTTCATAAAACAGGAAGAATAGTAGATCCACAAGTTTTTAAGCTTTTTATCTGTATTTCTTGGAGGGCAGATGGACTCTTGTCTTTTTCATAACTCCATCGGATCAATGTATTCTATTAGAAAATGAGTAAGTCCCTGTGTAAATTCATCTCCTGAAGAATAATCAATTTCTCTAGCACCTGTGTAGCGGCCTTAACTTTTGCCTTCTTTGGTCCTTTGCAGCAGCAGACACCTATGTCACCTACTAAAAGGTCCAGTTTGCTCTTAGTTCTTGAACTTGGACAAGAAATGTTTAGTTAGGCTTTAGTCTAACTAACTAGTAAGTTTTAAAGCAGTGGACCATATATGGAGTATCTTTTATAGCAGGCCCAAGCCCCGACAGACTTTTCCTCTCCCTGGCTCTTTGCTCTGTTAACCGGAGTGATCCTGCCCTGAGTTCCGTCCTACTTATCTGGAGCCCTCATTCCCATTAACCAGGTCCCCTTTGCAGGGATTGCTTTTATTCTTTACTGCCTTCCTATAGTTTTGTTTTGTTTTCTGGGTTTTTTTACTCATTTTAGTGGAATTCTTCCTTATGGTTTTGACAGCTGGCTTTCTATAGCCTGTAGCTCTCATTTTGTTAATTCAAAAAACAATCCTGGATACTATGTTGGCAGGATATATATTAGATGCTGTTAGAAGGTCAGGAAGATAAATAGGACATTACTTTCTTTTTCTCAAGGCTGTTCTTATCTATTTAAGAGAGTAAATCTCTGTGTACCCAAATAACTCCAAATGGAAACTAGGAAGCCAATAAGAATGCAAATAACTAGAACCAAAGGGCAGTTATTATTTTGGCATAATATAAGGAAGAACCTCTAGCAAAGAATGAAAATAGTTTGAAATAAATGGAAAGAGCCACATTTTTGGAGTCAGACAGTCCTGGATAAATCTGTCAAATCAGATAGCTGTGTGATCTTAGGCAAGTTACTTAACCCACTGAGCCTCAGTTCTGTGTTGCTCTCATTTCTAAATGTGGGATAAATTACAACTTCTTGAGCCATTAAGACTGAGGAAGATAACACTTGAAGTGACCAGCATAGTACCTAATACAGAGGAGTCATAAAGTAAATGTAAGTTCCTGCCATAGTTAAGGGATGAGATAAAAATGTCATGTCACTCCAAGAATCCACTCTTTCACAGGTGACATGATTTGGCCCTGTTCATCTCATTGACTCTCAGCCCTTTTCTTTTTAGCTTCTGGTATTTGGGACTTGTCAGTGCACCTAGAAGAGATCAAATTCAAGAGACTGACTACCTTTTAAGAAACTTATGTATAAACCAGAATGTCTGTTTGCAGTGAGGGCTATTCATTTCCATTACTGGAGTTTGCATTTTTCCCAACCAGGGCACTCCCTTCTTGATGATGTAGTAGTGGGGAAGCAAAATTAATAAGTAGGTGACGGTTTGAAGAGGTTTAAGATTTGAACAAGTGGAGAGCTCCATTAAGAGCTTATCTCCATAAGAGCTTTTCACTTACTGGGACCAAGTACTGTACTGCTGGCTCTTATTTACAGAAATTGGGTAAAAAGAACGCTTTTGTAGAACAGAATGTGTCTGAGTAAATGCAAACCTCAGTCATGAGGCTTTGGATCTCTCCCCCGGTAGCCTAGGTTCTGATAAACACAGTTATCTGACTTCCCTTCTTAGATTGCGTGCTGACCATCCAGCTGCTTAATACTGTTTTCATTCAGTGTGCAGTAGTGTAGTGATTAGATTTAAGCTTTCTTAGGTACGATGTCATTCCCAGTGTGTTACCTTGAGATTATTCCCACATCTCTTAAGTTTTGTTTGTTCTTACAGCACATAAGAGGTGTGTTTACTATAATCTTTTTTTGCTTAGAGGTAACTGTCTCATTCCACTTCACCCATTATGTGAATATTTTGCTTAAAGTTTCAGTTTTAGAGAATTCTGGTGGGCAGGGGGCAACACAGAGCTGGGTAGTAGTGAACATGCCAGTACTTCCCATTCTCCCATTCTGGACAGTGAACAGATAGCTTTCCAGTGCTGCTGTATTAAGAAGTATAGGATTATCTGTTGGGTCTGTTAAAAAGCAAACTTATGCCTTGAGCTGGGAGTAGTATCAGGTCATTTGTAAAGTGCCTTCCAGCTGTTTTATGATTCTGTAACCTCCCTTTCTCTCTTTATTGTATTTTTTGGCTTTAATGTGTAGATCCATCAGCTGCTTTCACATTCTTTTATCTTTTCTACTTATTTAGCATCCCACATGTCTAGTGAATTTTTTTTTGCTGAAATATTTTCCATAGTGCCAACTATGCCTCGCTTTCACTTCTGTAGTGTTGTCATCTAAAAAAGTATCAAGATCTTATTAACTTGAACAATGTCCCTTTAAGAATAGATTGCAATCATTCTTTGAATCTTGTTTATAATTTATATAATTTTTCCATTTGGGAATTAATTTTTTCACTTACTGGGCCAAAGTACTTATACTGTTCTTACTACTTTATGTATTTGGAAAGCTTTTAAATGGCTCAGATTTAATTTATTTTGGATTATGTAATTGCCTTATTTTTGTAGTAATTAATGAAAACTGTCATTTTCAAACAATGATTGTGTGTGTGTGTGTGCATACATGTACTGGAGGTTGAACCCAGGGTCTTCATACTGAGCTGTATCCCCAGCTTTAAAAACAAATTTTTTTTGAAATTTTGAGACAGAATCTTCCTGAGTTGCCCAGGCTTGGGTCAAACTTGTGATCCTTCTACCTCAGCCAACCAGAGTGCTAGGATTACAAGTGTGCACCACTGGGCCTGGCTCAGACAATAGTCTTACTACTATTTAATGAAATTTGAGCAAGGGGTTTTTTGCTGTTGTTCATTTTGCTGTTCTGCCAGAACTCCCAGTTATTTTTTTAGTCTCATTTGTCAAATAATGTAGATCACTGTTATTATTTTAACCAGTATTTTATGAAATTCATAAATGAACTCAGCTCTGGCCAGTGTTAGTCCTGTGCTCTTCACTACTCTTTGTATACCAGAGGTTTAGGTAAAGGATAAGGCAGCTGTGTATTTATTATATGAAACGTGTTCTTAGACTGCTGTCTGGTCACGAGATGTTGCAAATTGGATATATCTCCAACAGATACCTTCCCCAACCCCACTTGTGAGCACAACTTATGAATTGCTTTTAGTGGGTGGAGTTAATGGGACTCAGAAGGAATTCTCTCCAGCATGCCTCTGTTTAAATGGCTGGCCGCATGCCCTGATTTAATCTGTGCCTACTAACCTCAGGCAGCTCTAGTTAGCTTCCAAGCCCCGCCTCTAGATTCCTCCCTCACTCTCTTCCTGGGGAAGGCTGCCTTCAGGATGCTCCTCAGTGATCTCTACTTCCTGATAGTCATACCTTGTTGACTCATTACTAAGAAATAGACTACAACAGGGAGTAATGAGATGTTTTGAGATGAGGAATAGGTGCTCTGTCCCACTCTGTCCTGGATCAGTTCCTCTGTGGAAGCCAGTTGCCCTGAGCAGACCCATAAGAGAGCTTAGAGCAGATCCCTTTCTAGTTGAGCCCTGAGATAACTGTGTCTGTGGCAGACAACAGCAGTCTTGTGAAAGACCTTGAGCCAGAACTACTCAGCTAAGCTTTCTCTGGTTATTGACCCATGGAAAGTAATGTTTGTTGTTTTCAGCTATTAAGTTTTGAAGTAATTTGTTGTGCAGCAGTAGATTACTAGTACACTATTGGGGCCCCTCTTTCCCTGCCTACTTCACCAAAAACCTTCTGATCTTCCAAGTCTCTCCTTTTTCTTCAGAACCCAGTCTAGGCCCAGATTAGATGATTTTCATTTTGAATTCAGCCAAGGGCTGACTAACCCAGCTTCTTTGTCTACTGAATGTAGGGAATGGCTGGGCAAAGTAATTTCCAAATTTCTTTTAGCCCTAAAGTTCTGTGTTTTTTTCTCCCCAGGAGGTCTCTAGTTTCAAAAGAATGAATATAAGAACAAATTGTTATATTCAACCAATTTTTAAAATTTTGTTTTTAATTGACAGATAATTATACATCTTTTTGGAGCACAGTGTAATGTTTTGCTACATTTATACATTGTGTAATGATCAGCTCAGGATATTTAGGATATCCATCATCTCAGATATTCACTCTGGGGCTTTTGCTTTCCAGGCTGATTTGAGGGGGGAAAAACCAAGCAAATTAGAATTATGGAGAAATACATCTGTCTTGCTGACTCTTCAAGATCCTCAGCTTATAAAATTTCCCTTTTCTTCCTCATTCTCAATTGTCTCTTCACACTGGCCATACCGACCTTGCCAGTTAAGGTGGCCTCAAAATCAGAGGCAGAGCATCATAGGGAGAAGCCCAGAGAGGCCACACTGGGGGTAGCAGAAAGCTCAGTAAGTGAGAAGACTGACTTCTCAAGCCAGGATTTATAGAAACTGATGTTTGTGTACCCTCCAGGCTTATTGGTTTGGATGCAGTTTGATACCCAGCTCACTGCTCCTATGAGGACCCGGAAATCCTCGACTTCACACATCAATGGGTCCTCTCTGTGACTCTAGGGGAGAGAAGAAAGTTGGTCAGGTGGTGCGGGGGCAAATGGAAGGAATTGAGACTGCCTGCCAAGGCTTGTGGAGTTAGGCCTGTCGGGCATCCTGGGTTCACCCAGAGACTCTGAAGACAGAGGGAGACATGGAGGAAGTGCACTGGGAAAGGAGGGCTAGGACAGGTGCCATGGGGATGGGTGCCTACAACACACTCTTCCATCTGCCCCACAGGGAGCTTGGATCAGATTGTGGCTTCCCTGTTGATGGGCTCAATTCCATGCAACAAGCTTTCATTTTGAAAGAAGCCACTGCAAGTCTGGTGATCCACGAGAGGCACTCTGCTCTCCCTCAGTGTATAAATTGCTTCCTGTCTGCAGGGCCTCAGGGAGTCAAAGATGTCTTAAAGAATCAAAATCCAACTTTCAGCTATGGATATAGATTTCAGGCCTATGATTTTCAGAGATAGCTCTGAGTTCAAATATTCTGTCCCCACGTTAAATAGTATTCAGTTATCAGGCTGAGCTTCTTATCTCTGAAGAAGGCTAAAGGCCCTGCTCAAATGGCACAAATTAGTAACAGAAAAGTCTTGGTGACTCAGGAAAACCAGAACAATTTATGATGCACAATTCAATTGTCTTTGGAGAATAGATTTTTATTATTATATAGAAGTAAAGCATAGATCTTTGTGGTTTTTGTTTGTTTGTTTTAAAACAGGGTCTACTACGTAGTCCAGACTGATACTGAACTTGCTGTTATGCCAAGTCTGCCCTCAAACTCATGATCCTTCTGCCTCAGCCTCCCAGGTGCTGGGATTACAAGTGTGCACCACCAGAACCTGGCAGGTAGATTTAATACACTAAGAATAATTAAGACTATCAACACAGAAATGAAGCACTACTCTCCTAGCTAGACTGATTCAGGGACTATTGCTGAGCAGCCTTACTTTCCTGAACACGTCTTCTATTTGCTTTCCTATCCACCTACTTCCACACTCCACCCAGGTGCAGAGGGCGAATGCTGTACTCAAACTGAGCAGAACTGTCCTCTCTCTACATTGGTCGTCTTGTTCTTTTTGCTTTTAAAGTCTTAGGGCTATTGCCAAACGAGTACAAAAACAAGTATACGCCACCTGCCCCGCAAGCACAAGGACACAAGTTCGATCCCTGGTACCAAAAAAACAAAAAGGAGTATAAATAAGCAGCGATCATAGCAGAAGAAATATGAAGGAGGCTAAGGGTCAAGGAGAATTTGGAGTCTACTGTACCTCCAGTTAACTCCCTAGACCCTGCAGTGAGTCCGGTGGTAGGGCTGGGATAGAGAGAGGGGAGAGAGGAAGTTGAAGAAACAGAGCTCGGAAAATCTACTTATCCTCACATTGGTGTATAGCCCCAATACGGATAGCGCCAGCCAGTGGCCCAGCAGGGGATTGTATTCTTCAGCCGGGCCTTGGATGAGGGAAGGCACATGGGCAGGACCACAGGGCTGAAAGACACTGGGTAGGCCAGCTCTGTCACAGCGATGGCACTGGACATGTTTCCGAGAGATCAGGGTGGGGGATAATCTGGGACACAGGTATTATAGTCATTTTGGAGTCCAGGCCAAAGATCAGAAGGGACCCCATCAATACACTGTATTTTCTGGCATCCTTAGACCTGAGAAGAGAAGCCGGATAGGGTCTATGAGTTTCATACAACCTCTGTTGTGGAGTATCACAGCAGAGCCCATGGTTCTGGGTGTTGTTTTCCCTCTAGCTCCTCCTAACCATGTGTTCCTTCAACAGATATTAAGTCTCTCCTGAGAATATAGATGAGACCAAGGTAGACATAATCTGGCCCTTGCAGGGCCATGGTCTTAAGGATGTGTGTGTGCATGAGTGTGTGTGTGTGGAGCAGGGAGAAAGACAAACAAGTATAGCTTGCAGTTCAAAACTATGATAAGTGTTATAAAGAAAAAGATTTTAAAATAAAGGAAGAGCGAAAAGTTACTGTGTTAGGTGTTCAAGGAAGGTCTTGTTGAAGAGGCAGTTTTCAACTGAGTCCCAAAATGTAGTAGTCACCCATGAGAAGAGTGACAAGGAAAAGCATTCCAGATAGAAGGAGCAGAGTGTAAAGGCTGAGAGGGTGAAAAAGAGCTGGGGAGCCCCTCGGAATTGAAAGAAAAACTGCAGTAGAATGGGATGGAGTTGTAAAAGTGAGCAGCTACCTGGTGATTCATGGCTTGAAGGCCACAGTGAAGCATCTAGGTTTTATTCTGAGTGCCTGAGCAGCCACTAGAGGATTTGAAGGAGGGAGTGACATGATCTCATCTCTAACTGTAGGAAAAAAAAAATCACTTTGGTTATTTGTGAAAGTAGCAAAATGTGTCATACTATTGCTGTGGTCCAGGGGAAGCTATGTTAAGGTCACAGCATATTTTACAAGTGAAACCAACAGGTCTGGTATTGAATGTGGAAGGCGAGGGAAAGTAAGGTACCAGTATTTGCCAGGTGTGATCATACACACCTGTAATCAGTCTTCATTTCAGGTTCCAGTTCCTGTGCTTGGGAGCAGAGCTTGTGGTATTTCTCTCGGCTCGGGGAGTAAAGAGATACGGTGTTCAAGAATTTCTTCAGCAGACAAAGTTTGTCAGGGAAACCTCTTGGCAGCTGCTCCTCCCCATGGTAATAGAGCTGCACAAACCACCCCTTAGATTCCCCGTGCTAGTAGAGTCCTATGGTGAGGTCAGCAGTAAACGCCATTTGTGGTCAAACATCTCCAGAACCATTAAGAGAGGCATAAGGGTCACATCATGAGCTACAGAGGTATAGCCTTCAGTAGGTTGTTCTCCATGATGTGTACGAATGGGCCAACTGCCATCTGCAGACCTTTCCTGTCTTCCTGCTGCAGGATGTACAAGGCTGTGTCCACAGCTCTCTGTTCAATCACCTGTGTGAATCTCTTCAGCATGGGGCAGCTGGGGAGACTGTGCACCTGCTTGGCAGCCACACTGTCTAGGAGAATGAGGAAGTCCATTTCATCACTACTATCAGTACCCATCCCTTCTTTCCACTTCTTCAAATCCTCTGAGATCCCTAGCTGCAAAGCAGCAGCCTCCCTCTGGCCTCTGGTTCTCTGCCTCAAGCCCCAGCAGTTCTGGGAGTTGGGTACAAGACTTCAGAACTTGCCTCATCAGTGTGGATGATGATGGATCCTTCTTTCTCACGTTGAAAAAGCCCATCCAGCAAACAACCAGCAGACTCCAGATTCTTCAGATACACGTTAGTGGAAGGAACAAAGACCTCCTGGGGTTTGAAGGGTGGTAAAAGAAAGGGGATGGTGTCCACATATTTCTTCCTCAGTCCCTCTCCCAGGGCAAACATCTTCTCCATGCCTACCATGGTCAGCTGCCCAGCAAACATGGCCCCCTTCAGGATGGTCTTGCAGTAGTCAGAGTCATAAGAAGAATGTGGTTTGGGGCCACCAGCTAAATTGGTGACTGTAACCAAACTGAGTTTGAGGAGGGACCTCTAATAGCTGTGTGTTCCACTCTGCCAGCTCCTCCAGCAGGAGCACCTTGAGGGGACTGCACGCCCCGTGTCGAAACATGACTTGTACCATTTTCAGCTCCAGCAGGCTGCAGTCAATAGGATGCTGGCCATGGTCTGCCCACAGCACGGCCAAGGCCACCAGCTGCCAGTGGAAGAAGTACGCCAGTGAGGTCAGGGCGAGGCCCAGTTGATCGTGGTGGTAGCTCCTCACTGCCCTCCGGGATGAAGTCAGAAGGAGAACACAAGCTCTCCCTGGGCCCTGGGGCTGGGGGCAGCCCCCAAGCGGAAAGCGCAGCCAACACCCAAGACCTGGAACGCATGCCAACTGCAGCAACTCCCAAACTAGGGAGACCCCGAGAGGGCACTCGAGGGAAAAAGCGGAAACGGGAGTACAAAGCCTCCCTGGGAGTTTTCACCAGGGACGGGGCTGGTCGCTTCTGCAGACTGGGGCTGGGGGAGCTCAGTTCCTCATCTCTTAAGGTTCAAGGGAACCTTAAACTTGCCATTTGTTTTTGTTTTTGTGTTTGTTTGTGGCTTGAGTAACTGGTTTTGTTGTTGAATAAGATGGGGACATGTTTTAGTTTTGTTTTGACAGTACTACCTTTGAGATGCTTTTGAGACATCCAAATGGAAATGCACTGAGACTAGGGTTTAGGGATAGAGACTTAAATGTGTGCCCTCTTGGCAAATATATGACATTTAAGCCATAGGAAATAAAAGGGCTCAAAAGGATGTACACAACTTTGTGAAGATATGGATATACTGGAAGGGAAGGCCCTCTCCCTAGGGAATATGTGCTGGGTAGAGGCTGAGATTGAGGGGAAAACATAGTTCTTTTCTTTTTCTTCTGTTCTGGGCATTAAACCCAGGATCTTGAACATGCTAGGCACCCACTCCACCACAGCTGTATCCCCAGCCCTGCAAACTTCTTTTAGGGTCCTCATTTCTGTCCCAGTGCTGTCAAGTGTGAAAAAGCCTGAAGTCTGAGAGTAGTTGCATTGGACAGAGAGCTAGGGTGGGAAAATGTGGATCCACTTATTAGGGCAGGACACACTGTATGGGCACAGCAAGATCCGCCCCTCCACCCAGCCCAGGAGCTCCAGCCACCCAGCCCGAGTTCCCTGCCAGCTGTCATGCAGCGAGGTGGGCACTCACCGGAAGCAGCTTGCCATCATCAGCACCCATCTCTGAGGGGAGAGCATGTGAGCGGATGTGAAGCAGGCCTCAGCCAGTGCTGACTTGCCACGGCCAAGGCCCTACCTTGACCTCCCAGCCTAAGCCCGCAGACTGCCCACCAAGGGAAGAAAGGTGGGAGGGCCTCCCTGGAGCCGTGCAGCCCCTGCCGCGCGTGCCCATTGCCCATGCTGGTGCCCCCTTTCCCCTGGCACAGGTACCCTCCCTTGGACCCTCAGGCACACTGCGTCTGACTAAGCGCCTTACTTGACTCCAAGAAATTCCTTGGTATTTCCACATCCACACCTAGGGACAGGAAAGGGCAAAGGTAGGAGGTGCTCATGAGGGATTCTTGCTGCTGAGGGAGCTCACACCCTGCCCCTGCGCGGCCTTTCCTCAACCGGAGCCCTCTTCCCTGATTTTACCCCATGCCAGATCCTCACCTGAGCACCCCAGCAGAAGGAGCACGAGAGGCCACAGCCAGCAGGGACCCGTCTCTGTCCTCAGGCCCAGGGCTTCCTGTTGCCTTGCCTCGGGCCTGGGCCTCCGGGGGATGCCAGGCGGGAACAGCCAAAGAAGGGGTCAGGACTGGCTTCTAGATGGCTTCCTCTGCTTTCCCCCTCCTCTGAGGAACCCAGTGGGAGGCGCTGAGGTCTGAGGCACCCCTTGCTGTCTGGAAGCATAGGGTGTCAGGTTTGTGCCTGTGGGTGGGGTGGGGTGGGGTGGGGCGGGGCGGACATCAGAAGGGGCAAGGCTTCCTCTGTGCTTAGCGGCCCTGGTGTGGTGCACACCTCCCTGTCCACCCTGTGAGGTCTCAGGGACCTGCCCAAGTTGCTCCCCTGTACTTAGCCTGACCGAGAGTGAGCCAACCCGGAACCGTCTGGGCTTGGTGACCGAGGCTACGCAGACTGGCACACCAGGTCCTCAACATCTGGAATGGTTAAGGGCTAACAATCCTGCAGAGGGAATAAGCCCAGTAGTTAGCTGACCCATCTTTTTCTGCTTTCTCCTCTTGCCGTAATCTCTGCCTGCTACAATCTGCTCTTTGCCTTCGTTTATTAGGTCTTTGTTGTGTACAAGGCATTGTGCTCCAGATGGAGCAAGATCCATTGAGAAGCACGAATCAGGAGGGAGGTGGCCTGTCATCCAGAAATTGGTAGTACAATGGGTCAGAGTTAGAATAAGGAAAACACTCAGGAGATTTTTAAATTTATAGTTTATATCCTATTTATTAAAAGGAGTGCAAGTTCAATCTGAGCTTGGGAAAATGAGCAATTTAAGAGAGACCCTGTCTCAAAAATTTTTTAAAAAGGTCTGGGGATATAGCTCAGTACAAAGCCCTAGGTTCAATCTCTAGCACTGGATTGGGGGGAGCGGGGAGAAGGGACAGAGCACTGTGAAAGCTGAATGACAGAACATATGTGTGTGCCCCACATGGGTTCTGAAAAATGGTAAACAAGGTCTATAACCGCAGTGCTGAGCAAGCATTGTTTGCATTTTTTTCTCTTTATGGTAGTGTGGATTGAACCCAGGGGCTTTGCACTCAGCTATATATCCCAGCCCCTTTTTTATATTTTTGTTTGTAGAGTTTCTCGCTAAGTTCCCCAGGCTGGGCTCAAACTTTCAGTCCTCCTGCTTCAGCCTCCCAGAGTGCTGAGTTACAGGCATGTGTTACTATATCTGGCTATGGTTGCTAATAACGTGAGGCTGGAGGTGATGACAAAGAAAGAGTTAACTGAGTCTTTACTCTCCTAGGTCCAGTGCTTGGCACGGGAGGACATCAAGAAAACAATAAGAATGTGCAGTAAGAAGGCCTGTAGAAAAAAGGATATTATACTTTTATTAATCAGGGATGGTATCATAATAATTATTGCAGCTGAGAAATAACTTCAAGGTTTCTAGAGGCCAAGAAAGAAAAGAAAGGAAAGGAAAGGAAGAGAATGTGCTACATTTGGTCTGATAACAAGAAGCAGGAGATAATTTTCCCCCTTGGCAATAAATTCAGTAAATTTTTGACAATATTATAAAAAGCACAGTAGTTAATCTAATAATCAGTTTTGTAGGGACTGAGAAACATTCCTTACTTTTTTATATTGTTTCAATAAATGCCATTTGTTGGAAAATAAATCTTGAATCGCGATTAAAGTATTTCTGTGAGGTTAACTTACTGGAAGTGTATATATTTCCTATTATGTAACTTGAAGGAAAAGTAGAGTTTAGAGAAGATGCCTCTTCCCCCTCCCAGCTCCCGCTTGTGCTGTAGTGAGGTCCTTGTTCTCTAGGTATTCTCTGGACTGTCTTGACATTTTTGTAAACTGAGGAACCTGCATCTATAGAGCCCATCTCAGTGTGGCATGGATATGGGCCACGCGAAGACTGGTGGGAAACATAGATCCAGAGCCAAATAAAAGCACCAGAGATGTTAAGATAACAGCTCTTATCAGGGGAATGGATGAGGCCTCAGAATAAAAAGCAAAACTAATTTGGGCCATAATGCCCAAAGAAGAGTTTATGGGATACTAATATGGACAATTTATATAGAGACTACTACGTACCCTAGGGAGGGAGAGACAGTTTAAAATTTGTTATATGTAATCCCAAGTTGTTCTTTTGGTTTACATAGTCAATAAATTTTCTAAGAATTGTCTAGAAATTTTTAAATGAGTTAAGCTATTTAAAATCATTTTAAATTTTCTAAACAGTAGTATGATCAGTTACAGACACTTGATAGTATTTTATATTTGCATAACATTCGCAGCCTCACCATGGGTCTGTGAGTAAAGTGTGTTTTCATTTCCAATTTACAGATGAGGAAACTGAGGTCCTAGGAGGTTAAATGACTTAACTAACTATATTATCCTGTGCAGTAGAAAGCTGGATGTCACTTCTGTTTCCTAGTCCTGTAATCAGATTCAGACCTAGATTTCCTGATTCATCATTTTGTAATTTTTCCCTCCATGGTGCAGGAGCTTCTCAAGACCAGGAGACCACCATCATTCCTCCAGCAATCATTTTTTCAGTACCCGTTGTAGAGCAGATGTGTGATGACACAGAAAAAGTCCCTGTCTGCGTTTTTGGGTTTGCCTCCTTGAAAGGGTGGTCAGTTTGAGAATTTAACATGCTCAGAAGCTGTTGTGGCTAACATTTGTCAAATTCAACAACAGCAAATCTTTCTGCTAACCATGACTACCTGTAACTGTACTTCATAGGGCTTTTCAGATGAGTCATTAAAATAGAATGATCCTTCTTGGATTAAAACTTTAATCACTGCAAAATGAATCTAGTTTGCTGTCACTTTCTTTTCTTGTGGATAGCAGAGCGTGATGTAGATTTTACTCTGTGTACAGAATTTAATGTTGGGTATATTAAAATAAATCTACCATGGTTTGGGGAGGCTAGGTTTACTGAAAGTGAATAATGGTTTAAAAAAAAGAATATTGAGCATTCAGCATTAGCAGCAGATGTGGAAAATTCTTTCAGAGGGATAAAATGTATATTATACCTAGGTAAAGTTTTCTGTGTTACAAATAGTGTGTAATTTTTTGTAAAATATCGATTCTCATCTAGCATATTCTAATCAGGTTCTGGGTCCTTGAGGCTTTTGAATTATGGGAAAGAATTACAAAGCTTATACTCTGGTTCTTAGATCATGACTAGTGCTTTGGAGCTAAGTGGTGGAGGAGGCTAGGGTTGGGGGCATAAAGATTCCATGGAAATCACTGAGGCGCTTTCTGAACAGAGACCTGAGGGAAGGAGGAAAGGAGCCAGGCAGATAACCTAGGAAAGAGGGCTGAGCACAGAGAGCTGCAGGATGAAGCCCCTGAAGCAGAAGTGTATTGGAGAAGCCTCGGGGCTAACGCAGAGTGAGTGAGGGTCTCCAGTGGCAGGGCATGGGTGCCAGGCCATGTGAGCTCTCTTAGGCCATTATGAGAACTTTGGTTTTTATTCTAAGTGGAATGGGAAGATTTGATCTGACTTAGAGTTTTGAGTGGATTGCACCGGCTCCTGAGTTGGTACTGGTCACAAGATGGAAGCAGAAAGATGTGACAGAAAACTACTGCAGTAATCTGGGCAGGAGGTGATGTGCTCCTGGACTAAAGCCTTAGACCAGTGGTAAGGAGTGGCAGATTGGGAATGCCCTTTGAAGGGAGAGCCAGTAGGACTTGCTGGTAAGATTGGCTATTGGTATGAGAGAGAAGTCAAGGACAACTCCAAGGATTTGGGCCTTAGCCACTGTGAGAGTGAAGTGAAGCATCATTACTGAGACGGGCACACTGTAGGAGGGACAGATTTCTGGAGGTTTGCTAAGGAGTTCATTTGCAGGTATGTTAAGTTTAAGATGCTTGGTAAGTGTCCAGCTGAATATGCCCAGTAGGCAGGTGAGTATATGAATCTGGTGTTTAGGGGATTGGCCCAAACTAGGGCTAGGTTAGGGTGTCACAATCATGTCAGATGAGATTAAAAGCCACCTAGGGAGTGAGTATAAGTAAAGCCCACAGTGAGCCCAGAATGATGCTGCATGATTGTTATCCTAGCCCTCTGGGGAGGATGAGGCAGGAGAATCACAAGTTGGAGCTCAGCCTGGGCAATTTAACTGTCTCTAAATAAGTAAATAAGAAAGCAGATAAATAGTCCACCATGAGTTCTAAGGATTGATCCAACCAAAGTTTAGATATGATGCATAGAAACCTATGAGAGACTGAAAAGTTAGTGGAGACATAGGCCAGGGACTGAGATAAGTATTCTGGAAGCCAGGTATGAAAAGTGTTTCAAAAAGAAGGGAGTGATCGCCCAGCAAATGCTGCAGATGACTGAGAACTGACCATGGATTCAGCACCATAGAATAGCTCAAGAGAGGGTAAGAGGACAGTAATTTGAGATAGCAAAAAACAGTTTCTTTGTGAAAGGGGAGCAGAGAAACAGCTGACAGAAAAGGCTGAGTGATACAGAATTCTTCATTCTTGTTTTGTTTTAAAGTGAGAGAAACTACACCATATTTGTGTGCTATTGGAATTATCCAACAAAGAGGAAAAGTGATGATGTAAGAGAGAAAGTGAGAGGATTGGTGGGGTGGTGTCCCTGAGCCTGGGCCCAGCCCTAATCCGCCAGTCAGGATGGGAATGCTGAGGTCGGAGCACAGGCAGATCTGGCACAGGGTGGGGGTCTGCCGACGGGGAGGTTTTACAGTAAGTGTGACGGGGAAAAGGGGAGGGAGCAGATGTAATGATGTCATGAACTTAGACTGGGAAGAAAGGAAGTACAGAATAAGGGGTTGTGAGGAATAAAGTAGGTAAAAGTCAGTGGATTGTAAATCCTAACAGGTTGAACATTGTTGGAATTGGGTTTGTACTATAAAGGATTCAAGAAAGATAATAAGTGGGCTGGCAAGATGGGATGCAGGGTACAGTTACTGGTGGTAACAAGGTCAGGAAGATCATGGAAATAGCGTCTGAGGTCTGGTGAAGATCATTTAATCCTGAGAGCCCATACAGTAGAAAAGCAGTGAAGATTGGGAGAGCAAAGGGAATGGGCTGCCAGGAGCGTGCAGAGGTCTGTGTTGCCGATACCTTCCCCATGAAACTTAGGCCTGAAAGGGGTCCACAGTCAGACCACTGTGTTGAAGGATCTTCAGCGGGTGATTTACTCAGCCAAACTGTGTTATTGGTGATGGCAGAGTTTTCTCTTAAGTTCACAAAACCATGGGGCCGGAGATTTAGCTCAGTGGTTCCACTGCCTGCTGCACAAGCGCAAGGACCCAAGTTCGATCCCCGGTACCAAAAAAAAAAAGTTCACAAAACCATGCTGGGAGACTTTGTTAGGGCTTGCACATGTACCACCAGAGCATGACGTACAACAGGCAGATGGAAAGAAACCCAAGAATTAATCATTATCACTAAAATATTAATAGGCCTGAATCTTTCTTCTGCTGCTGCATGCTGGGTATGACACATGGTTGGGTCTTTTTCTTTACAATTACTGAAAAGAGTCTAGAGAAATGTATGAAGTAAAATCATATAGAAAGTTTCCTTCTGTGGTAGATTAACTGATGGTCAATTTCGAATGCTCAGCTGAACTGAGTCAGTGTGGTTCTGGGTGTGGAAGACCCACCTGAGAGTTGTTGCCAACCACATAAAAAGAGACCTGGAGAGGACGATGGTGTGCTGTTGATCTTGGAGAAGCTTGCTGAAGCTGGTTTTCCTGATGCAGACTTGGCTGTTCTCATCAAAGGAGGAGCTAGGGTCATCTCTGTGGCTGGGAATGGCTGCTGTTCTCTTCAGGGGAGCTCAGGTCTTCACCTTGAGCATTGCTTCTGGGCCCCAGTGCGCATCCCGCAGCCTAGTGGCACAGATCCTTCACCCCACCAGCAGCCAGTGCAGGCTTTCCAGCTTCTACCACTGGCCTTTGGGACTTCAAGGAACAGATCCTCAACATAGACTTGCATGAGACATTGCTGTGGGCTCTAGGCCTCTGGCTGGACTTGTGTGGAGGACATTGCCTTGGGATCTAGACCTTTAGCTGGACTTGTGCGGGACATTGCTGTGGGATCCAGGCCCTCAGCTGGATTCATCAGGTCTCTAACTCATGGACAGATCTCGTGCACTCCTCTGCATTTGACTTTTTGGGTGAATATTTCAAAATAGTCCTACGCATTATGTGTCCTGTCTTAAATCAATTCCCTTGCAAACCTTGACTACAACACCTTACTTCTCCACTTGTAGCACCTCATAGGTTGTTGGTGAGTGTTGTTCTAGATGCTCTCCCTCTCTGTTCTCTTTCTGTACTTGTTTGTTTATGAGAGGTCTAAAAACACACACTTGTGGAGGTACATATAGTTATATCTGAAAAGAATGAAAATACTGGGGGCCGGGGATTTAGCTCAGTGGTTCTGGCGCTGGCCTTGCAAGCGCAAGGTCCTGAGTTCAATCCCCGGTACAAAAAAAAAAAAAAAAAAAAATGGAAATACTTTTTCTTCCATTCTGAATTGTTTCCAAAGTCCTTCCATGCTGGTATCTAATTACTTTTCTTTAGGACAGTTGCATAATATCCCATGCTCAGAAGTAGCATACCTTTTAAATCATGCTCATATTAACAAATACTTAGGTTTTATACATTCTGGAAAAAAAATACATACTTTTCCTCCCTTCTTGTGTACTTGTACAATTGCTTCAACATGATTTGATTTGTTAACGAATTACTAGAGAAAAGACTGCCTTTTATTCAGATCTCTTTGTCAAATCATCCCCCAAAAGATGGCATCAGTTTACAATGGCTGAGAGCATCCTTTTCCTTTCTTACTCACACTATTGGTTTAGCTCTACCTTTCTCCGCTTCCGTTTTGTCCAATTTGGTAGGACCAATAGGAGAAAACTTTTGACCTAACCATGTGGCACTGATTTGGAGAGAATAACGAATTAAGAGATAATTAAAAATAGGAGATACCGTATTTTTATTTCTTAGACTGAGAATAGAATATTAATGTTTCTCCAGATTTTAAGATAAGACGTAGCCTAAACAGAGATGGCCTTAATTACCTCTGTCATTAAAAGACGAAAGTGAAGGGGCAGGGATAAAGAGTAGTGGAAGGCATCAAAATAATAAAAGAGAGCAAGGCTGCTTTCTGTTCTTTGGTTCCTGAAAATGTTTCCAGATCTGTTTTCTTCTCTTTTTGCAAGTTCCGTAGTAAACTCTTACAAAGTACGGATTTCAGATTTCATCAGAGTTTAATTCTGAGTTTCTGATAACTGAATTGGAGAAATAACTTTATATCAGAGTCAGGTTTTTTGGTTCAATTCAGTTCAGTTTGGTGATGGGGGTTTCACTTGCCCATGTTGAACTGGAGATAGTGTACCCTCAGCCTCCAGAGTAGCTGGGGTTTCAGGTGCCCACACTGTGCCCAGGTTTAGTAATCGGGTTTTCAGCTCTTTAAACTTTGACCTATTTTGGAAGGAGGGACCTCTGATAGTACTATTTTAGAATAGCTCTAAAATGTCCCCCAAAGGTTTCATGTATTCAGAGACTGGGCTTTTGGAAGGTGATTGGATCATAGGGTGCTATATTCATCAGTGGAATGTGCTGTTAGGAGGTGGGTTGAGCAGCTTTCTTCTGCTATGGGCTTTCTCATGCCATTTCTGCCTTAGAGCCAGCCAACCATGAACTGAACCCACTAAAACCATGAACCAGAATAAACTTCTCCTTTAAGTTGTAGGTGTCAGGTATTTTGTCCCAGTAATGGGAAAGTGACTAATACAAATACATATTTAATATGTAACAGTACAGACTTAGATATAGTATTTTTTTCATTTTATTATGCTTTTTCTATGCAGAAAGCTGATCTTCATTCAGTTAGAAGTCATATGTCTTTCTGATAACTTGATAACTTTCTAATCCTTTTTTAAAGAAAAGGATTGAAAAAGTATGAAACTAGAAAAGTCAAGTGTAATTCTTTTACTTGAGAAAATATTTTTAAATACTATGACTTGTATAAATAAATACATGTCTAAGGTGAAAGTAAAGACAGACTGAATGTATGTGTGAGCTTGTTATGTGTTGGATACCTTTATTGTGAATTTGTACTTGTCAGCACAGTAATTACATACCCTTGAGTGCTTCATAGTAGAGCATTCCACGTAAGTACACATTTGTTTGAATCTCCAGTCTTGCAATATATACTTAAATGTTTTGAGGCTCACTTTATATCTTTGAGTAGAAGATGATAGAAAGTTAACAGATGGCCAATAAGGATATTGAATTGACAAGGGAAAGACAATTTAGTTACTTTGGTTCCAAATAAACTTTAAAAAATCAGTATAAATTCACTTTAAGAAAATCTTGGGAATATGTTTCCACTGTTATGTTTTTGTTTGCATTTTGTTTTTCTCCAGGGAGCTACCAGGCAGGGGGTTGGAAGAGAAAGAGGCATAGGAAGAGACTGGTCCCCTACCATCTGTTGCTTGGTGGACCTGAAATTCATACTCATGTGTATGGTTTCAAAGTCCACGCTCTTTGCACTTCTCTAAGAGTCCATTTCCTATTGACCTTTATCACTGGAAGAATTTACTGCTCAAAGAAATTTTTCCTAATAATCTTAGATGTAAGATTATACAAGTTTGAACATGTAAAAATATTTTCTTCTGAAATTAGTTTTAGTCTTTTATTTAATGTTTCTGCTCTTTGGGGGAAGCTGAAGTGAGGATCACAAATCAAATGACAAATGCTTCCTTATTAGAAAATCTCTATTTGTTGCTAACTAAAAATATATTGGCTGGTTTTCTAATTAGCTGTGCATAATTTTAAGCACTAAATTCCTGAACATTATGAGTAAAAACACTTTGTCCTCTTCAGAAATAGCTAGACATTTTCTACATTCTCATTAGGAAAAGTAAGAAATTTTAAAAAATAAAACATGAAATGAGGTTAACATGAAGTAAAGAAAACTGGCAATTTCTGATATGCCTCAAGACAGTGGTTGCTGTGGTCACATATTAGATTTTTGCCTCCTTTTGCTTGCTGCCAATAGGGCTGTTAGAAATATTTGTAGAAGTCTTGGCACTGAATACAGGCAAATGAGAACTATTACACTGTGTTTCCCCATAAATGCCAGGTAGTTTTAATGAGCTTTAAGAGAGCTATAATGAGCCAGGTTGTGTGGCACATGCCTATAATCCCCAGCTGCTTGGGAGACTGAGTCAGGAGGATTGCAAGTTCAAGAGCAGCCTGGGTAATTTAGTGAGACCCTGTCTCAAAATAAAAAATTAAAAGGGCTGGGGATGTAGCTGAGCATTCCCTGGGCTTAATCTCCAGCACTGTAAAAAAAATTTTTTAAATTTTACCACTTGTGCTTAGTACCACGTTACTTTCTTAAAGTTAACATTTTTATACAATATAGCCATATGTGGTATATCCAAGATTTGATTCTATGATCTTATTTAATTCATATAAAATAAGCATATCTGTTCATATGCATACTGTTATATAGCTTTATTATTAAAACAAAATGGAAGAGCTGGAGGGGACCGCAGGCCCTGCCTACAGATGGGCACAGGGATCTTTTGGAGTGATGGGAGTGTTCTAAAATGATTGCAATGACTGTACAACTCTGTAAATTTACTAAAAATCATTGAGTGTGTGCTTTAAACAGATAAGTTGTATGTAATATAAATTATACATCAATAAAGCTGTTTAAATTTTAAAGAAATGAAATGAAAAATAGGGGACCATAGCTGACTGCAGATCTCAGAAAATCTAAAGAAGAGTTATTATTGATAAAATAGATGATTTGTCAAAGAGCTGCCCTCTGTTCCTTCCCCTTCAGGGTTTTCAAGGAAATCATACCAAACTTTTAAGAAATTAATCATTCCAGCCAGGCATGGTGGCACATGCCTGTAATCCTAGAACTCTGGAGGCCGAGACAGGAGGATCACAAGTTTGAGCCCAGCCTGGGTAATTTAGGGACTTAGAGACTCTCTTTCTCAAAACAAAGGATGGTTGTGCCAGGGATGTAGCTCAGTGTGAAGGCTCTAGGTACAATCCCTAGGACGAATGGATGGAAGGAAGGAAGGAAGGATCATTCCAATGCTATTTAAACTATCTTGAAAATAGAAAATGAAGAAAAATTACCAAATTCCTTTTTATTAAGGGAAAATAAACATTGACATTGAAACAAGGAAAAGATTTTTCTCCTAAAAGAAAACCAGAGACCACTTATGCATGTGAATTTTGAAATAAAAATCTTTGAAAGATTATAAAATAAAATCCAGTATCCTATTTGAAAAGTAACATACAAATAATAATTCAGTACTAAAGCTTTTGCAGTAATAATTCAGTACTAAAGCTTTTGGGGTCTGAAGGTGGACTGCGGGTTTGGAATCTCAACACTGCCACTTCTGAGCTTCTTAACCAAGGGGAGATTACTGGGCTTTCTTGTCAGCAAATGGACTAGTATATAAAAGAATTTACTTTCTAAGGTTTTTGTAAAGGTCAAGTGAGTAAAGCACTTAAATGAGTACTTGACAGTAAACGTTGAATATGATGATTGCATAGTGTATCAATTATGGACTTGAATAAATTAATATTAATATATCAGTGGTTTTTAAAGGCTTTAAGTCAGAAAGGTCACCACCAGTGATCAAGCTTCTTAGCAATTTGCTTATTCTTGTATGTATTTGAATTCTGTGCGACAGAGATTACTCTTGTCTACCTATCAAGTTTCTGGAGCTGTGCTTTAGGAGGAATACCCTCACCCACTATGGCTGGTTAATATTGGAAAGGCATTTTCTGCATGGGTTACTTACTTTCAGTTGATAGCACAACTGACACACCACCACAGTTCTGATGTGCATTAGTATTCTAAGGTCTTCCAGAATGTACATTTCACTTAAGGTACATACTTTATGGTTTCTGACTATAACATTAGTGTAGTCAGGCCCTTTAAAAATAAACCTTGGATTTGCATTTAAGTGTCAGCTATCTTATCTTTACTATTTGTTTTGTTTACAAATGATTCAGACAAAAACTATCTCTGTGATTGTCAGGTATAGAATGGGACAATTTAGCTGGACCTGGTGGTACAAGCCTGTAATCCCAGTCCTGGGGAGGCTGAGGTGGGAGGATCTTTAGAAGTTCAAGGCCAGCCTGGACTGATAGTGAGTTCAAAGCCAGCCCAAACTACATAGGGAAAGACTCTCTCAAGAAAACAAAACAAAACATTAGAATGTAACAGTTTAAAATCAAGTATTCACATCTTACTTTTTGACTTTGTTGCAAATTCTCATTTCCTTAGGTTAATGAAAATGTTGAGCTTCCTTATTATACCGTATCAAGGTTTTAAACAACTTCTTTCAAATTTAAGGTATAGTTCCCCAAGCTCATGTACTACTAGGGTGTCTTTGAACAAAGAAGACCCCATTAGTAGGTTTTTTGTGTGTTTTGTGTTTTGTTTTGTTTTTTGGTGATGTAGAAAGTTTGTGCAGTGTCATGGTAAGATGTCCATGTGCTGCTTACTATAGACTCTTAACCATTTACTAATCCAATTATTTAAATATAACAGGAAATATAAAAATGACAATTTTATCAAATTTATTCAATACAAGAACCAACTCGTCAAAATGACACCTGCCCAAGAGATGTCCAGGAGAGTCAGTACCATAAACAGATGTGCTGCCCAAGTGACACTCCGGGTAAACTGTTACATGGTTAAAGGTCAAATCAACTTTGCTCCCTTGCGATTAAATTCAGGGGTTAATAGCCATTTTGAACAAATGTACATAAAGCTGTGGAAATCAAAGCCCACTGAGTTTTTCCATTGTTTGAAGAGGATTCCTATTCAATTCTTGTTCTAGCAGAGATTTGAACATCTCCCTGTTCATGGTTTGTCTCCTTTTAAAACAACAATTCTCAAGCCACACTACTCAGTCTTCCCAGTGCTTCTTTCAGAGGCAGTTTCCTGAGTTTTTAGGAAAAAGAAGTAAATTGAATTTTCACAGCAGCCAGCTTTCCCCCCGAGTAGTTGTCAAGCTTTGGCTTAGGAAATACCCTTGTAAATAAAGATATAGTGCAAACCCAGTATTATCTTTGCATCTGTGTTAACATTAGTAATTACCAACTGTGTTGTAAAGGATCTTTGTATCATTGTCTCACTTAATCTCATGTCCATTTGTGACTTAATTTTTGAACACCTGAGACAGTTAAGAACTTGTTGAGGGCTGGGTGGAGGTCCTCATGTGTGAGGCCTGGGTTCAATCCCCATCGTGTTGTCAGGGACATCATTTGCTTGTTTGACAGGAATCACTTCTGTTTACCCCCATGTTTGTTTTGACAGCCCAGGACATCACTGTATGCAATTTGACTCCCACGTCTTAATGATATTTATGGAAGGAAATAGAAAGCAAGAAACTTTTTTTTTATAGAATAAAGGCTTACATTTTCATCTGCTATTTATTGCACTTTTTATTTGATCACAACAGTATTTCAACATAGATATTAAATGATTGTTCATATAAATATTTGGACACCAATTATGCAGGAAGTATACAAAATTCTTGACTGCAGCTTTCTTTGCTCTAAATTAATTAGCATCGTGAAGATTGAAGACATAACCAATGAGAAGTCTTTTCTTTATTGTGCTGTTTCTGGGGAGATGGAAGAAATGTTTGGGGATATTTTCTTCTCTCCAAATCTTTTTACCTAATTTGCCTAAAAGTCAGAATTACTTCATAGAATTATCAGTGTGTCTGTCACTTGGAGTTGCTACTGGGACATTTCTTCTGCTTATTCTATTTTCCCTCGATTCATACAATTTAGTGACCCTATCAGTGACAAATGTATGTTCAACTTCTTATCTATACCTGGGAGATTTTCTTACTTAGCTTTTTATTGAAAGATAATTTATCTTTTTTACTTCCCATGTATCATATTTAGAGAGTTAGAATCTTATAGCCTTACTTAAATATAACCCCTTTATTATTGAAGCTTTCATACCAGAGGCTTTATGCTTTAAAATATTAATTTTAAGGCATAATTAATTTGCCAATCAGCTGTCACCCAAAGGTATAAAGAATCATCTAAAACCATTTGAAAGCTATCCTTCTGAAACACTGTCTCCTTTCCATCCCATTGAAAAGTTTTTCCTTTTTAAGGCCAAATATTCCACTTATTAACAGAAATGTGATGCTTTTTCCTTTCTTTCACTATGTATTTTAGCGATGTATCAGGAATGTGCTGCTTTGAAAAGCCATTTGGAGGATGGGATTGGAGTCAGACTGTCCCGAATCTGTCTCTACTGGTCTCATGACCCTTGACAAGTTAGTTACCATCTGAGAACTACAATTTCTTCATTTTAAAATGGACACTAATTGTGAGGCTATGAGGATTTGAGTTGATGTACAGTGGGACACAGAATGGAAGTCAGTAAACACTTCTCTGATTATTATTCAGTTTGGCATTAATCTGCTTGGCTGGGCCAATACATGAATTCATAGTTCACAAATCATTTTCTTAAAGAACCAGAAATTGAAGTCAGGGATGTAGCTCAGCAGTGCAGCACCTACCTAGCAATTGTGAGGCCCTGGGTTGGATTCCTGGTACCAAAAAAGAAAGAAAGAAAGAAAAAAGAACCGGAAATCCCCTTCTAAAATGTTAATTGGTGTCATAGTTACTTGTTGCTGGGACAAAATACTCGACACTCACAAATTAAAGGAGGAAAGGTTTAATTAGCTCATAGTTTGTAATAGTCTCAGTCCATAGCTGGTTCCAAGGCAAGGTGGCATGGCAGAGGAAACACAGTTCATGGTATGGCAGAAAGAAAGCAGCAGTCATCTTTCCGCATCCAGTATATAAGTGTACTGGTTGGTGACACTTAGTAAATCCATTCACTCACACCCAGAACTATGCTAAACCAATCAGTGGGCTAGCCCAATGATCCAGTCACCTTCTAAAAGCCCAGTCTATGAGTGCATGAGGCTTTGGGAGACATCTAAATATAAGCCATAATAATCGGAAATCTGAACTTCAAATATTTGAATATCATGGTAAGTTCTGTGAATTTAAAATATATGTATTTAGTTCATGCAGTCTTTGATGATGTTCTATTTTATGAATGTCAAATGTTTTACAGTATTGATTTACTAAGTTTTATGTACTGTATAAAATAAATACCATCTTTAAATACACTGGAATTTATAACAGAAATCATGAAAGACTATATTGGTTGAAATATACCCAGTAGGAAACTTATTTTTATTATCCAATCCTTTGATAAATGCCTCCAGTGTTATAGACAAGTTTGATCTTCTTTGACGTGTGCTGTCTACTGCTTTTCTGTTCCTGTTACAGTAGCTATAAATAGTTGTTTGAGGATGTCCTTCTCTAAATTCGTGCCAATAAGAACCACTCGACTTTTTCTCTCAGTGTCATCTTTCCAGCTCACTGGAGTCTCTTCCAGGTCATAGAGTTTGGGGACACCTTGGACAATCATTTGTTGTGGTTTGTCTCTGACTGACACCAGCCCCGTTAGCCATATGACCTCCATGCTGTGATCGTCCTTGTTTCTCACCTTTTCCCACAGGAGATTCTGAGTAAATACATTTAGACTTTCTTCCTTTACATTTCCTGGTACTTCAAACGTGATTTTAACAATAGTCTGATCAAGGTGAGGTTGTGCTGTTGGCACATACTGAAATTTTTCCTGAAAACTTATTCCAGAGAGACTATCAAAGGCATGAAGATCTAATATGTTAGATCAACTCTGGATCTTTGTGTTTCTAAAATTTGTCCTAGTCCATTTATTGATCTAATGGCTATTCTTAATTTGTTTAACTCCTCTTCTGAAATCAAGTCTTTTATTGATGAGGATGATATCTGCTAAAGCAACTTGCCTAGTAGCTTCATTGGTAAGGCCATCAGGTTTCTCTTCTGCTAAATGTTTTAATCCATATTTTGAATCTACCACAGTTATGATACCATCAAGATGAATAGCACTTCCTAGTTCAGCATCAACCCAAAATATAGAAGCCACAGCACCGGGATCTGCTAATCCAGTGGTCTCTAACAGTATGTAATCGAATTTCCCCTTCTTCTGCATCAAATTCTCAATAACGCTAAGGCTACTGTCCTTCACTGAACATTTCCAAATTCCAGCTGCTCTTCAGAGAGCTCTCCACCTTAACTTACAGCTAAGGATTTCTCTACTGCACTTCCTTCACCAAATTCATTTAAAATAACTGCTGTTCTTTTACTGTGTTGCTCTGTTAAAATGTAGTTCAGTAGTGTTGTCTTTCCAGCGCCTAAATACCCGGTGATAATTGTGACTGGGATCTTGGCGCGCGCTGCCGGGCCGAGCTTTTCCCCTTCCTCTGTTTGCTTCATCTCAGTGGGAACCAATTCAGGACAATCTTCCTGTGCTGGTTCCTCTTCCTCATCTCCAGTTACAATACCGGTAACATTCCGGTCTGAAGCACACCTCCCCCTCAGCTCAAGAGCTGGGACCTTAAACGCCCAAACGCAGCCACACATGCCAAGCTCGCCAAGCCTGGCCCGTAGTTCATGCAATCTTATACTTCTGTAAGTATTAAGATAAGTACTTCAGCCTTTCACTCATTTAATCAGGGTTATTATTCTTAACTTTTTAGATAACAACTTTATTAGGTAAAACTTATCCCAATAGAATTTGACCATTTAAAGTGTACAATGGGTTTTTTAGTGTAGTCACAGAATTATGCAACGAATGCCTTACTCAATTTTGGAACATTTTTATCATCCCATGAAGCCTGAACCCTTCATCCCTTATGGCTCATGCCCCACCCGCAGTCCTAGACAAGCACTAGTCTGCTTTCTGACTCTAAGACTTTTGTCTTTTATGGACATTTCATATAAGTGGAGGCATACATTATGCAGTCTTTTTCTGACTGGCTTCGTAACATACTGTGTTTGAGGTCCGTCCATGTGTAGCATGTACCAGGACTTCATTTTTTTTTTTTTATTGCTAAAAGATGGATTTTAGGGTTGTTTCTACTTTTGGCAATTATGACCAATGCTGCTCTGTACAGGATTTTGTGTGGATGTTTTAATTTTATTTTTCTTATGTGTACTTCTAAGAGTAGAATTTCTAGGTCATAAGGTTACTCATATTTAGCCTTTTGAAAATTGCTAGATTGTTTTTACAAAGCAGATGAATCATTTTGCCTTCCCAGCAGCAGTGTGTACGAGGGTTCCAGTTTCTCTACATCCTTGCCAACACTTTTTATTGCCTGCCTTTTTGATCTGTTCTAGTGACCCATTCTAGTGGGTGATAAGTGGTATCTTATTGTGGATTCTTAGCAGCTTTTTCGAGTTGAATATGTAAAAATTATATTTCTCATGCTTTGGTGATATCTGATCAGTGGTGAAGATGATTACAAAGTTAAGCCTCATACATGGAATCTATCTATGAAAGAGCAAGCAGGGCTTTCCTAAACTTTTTCTTTTATTCTCACAACCTCTATTTCATTTTCTCTTGATTTGCAATTCTTGGTTTCTAGCCATTTTCTTGGGCTTATCAGCTTTCCCCCAACAATCCCCCTCTATGATACTAATAGAATAAACAGACCCTTAACACTTTCTTTCAGAATTTCTTTTTTCCATCCTTCTCCTTGGGGGATCTTTTCCTAACAGATTATTAGAGCATGTACCTAAGATAAATCTTTGCTTCTGGAGTTATCTACTAAACTCCCAGGGTAGATTATTTCATGTTCACAACTTATCATCTGCTATTTCTTTATGAATCCTATCCCCTCTGTTATCTAATTCTATGCTGAATTACTGTTTCAGGATAAGAAACATAAAGAAAGGAATGACGTGAGACTTGTGAATTTACTCTATGGCTCTTAATTTTTATCTTTTTTCTCTGTTCTTGACGGGTTTTTAAAATCCTGTCAACTTACCTTTTAGATTATTTTTCAGCAGTATCTATTCTGTTACTCAGCCTGTTTAATCTGTTACATTTACAAATAACCATATATTTAATTTTAGACAACTGCTTTTTGTTCTCTGGTTGTTTCGTCATGGTAGACACTTCTTATTTTGTGTGTACAACATGCTTTTTCATCTATTGAGAATACCAGTTAGCCTATTCTTTTTTGTTCCCTAAATTCTTTTTCTCTTTGATTCAAAATCAATTGTATATTTTGGTCTTTTTCTTTTATGTATTGATTTTCCCACAGGTGTTTGTTTCACATTGGTTGTGGACACATGTAATAAGGACTCACCTGAATGATACAGTAGTGGGTTTGTTCCTCCAAATTATATTCCTCTGAATGATATAACTATGTCATTCAGTGTATTAATGGGCATGCTGACATGTAGGTTTTCCTGTAGGAGAGTAGGAAGGGAAACTGGGTCCCCCATGTCATAGGGAAGTGACTCCTAACCAGTCTCCTGGTACTGAAGAGTGGACTCAAGGATAGAGGAGGTTAAAAGTAGGAAAGGTTTATTGAAAGAGAGCTCTTGAAGAGCTAGCTCCAAAAGTGGGATGCTGCTGAGGCTGTTTGTCAAGGGCATCTTATAGAGCAAAAGCCCAATTCCTATTATGTTCTCTTCACAGCTTGGCCTATAATTATTGAGTAACATTTTCTTCAATTCTTTGCTCCATCACACTTTTGCATATATAATTCTAAACTTGGAGGTACTTCATCCCATCTTTATGTCTCAGATTTTACCAACTTAATTTTATTCTCAGGTCAATACTGTCTTCTCTGGGAAACCTAGGAAGATCTCTTAGTCACAACTAAACTTTCCTTATAGTTTCACTTTTCAGTAAGCTCTAGACATTCATTTATTTAGTGTCTATCATTTTACTACTCATTAGCGTCCTCTGAGTCCAGGTAATTAGAATGTCAGGTGGTGCGGGAATTTTTTTTTTAAATGCCTATTATAAGGCAAGGTATATCAGAACAGGTGTTTGCTTAAACTTCAGTGAAAGTTTAAAATAGTTAACTTACTATAAAGATATAGCCTGGAAATACATAAATTTAGGTGAAATTATTATTTGGGAGCAGTCTGGAAATCTGTACCAATATTTTTGTTATTTAACATTACAATTCCTAATTCTCACACCAACCAACAGTGGTACAGTTCTGCACTTTTTATACTATGCATTAGAAATTGTTTGCTCTTTTGACTCAACATGGATTGTGAGTTTGTTGAAAGTAAATTGTATTGTATTCTAACTGTATTTTCCAATCCATTATCTGCCAAGACATGCATCTTGATTCAAAGGAATCAATACTTTGATTAATTTTTTCCTCTGGCCCAGAGCTGGAATAGATCAGAGAGGTCTATTATACTGAGCAACCAGAGCTAGTGGGTGGCTAAGGCTAATATTGATCTAATGTACCCATACCTACAGATGTTTTGCTCATGGCTGTTTGGTAAGAAAACATTGAACACTTTGTTCTGATTACTGATAAAATAGAATAGGTCCCATGTTTCATCTCTGTGTTACTAGACATGAACCTTGATCACTCTTTCTCTCAGACCTGTTTTTTAAATTGCCTATAGTGCATGGGCTACGTCATGATGCACACAAGCATACAGGTGTCCCTGAGGCTGGAACGAAAATCTTTATTGGTAGTTATTGATACCAAATCCATGGTATCTAATAAAGTCTGGCTTGCATAAATGACACACAAGCGACTCCAGAGCTCATTTGTGCATGTGGTTACTCTATTTTACAGTTTTTGTGCCTTGTCTCCTGAAATTTGTGTCTTTTAACTTTTAAGGATGAACCTTGTATTGAAATTTTTAAAAGTAGTTAATTGTGTTAGAAAAATATCATTAACACCCAGATTGGTATACTATCAAAATATAATATTTTGGGGCCGGGGATTTAGCTCAGTGGTTCTGCCACCTGCCTTGCAAGTGCAAGGACCCGAGTTCAATCCCTAGTACCCCAAAAAAAGAAAACAACTAAAATATATTTTTTCCAGGTCACTTGATTCTTTAAAATTTTTTTAAATATTAAGATTATAAGAATTAATAATAAGCAATATTACAACAGTATTCAAGCCTTTGTCATGTTTGTTAATTTTGTAATGAATTATCAAGCTGCCATGCCCCTGTTGTCAATATCTGTATCTATATTCTTCTGAACTCATAAATTTAATGTTATTAACCTAGGATCATTGATAACACCAGGTAGTGATTTGGACCTATTTCCTCGGGTCTGACGTATGAGATGCCCAAGTCAAATACTTCTGTGTTCTTAGGGATTTATGATAGGGCATTTGATATGATAGGGGCTGAAGAAAACCTCAGAGATGGTGGGAAGGAATGTAAGACCCTGAATTCAGTCTCTAAACAACACACCATCTGATACTGAAATAGAAGTGTGGTTTGTAATGAACTGTGTTTCTAGTGTTTACCCAAGAATTCAAATGAGTAGGACCTACAGCCTTCTGATGTAATGGAAAGAACAGGGACTTGGTAGTTATTCAGATGCACATTCAAAAATTCTTATTGATTTTATTTAACTTCTCTGAGACTTTGCTTTCTCATCAATAAAATGGCAGACTTCTGTGAAGATTAAGTGGAAATGTATCAAGACTGCTTCTGACATAGTAAACACTCCATCCATAATAGCTGTTGTATTATTGCACTGATAAGCAGGGGTTTTTTTATTTGTCCCAATGGTTTTTTGTAACCTGGGAGCCACAGAAATAAACCTCTTAGGTAGCTTCCTGTGCTTCTTTGTGATTTCCCCCCTCCTTAAACAGTACATTTTTCATTACATGAACATTATGTTTTTACTCATTTTGCAATTCCGAAGTAGCACTTCAGAATGCCTTTTTTCCAAATCAGAATTATTGGAAGCTTTTGGACACTAATGTACAATGTCTCTTCTCTGTGAATTACTAACCCACACTCATCCCCTCAAAAGAAACAAAAACAACACAGAAGCTTTTTAACTTAGCTTGCTTTCAATTTGCAAAGATGTGGAGAAGATTCAGACCAGAATATTCAACAACAAATACTTAGGTTACACCTAATCTGTGTAAGGTGCTAGAAAGTACACTAAGGCCCTGTCTTAAAGCAGTGAGTGGATAGTAGTGGAAGCAGTAAGATGTCAGAATGCGACAAAGCACTGAATGTATGGGAGAGGCATTGTTTCTGCCTGTGGGAGAAGATCGAATAAGGCTTCAAAGAAAAGGTGGTTGATGTCCTCAGGTGTCTTCACGTTGAACAATTCTATGAGTCTTTAGAACTCAAGAATCAGAGCTGAGCACTTACTTCAGAGGCAGTATACACAGTGAAGAATAGGATGAAACCGGTGGGCATTCTGGTTGTTTTTCCATATTCTTTTGAAGGTGGTCATGTGCGTGAGAGTGAATGAAGTGGAGAGGAAGGTGAAAGGCTTGGATTTAGAAGCAGTGTGGTACACAGAATACATTGCTCTCCCTAGGTCTTCTAGTTTGACAAGGCCCAGATGTGACTATGCCTTTTCTTGATTAAAAGAAAAAAATTGCGTCACTTACTTTAGATTAGAGATCAAGACTGCCCCACTGTGGATAAGAAAAAACCCCTCAGTTTAAAGACCTAGATCAGAAAAATCCTCATCCAAGTGGCAGTGGGTTGCAGAATCAGTTGTTCTTCAACCAGAGCAAGGCGTCTGGTGTTGGAATAATGTGGTTTTCCTCCCTGTGTTTCTGGCTTCCCCACATGAAGGAGTCTGAGTCTCTTGGCTACAGTGGATCTGATGTTTGTTCATTTTACAGAACCAGCTATACAAATGTAAAACTGTGCTACAAGATCCAGATAGTAAGGGGAAGTAAAGAAAAAAGAGAAAGTAAAAAACAGGCCCTTTGTCCTTTAAAGGAAAAAGTTATTTTACCCTAACAGCTGAAAGAGCAACATGTGGTGAGAGATATTTGGTCATCCTTTTGTGCCTGAAATAACAATTTTAATTTGTTTTCTGAATTCTTATTTAAAAATCCACGGGGCCAGGGATTTAGCTCAGTGGTTCTGGCGTCTGCCTCGCAAGCACAAGGTCTCAAGTTCGATCCCCGGCACCAAAAAAAAAATCCATACTAGGGCCTGGGATTTAGCTCAGTGGCACCTTGCCTGCCTGACAAGCACAGGGTCCTGAATTCAATCTCTGGTACCGGAAAAAAAAAATCCATACCATCGTGAAATACTTTTGGTGAGTTCATAGTAAAGTATTTATATTTATTCTGTTTAGTTTCTTTCTCTACGTCAGTCATTTGTCCTCCCCAGAAAATTTATTTTGGGGTTTTGGGGTCTTAAAATATGACTGGGAGTTGCTTTGTGTGGTAGAGACTTACCTGGCATGCACAAAGCCTTAGGTTTGATCCCATGCACCACGAAGTAAAAACAAAAACACCCATAAGATGAACTAGGGGTTGGGAAAGACATATTAGAGAATGAGAGGGGTGGTGATCTGGTCAGCACAGTTTCCATCCTCAAGGAACTGTCTCTGTCTGCTTTTTGGTTCTCTTTCTCCCTTCTTCTGCTTATTTTTAGAACATACGTAACATTTCTGCCAGAGACTACAATGGGAAAATGAAAAGTCAGATTTATTGTTTGTAGTAACTATTGGTTCAAAAAAACTGGAAAAGGAAAGATGAAAGAGGCTGGAACCATGTAATAAGAGAAAGTTTGGAAATTATTAGTACATTCCTATCCCCATGACCAGTAGTAAGGAAGAAAATCCCATCAATTAGAAAATCCATATTGAATTAATGGGCAATTAACCTTCTAGATAATCCTGTCCACAATACTGTCAACTATATGAATATTCGGTATATTGTCATAGTAGTAAACATTTATTGAGCACTGATAGCAGCTATACTTGCCTTTATATACACTTGTTCATTTAATCCTCATTCACTTTGATCAATTGGGTACCACTATGTATTATCCCCTTTTACAAATGTGGATACTGAGGCCTACAGAGGTTAAATATTTTGCTTGGGGCATTCAGGTAATCAGTAGTAAAGCAAGAACTTGAAGCCTATTTGGCCTAGAATTTCTGCTTTAAAAGTCTACCTACAAACACTATGGAAATCAGTTTTTTCCTCAAAAAAACTAAAACCAGAAGTTATTTGACCCAACTATTCCCTACCTAGATATCTTCCTGAAAGAGTTAAGGGCATCGTACCACAGTGATATATGCATACTCATGTTTATAGCAACACAATTTACAATAGCTAAATCTTGAAAACAGCCCATATACCCATCAACAGATGAGTGGATAAAGAAAATGTGTTTCTTATGTACAGTAGAGTACTACTCTTCCATAAAGAAGGATAAACTTGAGATATTTTTAGGCAAATGGATGCACCTTGAGAACATAATTATAAGTGTAATAATGTGACACACATGTTTAAATACACATTGTTTCTCTTGTGTGAGAAACACAGAGGGTAAATGAGCAAAGCGCAGGATATTGGGACGTAGGAAGAAAATGTTCAGATGGAAAAGGGAACAAGGGAGGGGATTAGGGGAAGGGCTGGAAGGGAATAGGGATAAAAAAAGGAAAACAGTAGAAACAAAGTTTTGTAAATAGGAAAAGAAAGGTAGAAGGGTGAGGAGGGGAATGGGAAAAAAAGAAAAATAGAATTATATTGTGTACAGATACAAATTCCCTATGAGGAATGTGATTGTTATGTATGTCAAAAATGTAACAATAAATACTAATTTTTTAAAAAGTATTATCTAGATTATCATACTGAAATATCTTTTATTTCACCATTGTGGGTAGGATCTAGTAGTAAATATCTGGAGGCACTAAGCAATCAGTGCTCCTTTTCTTTGTGGAACCTATGGTCTAAGATGCACAAATCAGGGCTGTGGATGTAGCTCAGTGGTAGACCACTTGCCTAGCATCCTCAAGGACCTGGGTTTGATCCACAGACCCACAAAAGAAAAAGAAAAAAGCTTTAAGATGAACAGGTTCACCTAAACATGTAAAATAAAAGATATAAAGAAAGGACACATTTGATATGATCTTAAGAGCTCAGGTTTTGTGGTCTGACTGGATTTGGAAGGGAAATTCATGTATCGTTAATTGCCATCCCCTTTTAGGTTTTCATGCTGTGCCAGGCCCTACCCTAGGTGGAGGTTAGTGCATTTCATACAGGCCAGCTATGTGTCACCACGTTGCTGGACGTGGAGATGAGCAAGACCAGCCTCTGCATAAGGGACCTTGATCTCCCAGGGAGATGGATGGTGATAAATGAGACGGCACTGGCAGTGCTTAGGTATCTGTCTGAGGTACCTTCTTGTTGCTGGTACAAAATGCCTGACACCCACAAGGTAAGGGAGGAGAGGTTTATTTTGGTTCACAATTTGTAGAAGTGTCAGTCTGTAGTCAGCTGGCTCCAAGGCGGGGAGGCATGGCAGAGGGGCACGGTGGGCAGAAAGCAGAGTGCACCATTGAGGGAGGAAGAGGGACATTCAGTGTATGTCCATATCCAGGCCACACCCACAGTGACCCACCTCTTCCCACCAGGCTTCACCTGCCAACATCACATCCAGCTGTAAACCCATCATGGACTAGTCCAGCATCACACCCCATGATGCACCTCCCAAAACCCCCACCTATGAGCACATCTAGATATAAACCATAACAGTATCATATCAAGTTTGATTTTCTAAGAAATACTATGTTTCAAATTAGTCTGGGAAATGCTATGATAAAGTTAAATAAAATTTGTGAATTGCAGGATTTCTCAGAACTGTTAAGACGCTGCTATGCTTTGTGACTATCCCAAGAGGTTATTATAATTTGGGAAACACTGAATGCAAGCCCTGTTTTTCAGGTTGCCTTTCTTAATCTTATTCTAGGTAAAATTTATTTTGTTGGCTCATTACAGAAAACTTTAGAAGCAGCATATTTTAAATTTAGGCCTAACATTTTGAATTTGGCAGTAGGGAGAACAGTGATTTATATTTAATTCAAAGGTCTTTTTTCCATCTTTAAATCACAAGTTTTGCTTGCTGAAGAGATACTGTAACAGAAAGAGGCATGAAAGTAATTATTGGGCTAAGAGAATCATTAAGGAGCTTGAGGTGAGGACGGCAGGAGGGATTGAGGACACCCTGTCGCTAGCTGGCTCCGTCTCTGCGCTCTTCCCCACCGTGCTTCCCAGGACCAGGCGGCACTGATGAAGTGCCCATCTTCCCGCAGTCCCTGCCAACTCCACCGTGGGATGACAAGGGGCAGTGCAGACGGCGGCTCTGATTTTTCAGCTCTGAAGCTACTAACGTAAAGCTGGAATCATACAAAGCCCGGTTCAGTTGTCAATTGAATTCAACAATTAAAGTGATTCAGTTGTACCATTTTAAAGAATTATTAAAAAGAAGTAGCAGCCTATCACCGGATAGCCAGCTTCTCTTCCATTTCAAATCCTGCAGTAATTTTTTTTTCTCCTCTATGTGTGTGTGGTTTGCTTTCATGCAAGCTGCTTTGAGACAGAATACACTAAATATGGAACAAAGATGACGCTTAAATCACTATTATGTTTATTAAAAGTTTAAAAATGCCTGAAAATTCTTAGGAAGAAATAATTTTTAGCAGTACCAGATATTTCAGCAAACCTATAGTACAAAGGAAGAAGGGCAAAAAAGAAAGAGGACATTGGCTATTGTCATCATCAACAGACATTTACAGAAGCTGATCTGAAACAGAATCTTGCTTTCATCAGAAACACTGCTTAGCAGGAATTGCCTGAAACATGAAATAGCAACACACAGACTCTCATGTACAGAGTGTGAAGTAAATGGTATAGATAGCATGAGAGTTCAGATAAGGTGTGTTAGGCAGACTGATGCTCTTTCCCTCCCACAAAGATGTCCACATCCTGATTCTTGGAGCCTGGAAGTTACATTGCATGGCAAGAAAGAATCAAAGGTTGTTGATCAACTGAAGTTCACATGAAGAGATCACATTGGCGTATCATCTAGAGCCCTGTGTAAATAATGCTCTTTTAACACGTTCCTACCAGGTTGAACCACTGGTGCTACATGTATGACTGTGCCATCAGGGATCTTGTACTACTGAAAGGGCTCTTGGAGGGCAGACGGACCAAGGAAGAGAGTGGCACTCAGAGAACTGGAGGGAAAGGCAGGTTTATTTGCTAGCCAGCCCAGCGGAAGTTGCCTTCCAGAGTCTGAGCCCTGTTCCTCCATTTGTTCTCATATTTATCTGTTCTTCAGGCAGGGCAGAGGAGCAAGCAGAATTTTATAGAAGTAGAACTTAGCAAAGGGTAGAGAGGTAGAGGTAAATGTTGTTTTTACAGTTTATCTTTAAGACATAGAGAGCTAGGCAGCTGTGTTTCAGCAGTTCCATCTTCTGGGCACAGTGACCTTCATGGGTTTAGCAGGAGTGGCAGGCCTGAGACTGTCAGCCTTGAGACTGTCAGTCTCTGCCAGGCTTTGAGCTGTCAGTCTCCGCTCTGTCTTTTGTTTTTTCCATTTCACCACTAGTGCTACAGATGGATCTAATCACTTTTATCAGTCTTTACTACTAAAATTAATAAAAAGCCACACAGTGAGACAGTCATCTATGTACCCGAGTGGTTTAAGCTGCCCAGTAGTGAGACAAATTATGGCCCTGTTGTGACCGTATTAAAGTATTAGAGGGAGGCAGAAGAAGAGGCCAGCATCAGAAAGAGATTGAAAAATACGAAACTGTTTGAGGAAGGGGTCACAAGCCAAGGAATGGAGATGACGTCAAGAAGCAAAGAGGGCTGGGGATTTAGCTCAGTGGTTTCGCCGCCTGCTGCGCAAGCACAAGGACTGGAGTTCGATCCCCAGTACCAAAAAAAAAAGCAAGGAAATGGAGTGTCCCCTGGAGCTTCCAAAAGGAATGTTGCCCTACAGATAATTTTATCTCAGTATAGGCTCATTTTGTATTCTGGCCTCCTGTAAGCTAATATATTTTGTTGTTGGATTTATCTGGTTGGTAGTGGCTGAGTTGAAGAAGAGCCTGGAACCGGAAAATCCAGTCAGGACGCAATAGTCCGGACAAGTGCTGATAAGAATCCCAAATGAGGGCAGAAACAATAAGCATGAGAAGGAGAAAACAGATTCAGAGACAGTCTGTGTCTTTGTTGAAATACAAATCTTATATCGAAAACCTTTCCTCCCATCTTGTTTCTCCCTGCCTGTGATTAGGATGCTACATTTCAATGAGTTTGGGCACTTTATAATTAGAATTAATGTACTGTAGTCTAAACTTTCCCAAAGGTACCTACTATATGTCTCATTTTTCTCCTGCATGGTTACTCATAGAGGTTCTCTTCAATTTCTCCACTTTTTCAACCTAGAGAACAGAAACTTTCTTATGTTCAACAATGTGTTTAGTTTAACTACAAGAAATATATATTTAATTAAAACCTGCCAGTTAGTACAATATTCTAGTCACTATGAGATTCTCAAAAGTGAATAAAAGTTAGTTTGGAGACACACCTGAATAGGATCAAATAGAATTAGAAAGGAGAGGTATTAGCTGGTGTGAATAATTTTGTAGGAGTACTGGGTTATTGATAGGTGGATGAATGAATGGGTGGGTAGATGGATAGATAGATAGATAGTTTTCTCTGCCTAAATAAAAGAACCACTTAAAGTTTATAGAAACACCTTTGAAACCCTGATACTTGATATATAAAATTTCACCCATAATCTACCGGTACAGAATCAGTTTTGCTGTCTTTTAAATAGTCACAAAGTAAGACTCATGAATCTTAAATGTGTTATGTAATGGATGGGTTCTTTGTTTTATTTAATCTGCTTATCATAAGAGAAAAGGTAGTAACATTATTGCTGCAAATACTGACATATGGTGGCCTGTGATGGAAATACCTTGTTGCATGTGAGAAATGTGCCACCAGGGAGTTCCATCCTTGTGTGCATTTCATAGTGTGGTTACACAAATCTAAGTGGTAGAGGTTGGTCACTTGATGACCTTTTGATGCAGTCAAGAGTTGCAGTAAACACATGTTATGTGAGGCTGCTCCCACTGTAACATGATACAGTGTTTTATAGTAAACTTTATAAGTAGAAGGAATACAGTACAAAATAACAATATAAGTACAAAAGTAAATATGTAAACCAGTAATATGCTTATTAATCATTATTATCAAGTATTATGTACTGTACATAATTGTATGTGCTATACTTTTATGTGACTGGCAGCATACTGGCAGTTATTTTTTTAATACTAGCATCACCACAAACACATGAATAATGTGTTGCACTGTGATGATGTTATGGTGGCCATGAAGCCATTAGGCAGTGGGAATTTTTCAGTTCCATTACAGTCTTAACAGACTGCCATTGCATATGTGATCTTCTTGTCAGAATCTCCTGGCCTTTTTTTTTTTGGTACCAGGGATCACACTCAGGACCTTGTGCTTGCGAGTCAGGCACGGAGCCACTGAGCTAAATCCCCAGCCCCTTTCCTGGCTTTTGATTCTCCTGGCTGGCTACATCAAAATGTTATTGGGTAGCTCCTTCTAAAAGTGGTTTGCCAAATAAACGTCACCAGGTTCTGGATTGGTCATTTCTCCTTCTGGAGTTGGACTCCAAGTTCTTGTCTTAAATAAAGAATGGAAGGACAAGAGCAAAAAGCAGTGGCAAAGTTTATTTGAAAAAATAAAAGTGAAGAATGAGAGAGAAAGTGGCTCTGCAGAGCAAGCTTGGGGCAGTGTTAAAACAGAAAAAAACAAGATAAAAGAACACCCTGGAGAAAGCAGGGTGGGCTATCCCGAGGAAAGCCCGCTAGCAAGGTCTTCTTGGCACCTGTGTCCTTTTATGCTGTCTGGATCGTGGGGAAAGCCGAGCTTCTACATACAAGTCCTGGGGGTGCTGCTGGAGTCCCATCCCACAGGCTGATGTCAGGTCTAGGCATCCTATTGAAAACCTCCTTGAGTTCTCATCAGAAGTTCCAGTGCAGGGTTTTGGGAACTGTTCTGCCCTTGTGTTCCAGGATCTTGTTATGCCTCCTTTCCCAGCCAGCTCTGGCACACCCCAATCTCCTGTATCAATCAGTGTCTTAGTTACTTTTCTCCTTGCTGAGACAAATAGCTGACACCAAAATTAAAGGAGGAAAAGTTTATTTGGTTTACAGTTTGTAGAGGTTTCAGTCCATAGTCAGCTGACTCCAAGGCAGGGTGGCACATGGCTGAGGGGCAACAGTTCATGGTGGGCAGAAGGTAGCAAAAGCAGCGAGGGGACCTTAACAGCATCTTTCTACCACTTTTATCCAGACTGCTTAGGGCAGGCAGCACTCACACTCTTAATCCTAGTGCCCTTGATCCTACCACTGCACGATGAGTCAATCCCAGAGAAAGCCCTACCTATGACCACATGAGGCTTTGGGACGACATCTAAACCCAAGCCATAACAATTTGGCAATGACCAAAGTGTCCTTACATGACACATAGATAATTCTCTTTCAGAGACTGAATAGAACCTTTGGTTAGTATTAAATGGCACAAAGGATTTATGTTGGAATGGTCCATGGTTTTAAAATACCATATAATAAGCCGGGCAATGTGGTATGTACCTGTAGTCCCACCTACTTCAGAAGGCTGAGGCAGGTAGATTGTCTGAGACCAGCCTACTTAACACAGTGAGACCCTTTTTTTAAAAATTCACATACACACACACACACACACACTCTCAAGTTAGAACTTGATGATAATGCTTGTATGCTATAGAATCATTTCATAGACCATACTCTTCCTAAAAAGAAATTTTATTCCTCCAATATGAGATGTAAGAGAAATTCCCTTTATACTACCCCCTTCTTTGTTGAGAGTGTCTCTCTATGTGTTCATCCTGGAAATTGAGTTTTTCCCCTAATTTCAAAGAACAGCTTACAACCTCTCACTTATGACTTTGGTTAGTAAGGTAAATTGGTCCCTATATTATAAGCAGCTAAGTTAGATAAAAATTAACAGGGAGTCAGACAGAGCTAGGCCCTCAAGGGAGTTGGTGCAGAAGATGAAAACACATCAAAACTGTGGCTGGAGGTGTATCTAAAAAAGGCAAGACCTGGGCCAGGGATTTACCTCAGTGGTTCCACCACCTGCCTCGAAAGCGCAAGGTCCCGAGTTCGATCCCTGGAACAAACAAAGGCAAGACCTCAAGATTAAAGATGTAAATGGAAATTTAAGATTATACAATAATTGGTACCACTCTTTTGGGATTTCCCATAGAAATAGACCATTATCTCAGTAGGGGTAGGCCATCCTCTCCCACCCACTAAGATTAAGCCTATAACTACTAAGACTAAAGACAAGACTAAGACCACAGATTATCAACCACGGTTAATGACGTCATCCATGTGCCCTTGCTACATGTCCTGCTTCATTATTGGATCAATATTAGCTAACAGGCTATACTTGTAATCTTCTTGGTTGATTATAGTTTAACCCATGTTGTATCCACCTCATGACTTTGTCCTATAAAACATTCTTGGAAAGATGACCTCAGCGGCAACCCACTAGGGACCCCTCCTGTCTCTTGGAGCTATTCCTCTTTCCCATTCCCCAGCTGCCGGTTGTGTGTGCCTCATTCTTTTGAGAACCCACACTCCCCCCTTGAGTGTGTCCTATCTCCTCTCTCAATAAATCTTTTCCACTCTTAACCTCCATTGTTCTTGGAATTCATTCTTCAGTTTTTGGGAATACGAACTTGACACTTCAGATTGGAAGTTATATCTCTCCTATATCACCTACTCAAGGAGGTTTGATTTTTCTGTTCAGTTAAGTGATCAAAGCCAAATCATCAAAGCCTGAATATCTTACAACAGATTCCTTTCGTAGGTTCTGAGTCGGCCATTCTTAGTTATAATCAAAGCAAAAAATGACATTTGTAGTTTTGCTGTCTCCATTTCAAAATATTTTGTCATTATTAGATTCAGAGTCACCCAATATGATTCCACATCAGTAGGATCTGTCTGGCCGTTCCCACAAAGCTGTTCCTGCCGAGTGTGCATTCCTTTCTGTGTAGGTGATACAACTCCTAAGTACATAAACATTGGAATCGTATATTCCTACATTGCTTAGGACCAGAAATTACCATGAAAGGAAAATGTGGGTAATCTGGAATTCTTACACAGAGTCTCTGACCTACAAGAGCTTCTTACACTACCCGAGCTGTTCTCCAGTCCCCTTGATTCACTCACTGTAGGTTCCTTCTTTGCCACCTTAAATTGTCCCTCATTTATCCTCCCAGAGCCATTAGCAGACTGGGTTGGCTTGGCTTGGTTTTCTGCTTGCAGATTTTTTCCACTGCCCCAATTAGCTTCATGGACCAAGAGGCATAGATGAGTGTCACGAGGGCTATGTATGTGCACATGTGTGACATACACAGTAGATCTTCAAAACCAGCAGACTTTACATGGTTGTGCAATTATGTTCACCCTCACACTGAGAATGCTGTGCTGGCCTTGAGTAAACTAAATCACGTGCTCTGCTTGGTGGATCCCTGGCGTTAATATATCATGTGCAACGTTTGGCAGACAGAAGAATTTGAGAGTTACAGCATTTTATATTTCATAATGTTTTTCATAGGTGAGACTTTGAGCCTAGTAAATTATTCATGTGATTTCTAAATATGCAAAAGTTAGAAAGCCTTCACAAGTATATTTTCTCCTAATTATTAAAAATTAGAAACTCTAAAGCAAATTGAGGGAATGTGCTATAGAGTATTTGATTTGAAATAAATAAAATTCATACTCCAAAAGCACTGAGTTTAGATAGCCAAGGTGAAATTTCCGTGTTTGCTATTGATCTGTTCTCATTCTTAAGGGGATTGTATCTAAATGTTTTGTTATTGTTGGCGTCAAAGCAGAGCCCAGATCTTCCCTCAGTGATTTGTTTTTCTCAGTCTTGGCTTTTGGACCAAAATAATAACAGCTTATTATTTTGCCAGAAATTTCACATTTCCTCTAATGTATTTCTTCAGAATTGCACAATAGTCTTGGCTATCATAAAAAATACTTTGCTTAAAATATACACATTTTTTATAGCACAAGATTACAAGACACACAGATGCACACCACATACAGCAACACACATTCCCTCCACATATTTATGTGTATTCAAGCTCAAATCTGGTTCTCTGGAAAAATCCAACTATTTGTGTACTTTGAGGAAAAAAGATGAAGCTGAGAACATGTTTTTCAGTTTGTTTCCTATTATCAAGAGATGAGGAGTGGGGAATATTATAAGTAATGATAATTTACCCTGACCTTCAAATTATCAACAATGTAGGCTCCTCGGAATAATGTGTAACAAGCACTGTGCATATTTACTAGGAATCATAACACTAAGAGTGAATTTGGGAGAAAATATCTAAAATGTCCTGTCACAGTTGTTTTCTTGGATTTTATTTACTAGTTCAGTAGAGATGTACTATGGGAAGGCATTTGTATTTTGGTAGAGCAGAAAGTGTAAAAATGACTATAGAATTTCCTGTTTTAACCAAAAATGAAGGAGAGCCATGGGCCCTTTGCTTCCTGAGTGGCTACATTCCAGCTGTGCAGACTGGTCATAACACATCTGCCAATCAGAGTGGGCCCTGGAGGGGCCCGTAGCTTGCTGAGGCTTGTTTACATGTATTTTGCCTCTGTTTCTCCTCTTGCCTAAATAAACTGTACGAAACTAGATCACAGCTGCAGCAGATGATTTTCTGGGCAGAATTTTAGTTCATCTTCAGCCACAGGTAAGCATTATCGCTTTGCTATATGAGAATAATTGATCTGTGTCCAGTTATTAGCTTTGCTTTTGTTAGCAAAACCAACAGACTCTAAAACCAGGCGAGGAGTGATTTTTTAAATGATTATATATGCCCAGAATTTTATTTAAGGGAGTGGTAAAACTAAGTTGAACTAAGAAAGTTTTAAAAGATGCTGTAATATTAAATCAGTGTAGAGAAATTAGAACCAGAAGCACCAGCATTATGCACTTGGAGAGCATTATACCTAAACAAACATGTTTTATCGTGAATTCTTCTACTTGTTAATCTTTCAGAAAACAATGTCTTAGTGTATACTGACTCTCTCGCTTAAAAAAACATTTTTATTATGAACCCATTCAGAGAGAATTGATACATACCTTTAAGTCTGTAAGTCCAATTCTTTTTTTCCTCTATATTTCTCTCTAGAAGTTTTTAGAGTACATTTTCATAATACTGTTTGTACAGCTCTACCAGCAATAAAATTAAGGGTAAAAAAGAATTTCTGTTTAATTCTAGCTTTGCTATTAAATCAGAAGATATTCTGGGAAACTATTTTGATAATATTTCTTAGGATTTTTTTTGAAGACTAATTGCATAGAACTATATTGCGGTTTTGTATATTGCTTTCTATTGTTAATTCTTCCATAATACTGATGATTTTTTACTTTTTCTATTATTAAGCATATACTGGGAAAATTATGACTCAGATTTTTAAGACTGCCAGACATGGTCACACATACCTGTAATAACAGCACTCGAGAGGCTGAGGCGGAGAGATAACCACAAGTTTGAGGCCAGCGTGGGCTGCATAGTGGGTTCAAGGCCAGCCTGAACTTCATAGTGAGACCTTGTCTCAAAAACAAATAAAAAAGGACTGTGTGGGTTTTGTGGTTCTCTTGTATTTGATAGTCTTCGGGTTAATTAATTTTGTAGCAGTCTAGAAAAGCACTCTTGAATGTCACGCAGCTCTGCTTTTATTTCTCACCCTATAGCAAGATTCCTCACCCTTGACATGTTGTATGAAATAAATTCTTTTGGGTGGGGATGCGTTCCCTGTGGATTGCAGGACACTTAGCATCTCTGGTCTCTACCCACTAACGCTCCTTCCCCAGGCTGGACAACCAAAAAGTTTATTTCTGGGTGTTAGTGTGTGTGTGTGTGTGTGTGTGTGTGTGAGAGAGAGAGAGAGAGAGAGAGAGAGAGAGGGATCACACCTAATAGTAAATATTGAAGTCAACTTCCGTATGTTCTGGGTGATACAGAGTTAAGGGTGAGGCTGTTCTGGTCTTAGTGTATTTGCAGATGTTGTCGCTTACTGCTCATTTTTTTCCCCTCCCCATTCTGTTAAAATCTGCCAACCATGATTCATGGAATGATTTTTTTGAGCTGAGTAATCTGTGGCTTTTCTGTTTCCTCACTTTCCTTCTCTAACTAGATCTATTTTGGTTTCAGCAAAGTATTTAACACAGTGAAGATCTTTTAAATGAAATGATATTTGTTATGATATATTTCCAAGTAGATGATTTTAACAAACCCTAAAAGTTTCTGCTCCTGTCCTTCGTTGTGTGCCTGCCTCCCCATTAGCGAGTCCTCTCCACTCTGAGGGGGAGCATTGTCCGGGGAAAGACGCAGCTACCTTGTGACACCTAATGGTATGGCAGCTGGTATTTGAGAATTTTTTTCAACAGCCTTTTAAGAGCATCTGACTTACAATGGTCTTTCTTTACAGATCGCAACGAACGAAATAAACCAGAGCATCGTTCTTCCAGGTATGAATTTATAGTATTTGATGATTCCATATAAAGTTTATTTGAAAAACATTGGAAGCAATGCAAGTGCCCTGTATGGTGTTACTGTGTATTGGAACCTTCTGTGGCATTCAGAGAAGCTTCACAAGGGAAATAATTTTCCTTCTCTGAATAAAATTTCTTTGTAAAATTACTGACTACTCGGAAGACATGTTTTACTTTGAGAATTCCTATCAGTGACAGATATGTATTCATAAAAGATGATTTTCATTTTCTTCCTTTTGTGACTTACTTTGTTCTCCCTTTCATCAGTATTTTTATAAATGTATTTTGCCCTTTTCTTAATTATACAACTAATAGAGGCCTGAGAATATAGTTCAGTGATGGAGCTACTTAGCTAGCATGTACAGTCCCCAGCACTGCAAAAAGAACAAAACAAAAACCCAATATAATCTCACTATAGAAATTCAGAAAATATTTTTTAAAAAAAATTGTAAAACAAAACAAAATCTAGTCTGCCTTCCATCAACCAGAGATGGCTAGCTAATACTAAGATTTTGTTGTATTTCCTCCTATACTTTTTATAATACACCCGTGCACACACACAGATGAATTCTTGTACATTTTTTCAGTCATTTCAAATGGCCAGAAAGCTTCTATACCACTTAAGCTTCATGCCTGCACTAAGAGTGTTGCACTCAATCATCACAGGCACTGAAGAATGGTTCTAAAAATCTTTTCAAACTTGTAAAAGTAGAAATCTGTCTGACTTTCTCTCTTAGGTAAGACTGACAGGCTATATTAGATATGTATTTTTAAAATTTTTTGGTTTTATCAGTACATATTTACAGTACCTACAGTTACATTCATCACGAGAGGTCAGTACCTGTACGTAACACATCCTAATTCTTTTTACTTTCCTTTTCCTCCCTCCAACTATATTAGATATTTTAACCCTGTTCTATGAAAGATTGTAATTTTTCTAATAATTTCCCCTTATTCTGTATTCCGTAGCCTTTTTTTTTTCTTTTTTGCATTGTGGGAACTGATAAAAATGGTAATAATGCATTCATTAGATTGACTGGTCTGGTAAAACAAATCCTTGGTCAAGGGATCAAACCCTAGACTGCATTGCTATCATTGAATAAAAATATAAAATCTCTGGCAACTCGATCACTTAGAATATGCATTTTGCAGAAATTGTCAGTCAAAAAGCTTAGTGAGAACCAACCCAAGAAAAAAATATAACTGGATATTTAGAATATTGACTGGTTTTTTTTTCTTCAGGTATATATTTTGGGTTATATTAAAATTCACTACTTTTGTGTGTGGTCTTACAACTTTTGACAAACATATAAATTGTGTCTACTGCAATAAATAATGCACTTTGTAAGACTGATTTTAATGCAGTTTTAAAAAATAGCAAAAAGAAATGCTACCTAAGAAAACTTTGAGAGCATAATTCCATATTTAAGTTGAAAGGATAGGGCAAAAAATTACTTGGGATGATAAAACCAGGATTCATGAGAACTTTGACATACTGAAAGTTCGAATGAATTGAGCATTGTAAATTGTAATATTTAGTGCCAGTATTTATACTGAAACACCAATAGAACATAAAAAGATGGGGACGATGTAACTTAGGCGATATATTTTAAAAATCTTCAAGATTTAGCTCTTCATAAATTTCATCATGAGTCAAAAATTTTGTGATTGCCTCCACCTCCCCCCAAAACAGGTTTGTATTGATTTGCTTACTATTGAATAAGTATAATACATAATACAAGTAAAGGTAGCTCAAGACCACCTTTTTTACCTAATTCTGTAAAAGTCTAAGTTTTACAGTGTATCCAATTCCAGGTTCACAAGGCCATGGAGAAACAGACCCATGCATTGGAGCTGCTCTGTTGATATCTTGTGGGGAGCTTCAAAAACAAAATCTCATGTCTTGCTCCAGGGAATCTACTCAGTAGTCTGGAACAAATCTTTAAAATCTGTATATTAAACAGGTTCCCAGTAATTCTAATGTATAGCCAGGTGAGGACCTCCAATCTAGCGGTTGAGTTAGGACAAGGAAGATGAAAGAGATGCAAAGGAGAAAGTCAAAGCCAAATCAGAGGAAGTCGGGTGTGAAGAACTGGTAAAACAGCCTAGTCATAGAAGTCTGGGGAGGTGTTTGGGGCAGAAACAGCATATAGCTTCAAATACCTAGAGGCTGCTGTAAGAGAGACTAGCAAAATTACTCATCATAAGAACAGTTTGATGCTCCCTAGTAAGAGGAGCCATGGTGGTTGGAGGAACAGCTGATTTCCTGTCTGGGGCAGGGGAAGTACAAGGTGAGCCTGGACTCCTTGTTGAGATAAAAAGCTAGGAAGTGCTCAGCTAGTGGGGTCATGCCAAAAAAGAACTTGATGATAGCTTCAAGAGATTCACTGGCCAAATTTGGGACAGTGTGAGTATCGGGGAGGAGGGGCAATGGATTAACTCTGGATTTTTGGGCAGGCATGATAGTACATGACTATAACTGCAGTACTCTGGGAGACCGAGGCTGGAGGTTTACAAGTTAAAGCTCAGTTTGGGCAACTTAGTGACATAGCAAGACCCTGTCTCAAAATAAAAAAATAAGGGGTCCCATTTGACCCAGCCATTCTTCTGCTGGGTATCTTCCCAAAAGAATTAAAAGCATCATACCACAGCAATATATGCATACCCATGTTTATAGCGGTACAGTTTGTATTAGCTAAAGCTTGGAAACAGCCCAAGTGCCCATCAACTGGTGACTGGATGAAGAAGATGGGGAGTTTTTTTTATATAAAATGGAGTACTACTCAGCCATAAAGAATGAGAAACTAGAGACATTTATAGCTAAGTGGATACACATTGAGGCCATACTCTTGTCAAATAAATAGGATACACATATGTAAATACCAAGGGCCGGGATTTGGCTCAGTGGTTTCGCTGCCTGCTCCACATATGTAAATACCAAATAGTTTCTCTGGCGTCAGAAACTGCAAGTGTAAATGAGGTTCAAAATGTACAGTAGTCAATGTGAAGTAGGAAGAAAAGGGAAAAAGGGGAAGTGGTAGGGGTTGGGGAATGGAAAGAAAGGAAAGAAAGAAATATGAGAAAAGGAAAAACTGGAAACAAAGTGTTTGTAAATAGGGAGGGCGGGGAAGGAGGAAAAAAATAAGAACCAAGAGAGATTATGTAAAGGTACAAATTCCCAATGATGAATGTCATCATATTGTATATCTAAAATGTACCAATAAATTTAATGAATTAAAAAATAAATTAAGGGCCAGGGATTTAGCTCAGTAGTTCCGGCGCCTGCCTCGCAAGCGCAAGATCCCAAGTTCGATCCCTGGTACCAAAAAAAAAAAGAAAAATTAAGAAAATAAGGGCTAGTGATGTAGCTTGGTGTGAAGGCTTTAGAGTCAATCCCCAGTACTACAAAACAAACAAATGGATTTTTAAAAATTCACGTAGAAGGAATGATAGAATTTAGTTCTCAGTAGTTGATTTAGATAAGATTATCAGTGGCAACTAATTCTTGTGTAAAGAGATGTTGAGGAGCAAATATTCTCACAGCCTTAACAATATCCCCACAGATTAGCTTTTAATTGCAGAGGGTGAGTTTTGGCTTTTTGATGGGAGACCCAGTGGTCAGCACCTTAATCAGGTAGTCAGTGTGGATGCCATCACTTGGGAGACAAGCGGGCAGCGTGTGTGTCCAAACGATGTCACCAGTGGTGCACACAGGTAGCAATACAGAGTAGTTCTAGCAAATTAAAAAATGAAAATAAAGTGCCTTGAAAAACACAAAAAGGCTGAGAGAATGTTTTAGATTAAAAGAGACCAAAGAGACATGGACAACCAAAAGCAATATATGTGTTTAAAAAAATAAAATCTGGGAGTAAAAAAATATGAAAAAAGAAATTGGAGAGAGAGCCATCAGGCAGATTTAAATCTAGATGTCTTAGTTACTCTTCTCGTTGCTGAGACAAAATCTCCAGTACCCACAAGTTAAGGGAGGAAAGGTTTATTTGGCTTACAATTCCTAGAGATTTCAGTCCATAGTTGACCAGCTCCAAGGCAGAGTGAAACATGGCAGAGAGGCATTGCAGAGAACAGTTCATGGTGGCAGAAAACAGCAAAACCAAAAGAAAAGAGAGCACCATAGCATCTTTCTGTCCCTCTTATCTTAGGCACACTACTAAACACAAGCCATAACATTCCTCCACTGGCCCCCCAAAGACTCATGCATATCCCTTCATCTCCGTCTCCAAGAGTTGATAAAGTTTCAGCATTACTGAAAAGTCCAAGTCCCAAGTCTCCTCTGAGATTTAAGGCAAACTCTGAGCTGCAAGCCTCTGTACAAATGAAAAGAAGGTTAAACACTTCCAACATTCAATGACACAATATAGACATCTCCATTCCAAAAGTTACAAATAGAAGGATACAAAGAATGATAGCAAAGCAAGTCCAAAATCCAGCAGGGCAAACATTAAGTCCTGCAGTTCCATGTACAGTTTTGGAGGCAATCTGTGGCAAAATGTGAACTCCAAAGGGCCTCGGTGGCTCCGCCCCTGTGGCACTGTGGGTGGTTGTAGTTCCCACGGCTTCTCTCTTGGGCCAGCTCTGCTTCCTCCTTGCAGTTCTCAGATGATCCATGTTCTGGCTTCTCCAACCTTCTGGGGTCTGCACTGCACCCTTGGCTTACACTCGAAGTTTCACACAACCTTCTGGGGTCTCCACTGCACCTTCACACACTGCCCCTCAGGGGCGCACTGCCCGGCCTCTCAGGCTGTCTTCTGAAATCTGGATGAAAGCCTTCCTGACCCTACAACTCTTGCATTCTGCATGTACTTAAAAGCAGCACCATATATCACCATACCAAGATCTGTTGGCAGCTGGAGCAGTAGCCACACTTCCTTCTCTTGGCTGTAGAGATCCAGTGGCTATGAACCAAATCCTGAGAAACAACTTCCCTAGGACCCTGGCATTCTGGAACACAGGGCTTGGCTGGGGATTTAGCTCAGTGGTTCCACTGCCTGGCTCCCAAGCGCAAGGTCCTGAGTTCGATCCCAGTGCCTTGGGGCTCTCTCAAAGCAAAGTCTCACTTTTTCAATTTTGAGGCTGCAAAGGGTAGAGTCTCCTGCTTCTTGTGATGCCCTCAGGCCATCTTTTCTATTCTCCTGTTCCCTCTCAGCAACTGAGAGCTCCTCTGCTATGTCTTTACAGTCCTCAGCTTTATTAGAGCTTCCTTTCTGGCCAAACTCAAAACATTTTAAATCATTCTGCTGGGCCTTGCTCTTGATTCTCAACATAAATCTGGCTAAAAGCCCCCAACAGCATCCATGCCACAGCCTCAACATTAGACTGGCTTGAAATTTCTTCTGCCATTAATTAGTCCACTGGCCCTAATCTCAGTCTCAGGCAAAGTCTCTGGACATGAGCAAAATGAAGACAAACTTTCTGCCAACCCACAACACACATTGCCTGGAGTCCAACAGCCAGTGCAATCCTTCCTAGCAGAAACCTCCTGAGCCTGGTCTTTACCGGCCTTCTGGTCTTCTGAGCCCTGACCAGAATCTCCCATACAGTAGAGCGTCAGGCATTCAGTGCTACTTTTTCAGCTGACATCTCTGAATCTTTCTAAACTTTTCCCACAAGCCAGTCCCAAAGTCTCCTGAACCACATGGCCAGGTAATATCACAGCAATGACCCCACTTGTCTGGTAACAAATTCTTAGTTACTTTTCTCGTTGCTAAGACAAAATCCACAATACCCAAAAGTTAAGGGAGGAAAGGTTTATTTGGCTTACAGTTCCTAGAGGTTTCAGTCCATAGTTGGCTGGCTCCAAGGCAGAATGAAACATGGCAGAGAGGGGTCGCAGAAGAGAACAGTTTATGGTGGCAGAAAACAGCAAAAGCAGTAAGAGAAGAGAGCTTCACAGCACTTTTCTGCCCCCTCTTAGGCAGACTACTTAGGGGAGGTAACACACCCTCATCCTAGTGCCCTTGAGTCTAACATTGTACCATGAATCAATTCCAGAACAAACACCACCTATGTCCGAGTGAGGCTTTGGAGGGACATGTAAATCCAAGCCATAACACTGGACTTTAGTTGAGATAGTATTTATTAACATTACTCTCAGGTATAGAATAGACATGCCATTCTTGGGAGATAGTAGATGTGGTTTTATGTTTGGAGCCTACTCTCAAATAATTAAGGGAGTAGAGAAAGGAGAGATGAACAGACCAGTATGGGAAACTGTTAGTTTTTGGTGAATAGAAGAAATGCATATACAGGGATAGATGTTAATTGTATTGTTTTCTTTAGCTTCTCTCAAAACTTGAAGTTTTCACGTAGCAAGTGGCAGTGAAGGGACAGTGCAGTGTGTTCAGCAGATCCCAGAGAGCAGAATGCCCATCTGTGGGCGGAATGTTGAGAGGATGGATTTGTGCACGATATAAGGAAGAATTTCCTGTCAGAACCAATCAAAGGTGGAATGGGCTACCCTGCGAGCAAATACTGTCAAGGAAAGCTAAACAAGCTGCCTGGGAATAAAAGTAGAGAAGATTCCCACCCAAGAAAGTCATTATTCTGGATGGCTGAGCCCCTTGCTCACTTAACAGCCAATAAATACTTGTTGGGAGTCCCTATTGCAGCTCTTGATAAAATTGAAAATGGGGGAGAAAAGGGTTGGCTTCATGGAACATCTATTGTTTGGGATTTAGGCCACGTAGCCTAAAGTCAGCTAGTTTTGTTTCAGACCTTGCCTGAGGTACTCTTGAGAGTGCTTGATTTTTTTTCTTTCTTTTGTACTACGTATTAAACTTAAGGGCACTCTACCACTGAACTATGTCCCCAGCCCTTTTTTAAAAAAGATATATCTATTATTTATTTTGCAGTACTGGGGATTGAATCTAGTGCCTTTACATTAGGCTACATCCCCACCCCCTTTTTATTTTTCATTTCATTTTGAGTCAGGATCTTGCTCAGTTGCCCAGGCTGGGCTCAAACTTGCAATCCTCCTGCCTTAGTTTCCCAGAGTGCTGGGCTTATGAGCATGCACCACAACACTCAGAGTATCTTCATTATTCTTTCATCTCTAATTTATACTGTCAAATTCTCTAGGACTGTGCTATTAATCTTAGTAGCCCTAGCAGTAGTATAGTGGCTGGTTCACAATTAACAAATAACTGCTTGATAAATGAACGCCAACTGTATTTCAAGGAGAGAAAGGGGAATGTCAATATTTTTGTCTTACAAATTGGGAAGAACCAGACTTTCCCAAGCTTGCCCTTTACTGTTATTGAGTATGTTTGTTACCACAACAGCAAGGAAGAATGCCCCATAAGAAAAAAAAGGGTTTTCAAAAGACCATTGTTTGCAGGGTATCTGCTGAGACTGGCAGTGAACTGTTGTCCTCAGCAGGCAGGGCTGCCCTCAGCAGGCCAGCAGCACATTATCAGACAGATTAATACCTGCTGCATCTACAGGGCAGAAAGAAGGAAATATAAACAAAAGTCACTTAATTTCAGTATGTTCTTTGTTCTCCTTAGGCCACTTGGCAAGAAGAATGATGGGCTGGATGCTCAGCAAGGATAAGAGAAATGCATTTCTCTTGTTTGTGTTTTTACAAGGCCAAATACTTCTACAGCTTTCAGTGAGAGGTGCATAAATCTGAGGAGTCTGCCTCTTCTTCCATTTCAGTGCTGAAATAAGAAGGAAAGCATAACTCTTGTTAAGTTAAGGGGAAAGTTTTATCGAGTATAGGCCAACTCCAAAGAACCCAAGCTAAAAAGTACTGTTATAAGCATTTTTAAAAGGCTTGGTGGGTGTCTTGATTACTTGGTTTGATTTTTTTTTTTAATTATTTGCTTGTTTCTGATTGATCAGTGTGGAAGTCAGAAATGTGTACCTGAATTCTTATTATTTCAGCTTTACTAGTTTAAACATACTGCTTCCCAAATTGATGTTCTCCTGGAGCACTCTTCTATAGAAAAATCTGTATGTCAAGAAATAAACATTTGGAGGGAGGGTGTAGCTCTGTGGTTGAGCATTTGCTTAGGATGCATGAGGCTCTCCTGTCCAACCTTGAGCTCCAGAAACAAAAGAAGAAAACATGTTCATATACAGAAGCATGTGTGAAATGATGTGTTAAACAAAATTAGACATGTTTCTTTACTGTGCTACTACTCAGACTAGTTGATATTCTAAAGTGCATTATAAAACTCTAAATGATTTGTATATTACATGTCACTTAAATTATTATTTGAATTTGTAACTTCCTATCTCAGACATGGCTATTAATAACACCTAGAAAAATGCCATGGAGTAGCAGTTTGGGAAACTAATTAGAAGGAAGTAGGAGCTAAAGATAATAAAGAATGTTAAGTCCTCTGGCAATCAGTGCCATGAATAGAAAATTAGGAACTCTTTATCACACCACAAGCTTTATAGATTTCAGTGACTTATGGGGTCTGTATAACTAGCTACTTCATCTAAAGTGTTTTATCTACTACAAGAAAATAATTTACAGCATCAAAAAAAGAAAGCAGTGGAACAAAGAACCTTAAATATATTTATTAAAATTTATCATTTGTTTGTTTTTTGGTACCAGGATTGAACTAGGGTCTTTGCGTTTGCAAGGCAGGCAGTGGAACCACTGAGCTAAATCCCCGGCCCCAAAACTTACCATTTGAATCTTAGTCTTCCTAAAGTCTTTTTAAAACCACCTGTCACATGCCTTGCAAGCGCAAGGTCCCAAGTTCGATCCCTGGTACCAAAAAAACCACCTGTCACAGTCCCCTTTGATACTCATTCATGAAAATCAATGGATTTTTTTTTTTTTTTTTTTTTTTTTTTTTTTGTACCAGGGATTGAACTCAGGCCCTTGCACTTGCACAGCAGGCGGCAAAACCACTGAGCTAAATCCCCGGCCCTGGATTTTTATTTTTAAAATCACAAAAATTGGGCTGGCGATTTAACTCAGTGGTTCCATTGCCTGCCTCGCAAGTGGAAGGACCCGAGTTCGATCCCCGGTACCAGAAACAAATCATAAAAATTAAAAAATGGAAATTCAATATAATGATTCTAGAGTTTATAAGGAAGAGCGAAAACAAGGCAATTTTGAAGGCCAAGAAAGGAAAATGGATTCTGATAAGTAATTAAGACACTGTTTTGTCAACAAACAGTTAAAAAAAGTCACCAAACAGACAGGTGGCTACAGAGTTCTGTATCATGATGTGATAAGAGTTGGCACTTAGGACCAGGGAAGTAGCTTAGAGGCATGGCTAAAAATGTTGACTTTAGGGCAGGGAATTAGTTCTTAAACAGCTCAAGTACAAAGTGTTAAGAGATTATTAAATTTGAGTGAAAATTTAAAATTTAAGTACCTGAATACATCAAAAGCATATAAGAAGAAAAGTCACAACTGTTTAGTGCATATATGTAATAAAGGTTAATATCCAGGGTACTGTAAAGAAAAAGACAACTCAATAAAATATGGCAAGAGTCACAAAAGATGAAACCTAAGTAACCAATTACAATATGAAAAGATTGTTTCCCTTGCTAATATTAAGATATACACTGGGGCCAGGGATTCAGCTCAGTGGCACTGCGCCTGCCTTGCAAGTGCCAAGGACCTAAGTTCGATCCCTGGTACCAAAAAAAAAAAAAAAAGATATACACTGGGCTGGGGGTGTAGCTCAGTAGTTGAGGGCTTGCCTAGCATGAATGTAGCCCTGGGTTTCACCCCCAGCCCTGCAAAAAAAATAATAATAATACTAACCTGATAATGATATCATTTTAATTCCATTGAGATGACACAGAAATTGCAAAGACTGATAATGTCAGTTAGGCATAAGAGTATGTAATTTAGTACAACAATAAGGAAAACTTTATTCAAGACCATAGAACAGATTTAGGAATCACTGCAGTGGGATTTTACTATAGGGGAGAGAGATTGAGCCCAACTCTAAATATAGATAGCATGGGCAAGTGCAAATTTATAGTCAAAAACCAGAGTGGGAACAGTAGGTGGAAAACTTCTAAGAAGAAACATCAGAAGTTAAGTTGTATTTAGATGTCCACCCAAAGCCTCATGCAGTCATAGGTGGGGCTTTTTCAGAGGTGGCTGCACCGAGATTATGTGATGCACAATCTCTAGCATTCCACAGTGGAATGCTAGGCTCAAGGGCACTAGGATTAAGGGTGTGAGTGCTACTCGCCCTAAGTAGTCTGGATAAGAAAAAGGGGCAGAGGGCCGGGGATTTAGCTCAGAGGCACCATGCCTGCCTTGCAAGTGCAAGGTCCTGAGTACAATCCCCGGTACCAAAAAAAAAAACAGAAAAGAAAAGAAAAAGGGGCAGAAAGATGCTGTCCCTTGTTGCTTTTGCTGTCTGCCTGCCATGAACTGTTCTCTCTGATGCCCCTCTGCCATGTGCCACTCTGCCTTGGGGCCAGCCAGTTATGCATTGAAACCTCTACAAACTATGAACTAAATAACCTTTGGGTGCTGGGTATTTTATGTCAGCAATGAGAAAAGTAACTAAGACAGGGATCCTGACCAAAGCAGCTAACAAGATTCTTTTTTTCTTTTGTTTTCTTTTTCTTTTTGAGACAAGGTCTCACTATGTAGTTCAGACTGCCCTTGAGCTCACTGTGTAGCCCCGGCTGGCCTCAAACTTACAGCATCCTCCTCCCTCAGCTTCCTGAGTGCTGGGATCACAGGCATGCACCAGCATGCCCAGCGAACTATCAAGATTCTTGCTGAAGACAGGCCAGCACAACACATTATATTACTTACTGTGTATTTTTGTGATTGCCTACATGTATTAAAATATGCATGGAAATGATAATTAGTGAGCTTAGGATATTGATTGTCAACAGAATGGGTCAGGAAAGAGTACCCAGGAACTTCAAGTATATTTACTCTGCTTTATTTCTTAAGCTAAGACTGTGCGATGTTAGCTACACTTTAAAAAAAAAAAATCCTGGAAATACTCATAATTTTGTGGGGGGGGGGGGCTACCAGGGATCGAACTCCAGACCTTGTGCTTACGAGGCAGGCGGTGGAACCACTGAGCTTAATCCCCAGCAACTGAACTTATTTATTTGTTTTTTTGTTACTGGGAATCAAACTCTGGACCTTGTGCTTTCAAGGCAGGCACCAGAACCACTGAGCTAAATCCCTGGCTCATAATTTTTTTCAAAGGACCTCAGGGAGTCCTTCTTGACTCCTACAGCATGATAAGGATGACCATACAATTGAGTGATATCTTTATTTCTGAAAGAGGACAATAAAAAGGAAAAAATAGTCAAGAATGTTCAGAAAAAAACACAAATACCATTTCCATTTTAACTCTACTTACAGTCCTGCTCCCGGGTTATCCTTTACTAGAAGCACCTTCTTGCTCTGGATTTTTATCTCTTTTTGCCACTTTCAAGTTACACAAATAACATATGACAACATTTTTTTCCTTTTTTGGGGGGCACTTTTTGACAGTACCAAAATATATGGCATTTCCCTTTACTACTTCAGTAACTTATTAAGAGTCTGGTGGTTCATTGTCTGGGTGTGTGTGTGTGTGTGTGTGTGTGTGTGTGTGTGTGTGATCAAGCTATATATAGAAGAAGGGAGGATATATGTATGTATATATACATGTGTAGCAGTGTTGATATAGTAACACACATATTTATTTCTGCCAACTTACCTTTCTTAACATATTTTAGGTTTACCTTGTCAGTTTTCCACTACATAAAAATAGTTTTCTAACTAATGAAAATAGTTTTCATTATTATTCAAACTACCACATAAAATTTTTCAATGTAGCTGTGTTATAATTTTATTTAACCAGTCACTTATCAACAGCACTTAGGTTGTTTCCAGTCCATTACAGTTAGAATTGTAATGTTGCAGGAAACATCTCTGTGTTTGTATCCTCAGGTATGGACATGTTCAGAAACCTTTGTTGTTTCTTCCATGGTAGATTTTATTTTTCTGAAGTTTCCATTCTCATTCACAATTACTCTAAGTTTTGAATTTTCATGTACCCTACGTGTCTGTTTTCTCCTCAGAACTCAGGATAGCTTCATCCTGATATGATGCTGCTCCAGGTTTAGTGGGGCCCATTACCACCCCCTTCCCATAATGTGGCCTGAAATGCCACCCACTCAGGGAACCATTCGAACTCAACAGGCGAGTGGGGTATTTGTAACACATAGTTCATTGCAGTCAGAATTAAGAGTTGGTTATGTTAAACTTGTAGCAATCACTTTACCATTAAGAATTTAAGAGGATCTTAGTTCTCTGCATTGAACCTCTGTTGATTTAATAAAGATGTTGAGGATTTTATTTTGGCAGTTTACCATCATCACATTATAGTTTTAAATAGAATAGCTAAAAGCAAAAGATTTAATTTGTTTTGCTTTTCTCCTTTCTAAATGTGTCTATCACAATGTCGTGCTCTGGTGGGCTTAGTTTAACTACTGTAATTCCATAGCATTTCCCTGCCCATATGTTTTGATTCCTGTACCTCTATAAACTATAGCTTATGTGTAATTACTTTCTGGCAGTATGTTTTGTAAGCTGTAAGAGAAACATTACTTTTGCTATAGCATCCGTAATACTGTAAACAAGGTGAAAAATTAAAGTGTATACAAGTTTGGTGGGAGAAAAATCCTTTTATAAGTGGGAAATGTGAAAGGATTATTAACATTTTATGTCATTCTACAGAGAATATATATTGTGTTGTTTTATTGTGGTTTTAAGAAATGACTTTAGCATTTTCTCTTAGTGTGATGGGAATGAAAATAAAATATTTATATTGAGTATCAGTTGGGCAATTGAAAAGTTTTATCCGCTGGCCTGCCACTGCCATTGTATTAGTGTGGGGACTTCTCTGAGATTTTTTTCAAATTAAACTATCAGCAGGCAGTGAACTTTGGAACAGCAGCTGGTCCTGTACTCATTACTTTTTCTCAAGGTAGGCATGTGTGGCTACCCATTGCTCAGCAGTCCAGGGAGCACAGGGAAGTCCTGGCCCTTAAATTTTTTCTTCCTAATTCTTTCCTACTTCCCTTGGGTTATATTTTATATTAGTTCTTTACCTTTCTGCAGTGTAATTTAGAAACAGTTATTTACAAAGTCTATATTAAAGAGCCTTTAGTTGAGTGAACTTTGTATATATGATTGCAGCTTCAATATTTTCGGTTTTACCCTAGTAAGTATCCTTATACAACTGGACTTTCAGTGTTTCCCCTTGGAATAACATATACCATATTTCCTCAAATGTATTGATTATAAAACACAAAAGCATACTAATTCCTGGGAGAATATTAGTCTGGACAGAATTGGTAAAAAGTCACTCCATATTCTGGTCACCTCCCATCTCATTAACAGTAAACCATTGGTCAGAAATCAGTCTTTTCGGGCCGGGGGATTTAGCTCAGCGGTTTCGCCGCCTGCTGCGCAAGCCCAAGGACCTGAGTTATCTCCGGTACCAAAAAAAAAAAAAAAAAGAAATCAGTCTTAGAGAAAAGACTGTAAAACCCTTCTCAAAAATAAAAATCAGGCCTGGTCCTAGGAATACAATTCCAGAATTGGGAGCTTCCTTGTTGATTAGGGGCTTCTCTACATAACCCATCAGAACATTCATATCTGCCTGTTGACAGGTTTTTGATACATCTGATCTCATCCCAGCGATAGGCTAGCTCTCCGGGGGATGCAAAGAACGTCCCTTGTATACCACTTTTGACTGCGTGAAGGACCAACATCACAAGAAGGGTTCTCTTCTGTGTGATTCTCCCTCCTTTGGGACAAGAGGATTTAGAATTAGTACCTTCTGGTAATTAAAATGAAAGAATAGAAGGAAAGCTTCAATCTTGAAATCATCTTGAAGTCTTCAGAGAAGCATTATGTCTAAAGGACAAACATCCCCTCAGTGGCAGAGCCGTTTCCTCAAGATAATATTTTCCTTGGCATGTTGCCTCCAGCAAGCAGTCCAAGGGATGTTGTTAAGGGATGACAGGAGGACTGAAAGTTTATCACCATCTATTGCCTAGTAGTTTCTCTAGTGGATTCCGAAGAGAAACTCAAGTCAAAAAAGTTCTTAGAAACTGAACTATACTCTTCTAAAGTTTTCCATATGGTGAATTTCTGTTTTTAATACCATTGGTCTTTTTAAAAATAATTTTTTTAAAAATCACATTTGGGGCCAGGGATTTAGCTCAGTGGTTCCACCGCCTGCCTCTCAAGCGCAAGGACCTGAGTTCGATCCCTGGTACCCCACCCCCGACCAAAAAAGCACATTTGTTCTATTTATAAAGTAGAATATGTTCATTATAGAAAATTTTGAAAAGAAAATCATTTATAATCCTATCTACCCATAGTTAATTACTGTTAATTTTTAAATTAGTGTATGTTTACAATACTTTATAATTACATTCTTTCGGGTGGGTTGGCACACATGTGTGACACATCTTGATGTTACATTTTAATCTAATTTTTCTGGTTTCAAATTATTTTTTACTTCATTATATCATGAGCATTTTTCCATTCCAATATTCTTTTAAAATATGCTTAAAATATTTGACCACAAAGGGGCCGGGGATTTAGCTCACTGGTTTCGCCGCCTGCTGCACAAGCGCAAGGACCCCAAGTTCGATCCCGGTACCAAAAAAGAAAAACAAATTTGACCACAAAAATAATTCATACTTAAATAAAGGTTGTGAAATCACCAAGAAAAAATTAAAATCACTAACAATCCAGTAATTATAGTTGGCAAATTCATAGTTCAAGTCTTTTTTCTGTGCATATTTGGTGTACTTTTAAAAAATGGAATTGGGTGCTCACTTCGGCAGCGCATATACTATAAAAAATGGAATTGGGATGTAGTATATAACTTTTTTCCTACAAAGCAATAATTTGTAAACATTTCCCATAACATGATTTTTGATGATACTCTATCATTTAGGTATACCAAACTTTAATATTTCTATTGTCAGACATTTAGATTATTTCTAGTTTTTTACTGTTATAAACAGTGCTGTGGTCAGATTACTACACTTGCATTTTTATGAACCATTACTTATTAGTCCTATATGTTAAATTCCTAGCAATGGAGTTAATGGAACAAAAAATACTTAAACATTTTAAGACCATATATACAGACAATCTCTCATGATGATTCAACTTACAGTTTTGTGTTTTTTTGGTACCAGGGATCGAACTCAGGTCCTTGAGCTTGCGCAGCAGGTGGCGAAACCACTGAGCTAAATCCCCGGCCCTCAACTTAAAATTTTTTGACTTTACAATGCTGTGAAAGTGTGCTCATACAACCGTGTTTTTTACAATATACTGAATATTGTACTGAGAGTAAAACTAATGTCCCTTTACACCCATATTCAAAATCAGGACTGTCTGTATTTAAGTTTGGGAAACTTTTAGGATGACCCAAAATGAAGGCACGAGTACCAAGAGATGGAAAAGGGGAAGGGGAAGGGGAAGAGGATGAAAAAGAATTAGGACGTGTTAAAAAAAAATGTGTTATGTACAAGTACCAACTCCCCACGATAAATATAATCATTTTGTACTGTAAACATATACAATAAAAATTTAGTTTTAAAAAATAAATGCAAAGTCATGCCTGGTTTTGGAGAAGATTTATTCTTTCTAGTTGTTTTAGGCTCTGTTCACATGGGTAGAATCAAGTAAAACCATTCTAAGAGGCTGTGAATAGACTGTGACAACCTTAAGTCCATGCATCAAGTTGCTTCAATTTAAATTCCAGCTTTATTATTTAGGAGCTGGGTTTCCTTGGGCAAGTTCCTTAATATTTCTTTATCTCAGTTTCCTCATCTATAAATGGGACTAATCATAATACCTCTTTTTATTTTGATAATTATTTAATGGCCTTTTTAGTCAGATAAACAGTACCAGTAGTAGATAAACAGTAAGAGATTTATTTCTGGGAGCTGTTTCCACCCTTGGATAGCACACGGCTACATGTGGTTGCTTTGTGTGGACTGATCAAGTCTGGGCTTGTCAGAACTGTTAAGTGTTCCCAGCAGCATCTCTTTTTTTCTTTTCTTTTCTTTTTTTTTTTTCTTTTGTACTGAGGATTGAACCCAGGGCCTTCACACTGAGCTACATCCCCAGACCTTCTTTGTATTTTATTTTGAGCTAGGGTCTAAGTTACCCAGACTGGGCTTAAACCTGTGATCGTCCCATCGCTTCTCACCCTTTTGGCTAAGATCAAGTGCAGTAACTTGTGATCCTCCTGCCTCTGCCCTCAGAGTGCTGGGATTACAGGCAAGCACCAGTATACCTGGCTCCCCCTGGCTTCTGTCATAGTGATATTATCTTTGACCAGTTGAGGAAAAATCATAGATTTGGCCTTCTGTTAATTCTAGTACTGATTTTTCCACATAGATTAACTTTCTTTTGGGGAAATTAATTGCATTGCTTTGAGAATAAACCCTAGTCACCTCTCACTCTGAATATGGGATCTCATCTTTGCCCTTTAATGAGGCAATTCAGTGGTAAAAGCAGGCCAGTCAGGAAAAGTAGCCAACAGAAAAAGTCTAGTAGGTGTCAAGATGCTTGTTAGTGATCTTGGGATTCAGGGCTTTTAGGAATCACTCTGGAAACAACCCCTGTAACTGATCCTTCTGTAGACTGTCTAGGCAGCATTCCAGGGTGTGGGTTGTTTCCATAGCTTTGAGCAAGGGGCAGTGATGCAGTGCCACAGAATCCTACCTTGTGCCTAGTCATGATTGCAGTGCACTTGGTACCTGCCAAGTCTTCAGTCCCAAACGAAGGACAGGTACCTGTGGCCAGGGTTCTCCATGGTCCTACCCTAAATTGCCATCACCAGAGGACCTCTGGCCTATACGCTGTACTGATCACATTCTTTATCTTGAAAGTTTAAACTAAAAGACACAGAAATAAGAGCTGTAGTTGCTGAAGCTTGAAAATAATTTAGATTTGGGCTTGATGAGACATGTATTGATAAGCAAGTAGAGCAAGTCTAAGTATAGCAGGAGAGGTGAAGATGAAAGCAGAGGTGACGGGCTCTGAGAGAGTGGAGGAGAGCTTGCATGAGAGGCCACCTTGTTTCCCGCCCAGGGCTGCGCTAAGCACACCTGTGCTGCCTGAGATAGCCTTTGAATGCTCATAATAAAACCTTTTATCTCTTTAAAGGGATTTCAGGTTCTGTTAGCCTCACAAGAAAGTAAAGCTCCATTAGAAGAAATAATGGTAACAATATTATAATTTAGAACTGCATATTATATTTCCTAACATTCTTACATTAGCTGTAGAACTATCTCAAATTATAGCTTTTATTCTAAAATTTACTTCCACATAGATTAGAATACCATGAATATATTGAGATAAAAAAGCAGAAGAGTACTTTATAAAGTATTTGTAGACATACAGAATCCTTGCCATATACTATATTGTGTAAGAGGAAAATGTATTGCTTGTTTTATGAACACTGACAGAGATCTATGGTTCTAACAGAAGCCTTTATTGTTTCATCTTCGTTCACCACCAAAAGTACTTTTAAAAAGACATCTTTTTAATGTGGGATTTCTTAAAACAATATAGGCAGACCCATGAATTTCCAAATATTTATTTAGATACATTCCTTCATATGTTTTATGAATAATCCTAGAAGTGATGAAAGTTGTAAATCATTTTTTGATACCCTTCAAGACTCATGCCCATTCCACCACTGTTGCCTCTGATTTATGTAACTCTCCCAGCCTTGGGATGTTCAGTGAAAGAAGACAGGTTCCTTGGCAATTCATACTTATGTAAGAGGGTGTGTGTGTGTGTGTGTGTGTGTGTGTGTGTGTGTGTTCCTGTCTACATTTAGCAATAGGCAATCTTATTATGAGGCAGTGAAGCCCAGTAGTAAAGGACTCAGGCTCTGGAGCCAGGCTATCTAAATTCAAACCTTGGCTTCATCATTCACTGGATGTGAGATTTTGGACATTCAAGTTACTAAACTCTTTTCTAAATTGGGATAATAACAGCACCTTCTTTTTTTTTTTTTTTTTCCTTTGGTACCGGGGATCAAACTCGGGTCCTTGCGCTTGCGCAGCAGG
>NW_004624858.1:2612197-2633540 GCF_000247695.1 Heterocephalus glaber | reverse complement strand
AACAGGAGTGGTGATAGTGGACATCCTTGTCTTGTTTCTGATTTTAGTGTGAAGGATTTCAGTTTTTGACCATTTAGTATGTTATTGGCTCTTAGTTTTTCATAGATGGCTTTTATCAGGTTGATCCAGGTCACTTGTGAAGGTTGAATATGCCTTATAGGAAATAAATACTTGGCACCAGAAGTGTTTCAAGTTTTAGAGCTTTTCGGATTTTGGAATATCTGCATGGACTTTACCTGTGGGATGTTCTATCCAAAATCTTAAGATGCTCCAATATCTGAACCCTTTGGAGTGTCAGGTCAGTACTCAGTTTTGGATTTTGGATTTTCAGATTAGAGATGCTTAGTCTGCCTTTGTTTTTAAGGATTGCAGTAACTAAAGTACCCCAAACCAAGTAGCTTCAAACAACAGAAATTTATTGCCCCACAGTTCTGGAAGCTGGAAGTCCAGAATCAAGTTGTCAGTGAGGCCATGTTCCCTCTAAAACCTGTGGAGAAATCATTCCTACAGAGACATCATTATACCTTTGTCATGACATGGAGCTCTCCCTGTGTGTGTCATCATGTGGACCTCTTGTCTTTCTAAAGCAGGGGTCCCAAAACTCTGGGCCATGGACCAGTACCGTCAGTGGCCTGTTAGGAGCTGAGCGAGTGGAGCACCATCTGTATTTACAGCCATTCCCCATTGCTGGAATTACTCCTGAGTTCCACCTTGTCAGATCAGCCCCAGGCACTCAGAGGCAGGGCTTTTGAAAGGTGATTGGATTAGGGGGACTTTATCATGGGCTGGCTGTTAACAGGCAGGGCCCGTTGGGAAGAGGCTCGGCACTCCCTGGCTCTCCTTCTATGCTTCCTGACAACCATGATGTGAGCAGCTTCTCCTCCACCATGCCCCTCTGCCATGCTGTCTCACCTTGGCACCAACTGACCATGAATTGAAATGTGAGCCAAAATCAACCTCCTGCAAGTTGTGAGTGTCTTCTATTGTGTCTCAGAAATGAGAAAGTGACTAAGACAAGTGGCATTAGATTCTCATAGCGTAAACCCTACTGTGAACTGCTCACGTGAGGGATCTAGATTGTATTTCCATATGAGAATCTAACACCTGATGATCTGAGGTAGAGCTGAGCCCATGATGCCAGGGAATGTAATTATTATGTATTACAAATATATACTAATAAAAAAAGAAACTAGCCCCCTGTCCACCCCAGTCCATGGAAAAATTGTCTTCCATGAAACTAGACCTTGGAGACCACTGTTCTAAAGAAGCAGTCATGTTGAGTTGGGCCCATCCTACCCTACTATGACCTTATCGTAACTAATTATATTTGTAATTATCCTACTTCCAAAAAGTCATATTCAGAGCTAGTAAGGGTGAAGACGTCACCATACCTTTTTGGAGGAGGACATAACACTTCCCAGGTTCCCCCCCAACCAGTACCCTACCTTCTGCCACAAAAGTAGCAACTAGTATTTTAGTTAATATCATTCTTCCAAGTTAGTGTACCTAAGCAAGGAAATTGTTTATTTATAATTTTTTATTTCATGAAGAAACAAAATTTCGTAACAAAATAATGACAGTAACTAGTTAGTACACTGTGTATCATTATCTTCAAAGTAGTTACTTGGAGTATAGAACATAGAAAAGGTTCTCTCTTACAAAGAAGAAACAAACAGGTAATAATAGTACAAAGCATTCTTTTCAGTGAACTAAAAGAAACTAGTAGTATAAATGAAACAAATTAGCATATGTATAAAAATATTTTTGAAACAACAGAATAGATAATTTGGAGAATTATTTAAACTTCTCCCTGCTTTTATTAGTCTTATATTTTGGCTATTTTTATAAAAATATATATATATATTTTTTTAGTTTCTCACATAAGGAAAACCATTTGATATTTAATCTCAGCCTGACTTCACTTAACATGTTCTCAAGTTGCATCTATTTACCTATAAATGTGTCCAGTTTATGTATCTTTATGGCATAGTTGTTCTCCATTGTATGTAAATACCACATTTTCCTCATCCATTCTTCTGATGATAGACATATATGCTGTTTCCGAGATCTAGCTATTATAAATTGTGCTGCTGTAAACATGGGTACGCATATATCCTTGTAATATCTGAACAAGGAAAGTATGATGTACTCAATAACAGCTATTCTGTGCTGCTTAGGTACACACACAAAAAGTTGGCTTTTCACACCCTGCTTCTGAGTGCTGATGGTGATTCTTTTTAATAACTGCATCTGAATCAATGGGCACAATGTTGACTTACAGATTCTCACTATTTCTGCCCCGAGAAGTTTCTCCTGTAGGCCTCAGCAAACCTACTTCCTTTTTTTTACCTATTACTTCTTCCATATTACCTTATGTAGTTAATTCTTTTTTTTCAAGTAGTTGTTCTATAGAAAGACTTTCACAAACTTTTAAAAATCAGTATTGATGAAGAATTTTCTATTTACATTACAGTCCTTGCTTCGTGCTATCTGAGGCCTCCTGGAGCTTTTTTCCTGGTCTGACAGAATTGTATTACCATAGTCCATTTTGTGCTGCTTGTAAAGAATACCATAGACCAATTTATAATGAACAGGAATTTATTGACTTACAGTTCTGGAGGTTGGGAAGGCCAAGATCAAGGGGCTGGCACCTGCCAAGGGCTTTCATGTTGGCAGTGGCAGACAGGGCAAGAGAAAGAAAGCCTCCCCTCTTTTATAATGAACTCCCTCCCACAAGAGCAGCAGTAGCGATCCATTTGGAGGGCAGAGCCCTCCTGGCCTAGTTAGGAGTCTCATTAGGCCACATCTCCCAGTACTGTTTCATTAGGGTTGAAGTTTCCAACTCATGCTTTTGGGGAACACATTCAAACCGTAGCAAGAAGATTCTTAAAGTGAACTTACTCTTAACATGAACTGTTATGTTATTTTATGCAAACCATACCAAGTATATTCTTTTTTTTTTTTTTTTTTGGTACTGGGGATTGAACTCGGGACCTTGTGCTTTCGAAGCAGACAGTGGAACCGCTGAGCTAAATCCCTGGCCCAAGAATCCCTTCTTAAGATGAACTGATATGTTATTGTATCTTCCTAAAGTCGTAATTCATCTGTAAAAAGCATTACCACAAGCATAAATTTTTAAACAGTATAAATTTTAAAATAAATATAAATTTTTAAAGAACATTCTGAAAAGAGAAGAACTTTGTAATCAAGAAGTTCTTTTTTCTTTTTTTTTCCCCTAAATCATATCATTAAATTTTCAGGATTATATTTTTTTCTAAGTGATTCCAAAAACACTTACCTGGCTTGTTTGAATAAGGACAAAAGTCCCCTTCATAAACTAGTACCAATAAGCCGTTGTAGCTAGAGGGCCTGGACTAAAAGGTAAACAGTCCCAGAATGTGGTTCCTGATTCTTCCAAGATCACACTGAGGCAAAGCCAGAATCAACCAGCTCTTGAGCAGAACTCAAAGTAAGCAGAAGATTGTTTTATTGAGTGGTGGTGTTTAAAATTCTAATTTTAAAGAATACTATTGGTGCTTAAAGTCACATTGACTATATAGATGATGTATTTAAATGTGATATGAGAAGACAGGAGTTTCAGTGTCAAACAGAAAAGAGCTATGAGTAAGCTCTTTTGTGTACTGTGTAATACTATCTGACTACAAGGTGTATCCAGATTTTCACTGGAAGACACAATACATAGGCTTCTATGAAAGTGATTTTAAGCCAGATTTTATTTACACTTTAGATATACTTCAACATCCTCCTCACTTTCCATAAAACATCTTAAATAAAAAAGGCAATTTAAATTTTTTTCTTATTTTATAAAGAGGATAGGCCTATAATGTATTCAGCTTGCTGCTTAACACCATATTGAGTCTCAGAAATGACCCAGCATTATGAATAACTCTTCTTCAAAAGGATTGATGAATGTATAATGTGTTTTCTTTCTTTTTCTAGCCAAGGACCCTTGTCATCTATTAGAGCTGTAATCAAGAGATGTAAGTTTGTTTTTTCCTGCTCTGTATTTTTGTTTGTAGTACTTTTAAATGATGATTTAGACTCCCAGCAAGTGATTGTATTTGATGAATTTACAAAGAATCCAACAAGAGTAGCTTCTTGTAAGAAGTGATAAAGTATTTCAAACAGCTAGTTTTTTTTAGCTTTTATTTATTGAGAAGCAAACTCCTCAGAACAATACCTTTCTCTTACAGATTGAAGCCGTTTAAACACAAAATTGGCCCTGTAGTTAGTATCTATGATATGGTACAATTTTATGTAACCATCTTCTAAAGTTAGACACATCTGATGGGTTTAAAAATATTAAACCCTGTCCTTTTTTGGTTCATTTTCTTTCCTTAATTTTCTTCACAATATATATATTTTTTTGGTACCGGAGATCGAACTCGTGTCCTTGCGCTTGCGCAGCAGGCGGCAAAACCACTGAGCTAAATCCCCAACCCTCTTCACAATATTTTTTTAAGCTGTGTGAATGCCTATGAAGACAGGCTCATATGTCCACATATAAGAGAAATGCTGTGAGAATTCCTTCCAAAAATGACACATTTATACTTTTTGTCTTTACTTCCTGATTAAAGCTTTAACATTTGCTCTCGGTACAGGATTCAGGTGTACTTTTATGTTACTCTTCTCAAATAAAAGGCTCTGGAAAGAGCCCTTTTCCAAATAGAATAAAAATTACCTGTTATAGAAAAAAAAAAGAGATGAGATTTTAGATGATCTCATTATTTAAGCTGAGGTAACCACACTGAGAATGTAACCTATTTTTAGAAACATAATTTTTAATATTCAGTATTAATTTAAGATATTTATAGGTCATGAAAAACAAGCATTTGAGCCATTCCAGCAAAAATTTTAAGGTAGCAATACAGAAAAACATGCCATGTTTCTTCACTCCATTTCTGTGTTGGTAAATTATAAAGATATGAGGTTGCTACAGTGTATGATAAAGGGAATTCAAATGTTAACATGAAAAATCCATGTTAGCATTACATGTCTTGATATGCTTAGGGTGGGGTGGAAAGGAGGATCAGGGAGAATAAGGCGTTTACAATGAGCTGTAATTCATGTCTTGCTGCCAGGTGGCTCAGAAACAGTGGTGGTTAGTATACACCGAGTAGCATGGGACAGTTGCATGGGATGGTACAAACTACCTGATGAGACAGTCATGCATGTACCACCAGTGATTCAAGCCAGTGGGAATGTATTAAATAGGAAATTAAGGTCTGGAATTTAAGCAAGAGATATAATTTGAAGCAGTCCAGGTTATAGGCAAATTTCTGGAAGTAGCTGAACATTAAGGGAGAAAGTGTACAGGATAGAGATGATGACCAGAGACATAATCTTATAATATCTGAGGTCAGTCTATTCTCTTTAGTAACCATAATGCAAAAGATACACAACCCAGTAACCCAGTCCTGCTGTGGAGGAGGGCCTCCTTTCATGGAGTCCTGCCTGGAAGCTCCTGGCTTCTTACCTTAATGGAGTTAGGATTTCAGGACTTGGTTAAGAGTGGCAATCTGTATGTGACCCTCCATAGATCCTCTAGGATGAATCCTGCTTAACCTTGAGGCCTCTGCATTATACAAGGCTTAAGGAAAAGACAGCTAAGGAGAAGTAAAAACTAAAAAAGGAAGGTGAGGGTAACATAAAAACCAAGAGGCACTGCTAGAAGTCGAAAGGAACAAAAGATTTTGAAAGGAATACAACAAGGAAAGCAAAAGGCGGCTGCAAACAGGTCCTTGAGTGTGACACTTAGCGGTCAGTGGAGAACTGTGAGGAAGCAGTGTCAATAGAAGACTGAAGTGGAAGCCAGGCCTCACTTGGAATAGTAAGGGGAATGCTGGAGATGGGACAGTGGTGGTGGGCTACTTTTATGAAATTGAGAGTAACAGGAGGAGGAGGGCTTATAGTTTGAGAAGGCAGGAAGGTCAGGTGAAGAGGAGATTTAAACCTGTTAATAGACTGTGAAGGAGGAGGAGCTTGAAGACTTTTGAGGCATTGGGAAAGCAGTCAGTAGAGAGCAGCCTGAGACTTGAGAGAAGAAATTGGTAAAGCAGCCCTAGCAGAGGGAAAAAGGAAATGGTAAAACAAAGAGAAAAAACTGTTGCTTTGATGTATCTGGCGGTTTTCCTTTCTAACTAACCCATTTATCTTTTAATTCTTATATGTCAGTCATTTTGTAGACACTAAAGATATATTTATTTATATTTATTCCTAATGTTAGGCAGGAAGCCCAAATAGATCATTCATAATGCTATATAAACATAGAATGAGGAATATTTGTGCCAACCTCTTTTCTTTTTACTTTTTGCCTATTCTTTAAAAAATAGTTGTGGACTGGGGTATGTGGCACAGGGATAAAGCTCTGACCCAGTATGTGCAAAGCCCTAGTTTCAATTCCCAGCCCTGCAAAAAAAAAAAAAAAAACGAAAAAAGAGAAAGAAAAAGTTGTAATTGAAAAAAAATCTATTCCAGACTCAGTCATCTAAGACTGGCAAGAAGAGAGATTTTATCACATTTTTAAGGCAATGCTATAGTTCAAATTCTTTCTTAATGATTCTACTTCCAGGCAATGTGTAGAGTCAATTTTGCATTTGTTCTTGTGAGCCTTAAATATTTTTTCTAGTTTTTTTATGTGTCCTCATTGGATATATTTGGAATTTCATATTCTTCCCTTTGTTAACTTTTTAAGAGAAAAGCATTCCCTGAAATTTAGATTTATCTAATATTGATTACCTGCTATAAGACAGGAAGTATAAATAACACTCCTCATGTGTCTTTGTTACTTTCTCCTTGCTGGGAAAAATAACCAACATCCACAAGTTAAAGGAGGAAATGGTTTATTTCAGCTCACACTTTATAGATGTTTCCATCCATAGTTGGCTGGCTCCAAGGCAGGGTGGCATGGCACAAGAGAAACAGTCCATGGCATGGCAAGCAGGAAGCAGCTGAAACTTCCTTCTTCTTTCCCTTTTTATTCCATCCAGGCTATAAGCCTATTGTTTGATGCCATCCACACCCAGAACTGTGCTAAACCAATCAGTAGACTAATGATCCAGTTACTCCCAAAAGCCCCACCTATGAGTGCATGAGGCTTTCGATGGGACATCTTGATATAAGCGGTAACAGCATGGTAGATGTTAACCCCTTCTTACAGATGAAGAAAAAGTGAGTCCAGAGAGATAAAATTGCTTCACAAGTTAGATCTGGGATGTGAATCTAAACTTCTGGACTTGAAAGCCATTGAACTTTCCATCCGGAGATGTTCTTGTTATCATGTCAAGTGCATCTGGTTCTTGTCCCGTCCAAATGAATGCAGTCAGTTTTGTTATTATTGTTGTTGTTTTGTGTGTCATTCACTGATAAAGTGATTCTATAGCAAGTACATTTATTATAATCCTCTGTGTTATTTCTCCTAATCATTTCATCTGTAATTTTGAATTATTTAGAACAGCTCCATAGGAGCTAAGCTATTTCAAGAAATAAACTAATAAACTGCTCCAAGCCTTGCCCCTATGGGCAGAGTGGCCTTGGGATAATTTACTTCACCTCTTATAACTCAGTCTCCTCTGTTTTTGAGTAGGATGATTCCTGGGGTTTTTCCAGGTTTAGGAGCCTACTGAAACTTGGCAGGATTCCTTACTGGTTGTGCTATTACAAGTCTACATCTCCACTCTAGTCTGACATGTTTTATACTTAGAACTTAACCATTTAAACTAGGAAAGCTTCAAAGTAACTCTGTAGAATGATAGGATAACTTTAACTGAAAACTCTGCCTTTATTCTCCAACATTAACCCAAAATACACAGGGGACTAGCAGCTTGAGGTTAAATGAGACATGTTGGGGCTGGGGATTTAGCTCAGTGGTTTCGCCGCCTGCTGCGCAAGCACAAGGACCTGAGTTCAATCCCTGGTACCAAAAAAAAAAAAAATGAGACATGTTGGTCTTTTTAGTTGTTGGTGGCAAACTTGATTGTCTGGGCAATAAGTGTATCAAATCTGTCTAATTTGGAAAATGAGGATGGCATATATAAGTACATGGTTGAGAAATCAGCAGCAAGAACACGAGATATCACATGAAAGTCTACATGAAAACCTAAAGGGTTTCAAGCTGTTAGATTTGCTCAACACTGACAAAAAGTGACAATTTTATAAAAATCAAGAGAGGAAAAAGAAATTATACTGAAGATGAATAAATATAGAGGGAGGGAGCAATTAAAGGAGAGGGCAGAGCGGTGATTGAGGTGGAGAAGGTGATCTGCAATGCGACCATGAGGCTGCTGTCCTCACCCTGTGGCATCGAGAGGGGCTGCCACTCGGCTGCCAGGGCTGGAGCAGGGGCTGTTGCCTTCAGCCCTCTGTGAAAGGGCAGAATCAAATTAAAAGCCACTGATTTAAAAGAATGTAAATAGACTACTAAATTACCTCTTTTAAGCATTACTCATACTTTAAAATCACTTCCCCGTTGAAGTAACAAATTGATTTTACAAAATAGTTTTTAGATTCATTTGCACCACTGAAAACTACAAGCAGATTTTTTAAACTGTGGTTATGTGTGTGTGGATGATCTGGTCTTCCAGACAAATCTTTGCAGCAACATATTTCTTTACCCTCTGAACCTGTGGTTCATCGGCTTTTCTTTTCCATCTGAGTGTGCAGAGTAGGGGGAAACTGGTGTGGCAAGTCTTGCTCCTAAATTTCTTTTAGAGCATAGGTTCACTCTTTTCTCTCCCTTTTCTCTTCTATAACCCCTTCTTTTTTTCCCTTAGCACTCATGAATAGTGCACAGCAAAATGCCCCGTGGAAGAGGTATGTTTGGGACAATAACATGAAGTCTTGGCTATGTGTGTTGATTCCAGCTTTAGCAATGGTGGCAGTGTGATTGTAGCACTTTGGGGACAGCCTGTGACACAATGAAACCATTCTCACCAATCAGGCACCATGCAGAGCTCTAGCCTCTCTGCCTGCTTTTATTCCAGTAGACAAAATGTACCTCAGCTTGGTTTGGCTCTTGGTAGCAGTGTAACAGTCAAGCCAGCTGATGATGCTCAGGTAAGGGCCTCTTCCCTACTGAGATCCAGGGGGTGGGTTGCAGATGTTAGGGATTTGCAATACCTGCCCAGCACAGGTGAAGCTGATGCAGCTCTAATCCCAATCGAAGTTTCATTCATACCCCGCTTCTGCCCCTCCCTCCCTCAGGTTAAGGGAGAAACAAATTAATAGAAGAAAGAAAAGATCCATACTTCCAATCTTTTCAAATCAGACCCATTGAAAAAGTTAGAGAGCGATAATGAAAGCTACTGCTTGAAATAGTTTCTGTCTGAAACAAATCCATATCGTGTACAAGTCTTTATAGTATAGCACTTGTCCTCCCCCAAGGTGTCTTCAGAATGAGCTCCTTGGAAAGAGAAATAATATTCTCTATTGCATAAAAACTCATCTCACATGTGACATATTTTCCAGATTGTCTGATTAAGACTTTATTTGCTTTATAACATAAAATTTACAACATAAATTTAAGCCATTAAGCTTCTTGAGTTTGAAACTTGAGGGAAAAGTCGGTGCAATCTATGTGTTTATAAAAGTAATTTGGACACCTTTTCCATTTACTATCTCCAGGGCTGGGGATTTAGCTCACTGGTTCCACCGCCTGCCTCACAAGCACAGGCGATCCCCAGTACCAAAAAAAAAAAAAAAAAAAGCAGTTTACATTTATTATCTCCTAATAAAACTACTTAGAAGTAGTAAAATTGCAGAAAGTTACAAACTAGATGAAAATTTAACCACTTCTTTTATAGAATTATAAACAAATGCAAGTCTAGTCATGTAAGTTAAAATAGATATTTTAAGAATTTTATTCCCATTGTCATTTCATGTCATTTTAATGCTTCAAGCATTTATATTTAATAGCTACCTTCTTTTCACTGTTCATTGTTCAAGTCATTTTCAGAACCATAGAATGTGCTTTGAGGAGGTTTTGAAATCTACATTTCTATGAAATTCAGATTTATAATTTACTTTATCCAATATAAAAAGATCGTTTTGATTTACTTTTCTACTTAGAGATGTTAAAAGTCATACATTCTATATGACGCCCATTATAAGCTAACTTTTTCCAATTGTGTACTGTATAAAAATTTAAACCCTGACCGAATATACTAATTTTACACTATACCAGCTTATTCTTTATTCTGTAGCATCTCGGACTTCTATTCAAAGTGAACTTCATCGGGATAGGAGGTATGGTTATATTTTACCCATGTTTATATTCTGCTAATAATTGAAATAAAAGTGTGTCATCAGTTAACAAGTTAAATATCTCTTTCATAAGCAATATTTTCCTGTGTTATACCTTATTACATGTCCTGAATTCATCTGGTAGCTTGAATGATGAAGATTTTGCTTGAGAGAAGAAATGATAGAGGCCTGAGAATATTCTTTATTCTTTTGAGAATATTCTTTTAATCATTATTTACTTAACTTAATTTTTTTAAATGTTTATAAAGCAACTGATACACGTAAAGCATTGTAACTGCCTCAGAGAAATGCTTTGTACCTCGTAGGTGCTTGGTAAATGTTGCCTAAATAAATGGATGGATGACAAGATAAAAAGTTAATTAGAAAGGTAAAGGAAAAGAGGTGGGCAACCTAGATAAACAAGCAGATGGTTGTTTGGAAAGAGAAGGAAAATAGGAAGAAAGGCTAGCTAGACAGATAGAAGATGAACACATAGAAAGATGGAAAGATAGGTAAACAACAGATGAATAGAGTTTTGTAAGTCAAGATTCCTGCTTTCAAATTTGTTACGTGTAGTGTATAGGATGATGAAAAATAAGAACTTCAGAGTCATTAAGAACCAAGTTCAAATCCTGACTTTGCTTTCCCACCATGTGACCTTGGGCAAGCTGCTTAACCTCCTTAGCTTCTGTATTCCCATCTTTAAACTGGTGCTAACTGCACCTATATCACAAAGTTGAATATGGGTTAATGCACCCATAGTACTTAAAATTTACTAATTAGTAACTCTTGTTAGTTAGACAAAAGGTATAAGCAGAGCTTCTTAGAGAATACAGTTCAAGCTTAATGATGAGGTTCTACTACTTGACAAGCTAGCAGGAAGATGTGTGTATGTGCACAATTTTGCTATTAACAGTGCTTTTTTAATCTTTACTCTCCATAGAGTGCTAGAGAAAGGCAGAGCAAGTGTCATCATCGATATTTATTAGATGAGAAAACAGAGGCTCAGAGAAATTGAGATTTGCCCAGTCACATAGTTGGTGTTTGTTAGGAAATCAAATTGAAATAAAATTTAAACATAAAAATACAGAATGAGATTAAGAAAAGAAGCTGTGCCTAAATCACTATGACTCCTCAGCATTACAGATTAATCGTCAAATCGTATACAAAACTGACCAGAAACAGACATGTATGCAGGCCTAGAAGTAAACATAAATTCAAACCATTTCAAGGTAAATTTAAACTGGGACTGAGATGAAGTGAGGAAGATGAGGATCTTCTTCTTAAATGATAATTTTCATTTTTAAGTGTATACTTTATAATAACAGAAAACCAGACAATTCCATTGACCCATTTTACCTTACACCATATGTTTGTGCTGTAGGCTATACAGCAGCACGGCCCTGGAGTAAACATGGTATGGTTACCCTCATCAGCCAAGGCACAGCCAAGCGTGCTCAGGCTACATCTCTTTCTTTTTGAGGCCAGAGTCACTGAGGATGACTGCCTTCTGTTCCCTTACGCCTGTCTGGTGCATTGCTAGAGACAGTCCAGGCCAGAGAAGTCATTCCCGTGACTGTGATAGTGCTCTTCACTGTTTTAGGTAGTGATGGTTTCATGGATCTGAACATTCACAGATAAAACAATGAGATAGCTCATTAATGACCTATAAAACCTCACTGGGGTTTCTGTCTCGCAGACGGCCAGAGATCACCATTGTGGCAGCGGAGCCTCTGAGGCCAGCCGCGTGGTTTCCACGAGGCCCACCCCCAGGCCTGGGATTTCCCCCGACTCCTGAAGCTGGCCCTTGGAGGCCAAATGAACTGGTTCCTGCTGAGGTGAATTGCATTTTATTTTTAAAATGAAGTTCAGAAGATAAAAGACAAGGAGACTATCAACACCTTGGCTATTGTGCATGGGTGTCTAAAATTTTCATTTTTTATTTTGCAGCTCCCACCCTCTTATGAACAAGTCATAAAAGAAATCAACCAAGTTCAAGTTAATGCTACAAATAATAATAATGCTGCTGCCACTCCAAGGCACACTATTACTTCTGCAACTCAGACGGACTTTTTAGAAGAAATAGACAACCATCTGCCTCAAAGTAATGCCAGTAACTTTGTCTTCCCTAATTCTGACCCACTGCTAGGGCAATAATCAGTAGGCAGCCAGCCTTTAAAATAATTTTCAATTTGTGCATAATTCAGTGAGCCCTGCTTTCCAGTCATTGTGATCACTGTGTGCTTTCTTTTTTAGGATGTGCAGTGATTAATATAAAAGATTATTATACTAGATTATTCTTAAGAACTACAGCCCTAATCTCTTGGGCTCACCCTAGTTCGGATCACAAAAACATCGTCTGTTTAACTTATATTGCATATTACTGTGGATGCCCTTTATTCCCATTGAGAAGGATTTTATATTTAGTAACCTGGACTTTATAGACTACTAAGAGTGATTAGGCTTTTAAAGAGTATTTTGTTAGAGACAAATAAATTGATTTGGAAAAGTAAAGCATTAGAAATATTAGAATTTTGACAACTACACAGAAATGGCTTATGTGTTGAGTCTAATGAGAATTAAGAATTTAATGGTGTTTTAAAATATTACATAATGAACATTTGTTATATGAACAAACACAGGTTGAAGACCTCCTGTAGGAAGCTGAGTATAAACATTTCCTCATTGATTTTACAATCACTTTTTACTAATGAAGGAAACAAAATCTCTTGATAGCCTACAATTATATTTTTAAAATCTGTGCAAGGTCCTGAGTTCGATCCCTGGTACTAGAAAAAAAAAAATCTGTGCCGGGCCGGGGATTTAGCTCAGTGATTCCGGCACCTGCCTCGCAAGCGCAAGGTCCCAAGTTCAATCCCCAGTACCAAAAAAAAAAAAAAAATCTGTGTATCGCCTCTATTTTTTGTTGTTGTTGTTATAAATGATAACATCGCAACTTTGTTTTATTTTAATCTTGTTAGCACTGCAGGCACCTCTCAAGCCTCTGCAGCGCCCTCCAACAGTCTCATGTGGCGATCTTCCAGCAAATGTAGCGCCTTTAATAGTCTTTGATATTTCCGATGAGCAGAATTGTCCAGAAAACACCAGTGCTACAAGATGTCCTGTGCCAAGACCAAGATCAAAAAGCAACCTCAGGCCAATAGTTAGAGATACTAACATTAAAGAAAAAAGTCACCAGAAAATCAGTCCAGCAATCCCAGAAGAGCAGTCATCCCTGGGCCGGCCCCAGTCTCTGCTGGATAACAACGACTTAGATAGTCAGACAGTGATGAACATTATGAACACAGAACAAAGTCAAAATAATATTGTTTCAAGGATCAAAGCATTTGAGGGTCAGACAAATGCAGAAACCTCGGGCTTGACCAAGAAACCAGAAATTACTCCCCGTACACTTCCCCCAAAGCCTGCTGTTTCCTCAGGGAAACCTTCTGTGGCTCCCAAACCAGCTGCTAACAGGGCTTCTGGGGAATGGGACTCGACTGAAAACAGACTCAAGGTGACCCCCAGGGAAGGGTTCACCCCATACTCTTCACTGAAAGAAGCAGGAAGCACCCCTGTAACCAAACCTGAATTGCCAAAGAAACCAACTCCTGGCCTTATACGAAGTGGTAATCATGAGATTTCGGGAGGAGGGCCTGTGGTCGAGAGTCCTGGTGTTGGGAGGAAAGTCCCAACTCCAGCTCCACGGCCTTTGCTGCCGAAGAAATCAGCTTCCTCGGAAAACCCTCCGTGCCCTTCAGCTCCACCTAAACCAGTCCCTGTGCCTCCCCGACTCTCGGTAGCATCACAAGCCAAAGCATTCAGGTCACTGGGAGAAGGGCCCCCAGCCTCTCCCCCAGTTCCAGCTCTGCAAAGCAAGCCCCTGGCAGACATTGACCTCATCAGCTTTGATGATGATGTTTTGCCCTCCTCATCTGGGAACCTGGCTGAAGAATTTGTTGGTTCAGAAGTGGTTCTAGGTGAGTAAAACTCAGAAGCAGAGAACCTAAACCCATCAGAGGGTTCTCAAATGGCAAAACTGGCTGCTTTAGTTTTCAGTCTGTTGAGGTATGTGTATGTGTGTATGCACATGCATTAGAAACAGGGATGACCAGAGAAATTTAGAAACGTGGCACACAGAATGGGGACAGAAGGAAAGGAGAATATGGGGTGGGGAGATGGAAACAGGGAAAGGGGAGACACAACACACTGATTACCATGATGTAGGCCAGAAGTGAGCAAACGAGCTAGGAACTAGGTTGTGAGGCAGGACCCCTTACCCTGGCATGTGGAAGTTCAGGCCTCACATTGAAGGGACCCAGGGAGTTGAAGTCATGGCACGGAGAGGATGTAGTGGGATGGGAGCATCTCATAGAGAGGAAGTTGTGCAGTGGCCCCAGAGGATCCCTAGCTGGGAGTGCCAGGAGAGCAGTGCAAGGAATGAAACCAACCATGTGTTACTGAATCCTTTTCTGCAATCTTCTCAGAACATCTTCCCTCGGGAATGTAAAATTTGTAAATAAAATGAAATACTGTTAAATTTGCAACTAAGATCAGGACAGTTAAATTTCCCAAGAGGCAGAGAGTGTGTGTTCTTTCTGTACACTGTTTAGATGGTAGTAAAGTTTATCTTTGATTTGTCAAACTAACTTGATCTACTTGTCATTGATAAGATTCCTGTTACTACTGTTTACTTATTTGGGTGGAATTTGTGCATGTATAAACTTCATAGTGTTTTTTATAAAGGGATGGAAGGAAAAACATTCGCATACATTGAGCTTCTCTGGTGTTCCTAACATTTTACTCAATATTTAATGCTTATGCCTCAGAAATTATTTGATTTAATATAGTGACCCTCTGTAAGAGATCATTGGCCTCAGTTTGCAGATGAAGAAATTAACAGATACCAATGGATACTTCCCTAATATCATGAAACTCAGTTTTTTGGTGTTTTTTTTTTTTTTTGGTACTGGGGATCTAACTCAGAGACTTGTGCTTATGAGGCAGGCGCAGTGCCACTGAGCTAAATCCCCGGCCCTGAAACTCACATTTTTAAGCCAAGATTCAGTCTAATTTAATTGCCACAATATCATGTTTGCTACCCAACATTTTCATGACTCTTTAGGCAACATTTTTTAAAATTTTCAAGCCTATGTTAATATCATTTTCTTATTTAGACCTTTTGTGTGACAAGCCTCAGAGAAGGTCATGGATGGATAAATCCAACGGCAGCAAGTTGTTAAGGGGCGGAAACAGTTCAAAACAAAGAAATACTACCATTTTTTAGAGCCTGCTAGATTCTAGGGGAATGGCAACCTAGGTTAGTAAGTGCTGAGAATTTGTTCTGTACATTAAGGAGATAATTACAGTCATCTTCACAAAGAAAGGTCAACAGTGTACATTCAAAATGAATGCAGTCCCATGCTTTACAGTCAGCTTTTTCTGTTTCTTGATTTCTACTTCATTGTACAACAATTAATTACTGGATCTGTCTTTTAGCAAAATGTGTAATTTGCCTGCCCTACCTGACTCTATTACTGTTGACTGTGGAATTACACTGAACTTCATACTTCAACTTCTTTCTAAGCCTGCTTCTCCTCTTATATTTTGCACCTCACTTAATGACACTGTCATACACCCAGCCTTCTCTAGAGAAACCTAGAGACTATCCTGGAGTCTTCTCACCAAGTTACACAGTGACACAGCTATTTGGATCTGGAATGCCCCAGGCTCTACCACAGTTGCCGTGTAATTTTGGACAGTTCACTTAACCTTGCAATGCCTTGGTTTCATCATCTGTAAGATAGGATACTACTACTTCCATGGAGAATACTGTAAGGATTACATATGATTTTGCAAGAAAGCCCTATCAGATTGTCTGAAATGTGATAAGCAGTCATGAAGTAATAATTATTTATGTTATTCTTCTGCCTTCACATCCAATTAGTTACCATCATCTGCTGGTTTTACCTCTCAATAGCTCTTGAATCTGCTTCTCATTTCCATCTCTCCTTGTACAGCCCCACTTGAGGCCTTTAGTTCAGATTCCTGCAGTGGCCTCCTAAATTGAACCCACTCAGACCTACCGCCTTCCATAAGGGTTGTTCTAGAGTGCACATGGCCCTGTTTCTTTCCTGCTTGCTGAGAATCACTTCTGAACTCCGCAGCACAGGGAGGGAGTCTGTTTGATTTAGGGCTTTGTGACTCTTTTACAGTATTTCAGTAGCTCTACCATTATAAGTACTATATAGACTTATGGTCTCTTTGTGAAACCTTGCCCAGGCATCAGCTGAAAACTGGGAGGAACAGAGGAGAAAAGAAACTCACAAGTATGTCTTCCCTATTCTTTGTCTTCTGCCCTAAAAATAAAGGGAATCTAATAAAATAGTGTTCGTAAAATGAAGTTGCCATATTAACCTCAGGAAATAGAGATCAGAAAATACTGAGGCTATGAAAACATTGTAAAGAGTGGAAAAATTATTAAAGGAAAACTCATAAAACAGGCAATTTAATATTGGATTCATTTCTTCGGTATAATGCCTTCCAGGTTAATGTAATGGAGCTGAGAAGTATTAGCAATTCCACTTCACACCTTTACAAATCATACCCGGTTGTCAAAAAAAAGCAGAATATGTCTACTGTCAGCCCCATTGCACAGACCAGAATAATAGTTTAGCAGCCAATTTCTGCTACTAACAGAACTCAAGGGACAGAATTGACAGAAAAGCAAGCCAGGGATGGTAAAACTAATTATGATGACAAGCATATTATTAGAGATAGGTAATGGGCAGAAAACTACTTTATCATCAGTGTTTTTCTCAACCCAGTAATGAAAACCATGTGGATTTAGGTGTAAAGGGGCCTGCTTGTTTGGCAGTGGATGCAGAATAATTGGTGTTGTTGTGCGGGGCTAGAGAGACAGAATAAACACATTAAATAAAAGGGGGAAATGCATTGACTGCCCTGAGATTTGGATAGGAAATTCTTGTGATACCATGTGCTGTCTGAAAAAGCAGGAGCGACCAGTCTGTGAAAAAATTATGGAAGCAAGGCTCTTATCCCTTTCTAGATCATTGGATTCCGAATCCGATGTAGCCTGTGAGTCTTTCGTCTCCTTTGAAAGTTGCCTGTTCATATATGGACAATTTGAGGTACAACTTCATATGTTCCAAGGACCATCTTCAGCTCTAGATTAAGGACTTCTGTAGAATATTAGAAATAAGCTTCAGTAGGCTGCTTAAATAGATTATGATACATCCATAGTATTGCTTGGCAATAAAATAGAAGGCAAAGCTATCACCTCCTAGTATGGACCAGCCTCTAGCTCATTATTAGGTGGGAAATGTAAGGCACAGAGTAGAATTCATGGTATTTTAGCTATGTTTGTGTTGAAAGTCATATGCAGTATGTTTGGAAAGATGTTTAAAAACTGGTAACAAGTCGTCTACAGAGGAACTAGGTGGGCAGGATGTGGGGCTAGTTTTCACTATGTAGTAGCTTTTGAGTCCATTTAATTTGCAGACCATATGCAAGTTTTAACCTTTAACAAAATAATCAATCACTTTTTTAAAACAGCTGAACGTAAGCATAATTAGGCTGAATGTAAGCGTTACCTCTTGTTATCTTGGCCACAGAAAGAGAACAGCTGCCACCACTGATCTTTAGCCCAAATCATAAAAATAATAAAATAGGGGGTGGGGTGTGGCCGAGTGGTAGAGCATGTGCAAGGTCTGGGCCTGATCCTCAGCACTGCAAAAAAATTTAAACTAAGGTGATTTTTCTAAAGAGTTATATTAGTCAAGGTGACAATCTAATTATTATGAACTACGTATCTCTAAATTTGATAAATTGGAAACATATCTGCATAATTTCATTTTTAAATAGAATTTTTCAAAGAGGGTTTTTTTTTAGGTGCTGGAGATTGTGCTGTGTCCCCAGCCCCTGAGATGAGTTTTCCTGGTGTGGTACACACCCCTAACCACAGCGTTTGGCAGGCTACTGACGTAGGGGCCACCATGAGTTCAGGGCCAGCCTGAAGTACATAGTGAGACCCTGCCGCAGAAACATAACAACAAAAAGTCATTTTTCTAATTACTTTGTGGAAAATGTTATGTCCATTATTGTCTTGAAAAGGCAACTAAAAGACTAAAAATTTTTCTTTTTTGGGGGGATCGAACTCCGAACCTTGTGCTTGAGCTAAATGCCGGCCCTAAAAATTTTTTCTTTTTCCTTTTTTTTTGGTACAGGGGGTCGAACTCACGTCCTTGTTCTTGCGCAGCAGGCAGCAAAACCACTGAGCTAAATCCCCAGACTTTCCTCCATTTTTATGTGGTTTTTGTTTTGATTTATTTGGCAGAGGTGTTATTTTAATCTTATAACTTAAAGGACTGTTTTGGAGGGTTACGAAAAGTAAGATGTATTTGTTGTAATGAGTCAATTAGAGATTTTAGTTATGAAAGTAAAAGTCTCCCTCCTGTCCATCTAAATCCCCACAGTGCGCAGTGTGAGAAGTGTAGTCTTCTGTGGCACGCAGACAGGCATTTCACGTGCACAGACTGTTCCTTACTTTTTACCAGTATCTGTCATACCACACTCATTCCTCAGTGGGCTGCTTTTTTCATTCAGCACTGAGATTCAGCTAGATGCCTGCCTCGTGTTTCCTTACACCTGCCTAAAATCCCTTAGTCTGGGAGTGTAGCAGTTGATTCTCTTTCCCCTACTGGACATTCTGACTATTTTCTGTAATTTGGGGGTGTTCTCATTTTAGACACTAAAAACACGTTGTTGTAAATACTCTCGTAAACATTTTCATTTTTGATAGTACAGTATTTCTGAAGAGTAAGTTTCCAAAAGTAGGATTACTAGGCCAAAACTTACAAACTTTAAACATTTTAACAAATGCCTGTGATCTCTTTTCCTGCCCAGCAGTGCCTGCCGTTCCCCAAGCGCCATCTCGGCTTTATATGTCGCCCACAGCCATTTCATGAGCGAGAAAACACCGCTGTTTAGTCATGAAAAGACTAAACAAAGGGGCCTCAGGTTGGGATGTGGCTCAGTGGAAGTGCATTTGCCCAGCACACACCAGGCCCAGGCTTCAGTCCCCAGGAATGCACATGCACACGCACACCCATACAAAGGCTTCATTCTTTGTAGCTAGAGAGAGACCTGCGTACCACCATCTAGATGAGAAACAGGCTCTGGCTCTCCTTCATTGAAATGATGTTGTCTTTCCCACTGATCTGCACCCCTCAAATGCAGGCAGGACAGCCTGCAGACAGGTAGATGCTGAGCTGGGCGACTCGGGGAGCATCAGCAGAGCGCTGGTGCCAGACACCCTCAGTGGTAGCCCACGAAGGCTTTCTTGACCCACTGAATGGAGAAAGGTGTTTTTGTTTTGTTTTGTTGGTATCAGGGATCGAACTCGGGACCTTGCGCTTACGAGGCAGGCGCAGTGCCACTGAGCTAAATCCCCAGCCCAAGAAAGGCGTTTCTTCACAAGAGACATGTATAGTAGAGTAATTACACATGATCTGGGTGCCAGTTATTAAAGATCAGCTTGTTGTAGTAAAGTGACCCAAAAAGAGAGGGAAAGAGTAGGTAGCTAGGATATGTTGCAAACTGTGTGTGTAAGTTGTACCTGGGCTACTTCAATGTAAATCCTTCAGATTAAACAGAATGACGGGACCCTTTCACAGGACAGGTAATGTCTGGCTTCACTCTGCAGAATTGCAACAGGATTTCCTGAACCCTGTCCTCCAGCAGTAAGCACATTTCAGGTGCTCCTCAGTCCAGCCCTGAGGGAGATAGCTGGCCTTTTCTCCTCCACAAGGCCGCTTGTCCATGCCCTCCCTCCCTCTAGGAATGTGAGAGAGAGCTGTGTAGGTGGTAGAGTGGTCCAGAATTTAATTTGACTTGGGAAACAAGTCGATCCATGCTCAAGATTTTCTTCTCTCTCCACACCCACCAAAAAAACATTAACTAAAAGCTATACTAATAACCAGCAGATGATGGGTACCAAAAGTAACTGTTAAAACAGAAATGCCACTTGAGAGGTAGGACCCAGTGAACAGTTAGCAACCTGATCCTTTTCTTGAATTTTGAGGTCCTTTTCTCAGCAGAAAATAGAGGCCTGAGAAAACCTGACAGAATAGGATCTAAGCACCAGGTTCTGGGTGAGGGGTGGGGAAGTCCGGGAGCAATATCACCCCTCAGCAGGGGGAAGGCAGACCTGGGGGCCGTGGGGTCCAACAGGCCAGGAAGGCAGAGCAGCGGCACTGGTGGAAAGATGAACAGAAGGAAAGAGACAAGGAAAGATACTGTTTCTGTGTTTGAATAAAATGTATGCCATGGTTAAGTAGGTCCTTCAAATTCTTTCATTTAGCTAATATTACTCATAATAGATGACCCATTCAGAGAATTCAGATTTGGTAATTTTTTTACCTCCTTTTTGTCCTTTGCCACTGCTGTCTCCTAAAGACTGTTGACTCCAGTTGGAAGAACTGTTAGAACAGCTAATACCTAGTTGTTTGCAAAGATGGACAGACAGTCCCTATAGAGCCCTCCTTCCCTCACCCACAGCACTCCTGTGTCCTGCTACAGCCTGCTTCCCTCTGTCCGTGTCTGAAATTCCGCTGAAATTTCTCAGTCTAATTTATCCTCTTTCAGTAGTACTTCTTACCTCCCAATACATACACATGAAATAGTTACCTGTTATATTGTTGTTTATTCTCTCTATTGCCCTGCTGGAATATGTGCTCCTTGAAAGCATAGTTTTTTGCTTTGATCGGTCACTGATACATTCCCAGCACCTAGAATAGTGTTTGATGTGTAGCAGGCACCCAGTCAATATTGAATGAACAAAAGGGAAAAGCAAATTACAGAGAAATTGATGTAAGATGGGCATTGTGATGCACACCTGTAATCCCACTTACTCAAGAGGCTGAAGCAGGAGGATCAAAAGTTGTAGGTCAGGCTGGCAATTTAGCAAGCCCATTTAAAAATTAAAAAGATAGGGGTACCAAACCAGCACTCCAAAGAATTTTACACAATATCCTAGGAACAGACATTGAGGATCACAACCCCA
>NW_004624858.1:2546766-2580309 GCF_000247695.1 Heterocephalus glaber | reverse complement strand
TGTGTGTGTGTGTGTGTGTGTGTGTGTGTGTGTGTGGTGGTGGTGGTAGTGGGGATTGAACCCAGAGCCTTGCACTGAGCTCTACCCCTATGCCTTTAAAAAAAAAAATTTTTTTTTTTTGAGACAGAGTCTAGCCAAATTGCCCAGCCTGGGTTTGAACTTGCAGTCCTCCTGCCTCAGCCTCATAGAGTGCTAGAATTACAGGCATGCACCACCACCCTCAAAAATTACAACTGTCCAGAGGTTTTCCACTTTAAACATCGCCTTCTTCACATGTGCTGTATACTGAGAAGTGTCCTGAAATGGCCATGTCATTATCTCTATTGGTGACAGTGAATCTTCCTTTAGGATTTTGGGTTCCTGGGTATTACTACATTTCATTAAAAAAAAATAAAACAACTATTTGAAAGCCTTACTTTTAGGTAAATACTCTGATTTTCCTCTAACATGGTAAACAGAGTATTAAATGTTAAACATCAATTGTAGTTACATCCAGCAGATCGTGGGGGAAGGGGGATCATTGCTGAGTGTGTGGTTGATGATAGGCCTGTGTTGCAGGAAGCTGAGATTTGGCTCCCTTCCTTCTCCTGAGGCAATTATTTCATCCTCTAAACTTCATTTTTTAAACATGTGAAGAACAGAATTAGAATTGACATATGATGGGCTGGGGATTTAGCTCAGTGGTTTCACCGCCTGCTGCACAAGCACAAAGGACCCAAGTTCTATCCCCGGTACCAAAAAAAAAAAGAATTGACATATGATTCCATTTGTATGAAAAAAATCCAAAAACATTCCCAATGAGAAATGTAATTGCGTTGTATACCTATAATGTACCAATAAAAGAATTTAATAAAGTGCAAAAAAAAAAATCCAAAAAGGTGAGGGACAGGAAGTGGATGACTGGTGGTTGTCTGGGGCTGAGGAGAGTGAGTGAGCGGTGAGTGCTAATGAATAGGGAAATGTCCTACACTCCTGTTGTGCTGACGGTTAGACAGTTCTGTGGATATACCAAAAGCATGCACACTCTAAATGGGTGGGTTTTATTGTATGTGAATCAAATCTCAAAGATCCTTATTAAATGAGCTAATGCATGTAAGGTGTTAGCTTTTCTGTGCTGTGACAAAATACCTTATAAAAACAACCTTGTTAGGGCCGGGGATTTAGCTCGGTTTCACTGCCTGCCTCGAAAGCACAAGGTCCTGAGTTCAATCCCCGGTACCAAAAAACAAAACAAAACAAAAAACAACCTTGTCAAAGATTTCAGTCAGTGGGGCTGAGGTGAGGCAGAGCATCTTGGCAGCAGGTCACGGTGCAGCAAGGCTGCTGGCCTCATGGCAGCCAGGACACAGAGTGCAGGAGGGAGCAGAGAGAAGGGGCCAGGGACCAGATACAGCTCTCACAGCCATGCTGCCGTGATTCACCCCAACAACCAGGCCCCCACCTGTTCGCATCATCTCCCAAAAACATTGTCAAATCCACCAGTGAAGTTAGAGCCCTCGTGATCCAGTCTCTTCAAAAGCTCATCCTTTGGCACATGAGTTTGAGGATTGCTTCACATCTAAACCATTAAGACACAGTGAGTAGACACAGCAAAGGAACAGTAAATATTAGCTCTTCTTACTAGTATAATGCCATTTGTATTAGCAGTGATATAGAAAGACCTTTGAAAAGCACTAGGCTTCCCTGCCAGATCCGCACTCTGGTGGTGAGGTCAGCATTGTGCTGAGCCCTGGGGGTCAGCCTTGTCCAGCCCACTTTACTCGCCCTCCACGGACAGGCCCAGTTGATGGACACCAGGCCCAGGACATCCATCCGCTGAAGGCAGAGAAGGGAACTGTACTTGGGAGGCACAAATTACCTTCCCCACCTCTCAGTGTCACTCCTGTTTAGATCTTTGGTCCCTTTAAAGGCTAATGTTTGTGTTAGGTGTGACGTAGCTCTCTTGACTTCTTTTTTCCAAATAGATACCATCTAGCCTAATGTAATTTATTGATTAGTCATTCCTTTCTCCACCGATGTAAGTCATAAAAAATGAAAATCACACATATACACATAGAATTAATTGCATAAAAAGGAAAATTTAAAGTTCCTTCAAATCTAAAATATCACACAGCTCCTTTCCACAGTTCCTGAAACTCCCATGTTACTCATTTATTTGGGGAAAAGCATTGAGCAGTCCCTATAAGATGTTAGTGTTACCTTAGTAAGCTGATAGAGTAAGCTGTATTAGCCATTACTGCCTTGACTTGGGTCATGTTTTAGTTTACCTAATTTAAGAGAATACAAGTTGCCTCTGTAGTGAGTGCATTGTGGTTGAAAGAACATATGAGATTCAGAAAAGATCCAAGCAGAGGTGCTGCAGGTTAGGAAGGGAGGGAGTGGACCCTTATTCACAGTGCAGTCTGATCAGCCCATTGCATCCTAGACAAAGGAGGGGCAGAAAGAAAAGTTGCAGTATGGCTGAGGGCACAAGACTCATTGACAGGGCAAAGAGACAAAGAGCACAAAAACAACCTTCATTTATTTTGCAGATTTGCCATTGTTGAAGAGTTTTTTGATTTTGTGTTTAAGGCAGGGTTTCATTCAATTGCCCAGGCTGGTCTTGAACTTGCAGTCTTCCAGCCTCACCCTCTTGAGTGCTAGGATTACAGGTGTGGACCACTGTGCCCAGTGAGAGTTTTAAATTGTAACTCCAAATAATGCCCTGCAGTCGGATTTGATGATGATGATGATGGTGTGGATAAGCTTGTCTCCTCCTGTAAAGAAACTAAGAGTAACAACTGTTTGTCAATAAGAAGAGGTCCCTCTTCACTCTTACCCTCCCTCAGCCAGTCTAGGCCACTGGCTAGATAAGTGGACAATGTTACATTCTGTTTGCTAATTTACTTAGAATTACTGTAGAATAAACCAATCAAACTGAATAGAAAATCCAGGCCAGGCATGGGAGGTAGCATTGCTTTCAAATTAGAGAAAGCATTCAGTTAAGTGATAATAAATGAAATGGATTTTTTTGCGGGGGGGAGTCATTAACTCCCTTCATTACAAAAGGCAAGAACATAAATTGCAGAACTTCTTTTCTCACCCTAATAAACATACAAATGTTAAGGCTCTGTTCTTAAGGTTTAATCCTGGTCACAGTTATGAAAGAACTACCCTTGACTGAAAGGAAAAGAGGTTAAAAAAGCCACTGCTTTGAGACAGAATAGATACCATCGGGTTTTTTTTTCTTTTTTTAACTTAGGCAGTTCCCTTTTGTTTCACTTTCTGGGAGAAAGCAACAAGGAAGAAGGTGGGGAGGAGGGAGGGAAGATGGATGCATGCATGCTGGGGGTATTGAGAGTTATATCTGTCCTCCCCGGCAAGGACACATTTCCTTTCAGTTTGATACTGACTCCCCCGTTTTGCTCACCTATATGGTTTGCATTATAATTGTGTCAAGAGAACTCTAATGAAGGGGGGAAAAAAAGCGGAATGGTCTTTGTTATGGATTGTATCTAAATGACCCCCAAAGCCTCATGTGCTCACAGGTGGGGCTTTCAGAGGTGGCTGAATCTAATGTGTGCAATAACTAAGTTAGTCCACTGATTGATTTAGCATAGTTCTGGGTGTGGGTAATGGGAAGGCCCACCCTGTGTGTGGGTGACACCATCCAGTACCTTTGTAGCCTGGATGGAATAAAAGACAAAGGAAGGCTTGCTGCTGCTGCTGCTGCTGCTGCTTTCTCCCTGCTCTGCCATAGACTGTTTCTCTTCTGCCATGCCACCCTGCCTTGGAGCCAGCCAACTATAGACTGAAGCCTCTACAGACTGTGAGCTAAAATAAACCTTTCCTCCTTTAAGTTGTGAGTCTCAGGTATTTTGTCTCAGCAACAAGAAAAGTAACTAAGACAATCTCAGAGTGAATAATAAATCCAGCATCTGTCCTTTCACTTCATTCACAGCCCCGTTTGGCCCCTAAGGATTCAAGCCATGCTCAGAAGCCTGTTGACAGTAATACTCCTCATGCTGTTGTTCTTCATGATTTTCCAGCAGGTAAGGACATAAATAATAACTTGATGAAGCCATAGGATCCAGGAGCAAGACGTCCTTCTCAGGTTAATTTCTTTCTTTTCTGTGCTTGTAGGTCGTAGACTAGAGATGGCACCTTCTCCGGTGCTCTGTCTCCAGAGAGCTCAGTTACCCGTGCCTTTGAAAGGGACGGGGCGGGGATGGGACACAGACATGACAATAGGAAATTCAACTTTTTAACTCTTTCAAAATACTGGGTACTAATTGACTATTGTAATAAATTTTGAATTCTGATTCAATAAGTGAAGTTCTCTTGTCCTACGTTCTCTTATCCATACCTACCTATGAAATCCAAATGCTTAATTTTTATACCCATTTTTTACATACCATTCATATCCAAGACTACAAATAAACTTTTTTTTTTCCTTCAATGCTGAGGATTAAACCCTGGAGCTCACACGTGCTAGGCAAGCACTCTGTCACTGAGATGCTTCACCGGCCCTGAAATAAACTCTTGATTTATTTATTTTATCCACTTGGTAAACTGTGTTTTAATGTGGATAAATTTACTTGGTAAAGAGCTTTCGTACTCCTTTAGTTAATATTTGAAGTTGAAACAATTTTAAGCATGAATGAGAATAATGATAATATACCATGTCTATAAACCCCTTCCTTTGTTCATTCTGTATTCAACAAGAGATTTATATTAGCACCAGTAGGAATCCTTGGCCAACATAATGGCTTTTTAAAAAAAAGTCATTTCCTATTCATCAGTGCATAGCAGATATAGCTACTTTGATCTTAGGAGAGGAAGCTCATAATATCAAAATTCAAAACAATTTTATTTTAAAAAGTAAATTTGACTAGTATAATCTGTTCTCTAGCAATAGAACATACTACCTTAATGGACAGAACTAAATACTACCTTGTTGTGTAGTCAGATCTGCAACCAAGATAATTTATCATATGTAACTGTACTGTGATATTACAGAGCAAGTTGATGATTTGAACCTCACATCTGGAGAAATTGTTTATCTTCTCGAAAAAATAGATACAGACTGGTACAGAGGGAAATGTAGAAACCAGACTGGTGTGTTTCCTGCCAACTACGTCAAAGTTATCGTAAGTGGGTCGGGCTTGTTTCAGTTGGTCATATGCTTTGTGGCTCCAGTGTTACCTGCAGTTGAGAAAAATAGCTAGAAACCTCGATTCATTCTTGAGTTCTAGTTTTCTCTCTTTCATTAATTCATATGGCATTTAGAAAATTGAAAAATAAAAAGCTTTGTTTAGGTAATGATTAACTGTTATGATGTAATGTCTAAATGCTGCCTGGATTATAAATTGAAAGGTCACCACAGGTCAGTTGGTGAATCCGATATTCTGAGGTTTGCTAAACACTTCAGGGTTTATGTTAATTCTTTGAAACATTCAGTGAACATGAATGAAATGGTGCCAGACTGTCCTGAAAGGAGTGTTCTCTGAAGTCACAGTACCACCTCTCTCTCTTTTTTTTTCTTTCTTTGTTTTCTCCAACTATTTATCTCCATTTTTCAAAAAACGCAATTCGGGAATACTGAAGCACTGTTATTGAAGGTAGTGGGCCATTGGTGGTTTTCCACGTCATTTCAAATCTGATTGGGAAAGCCTATGTAAGCACTGGGGCTTTGCATACCCTCACAGCCTGACCCGTGAGTACAGCGGCTCAGCCCAGGGGCTGTGAGGCCTGGGGTGAAAGGAGCCCACCCCACAGACTGCTGTGTTAGCAGGAAGACTGGGACCAGCCCTTAATATAACTCATCCATACTCCAGGTGTCCGGAAAGCTAGCTTAAGTAGTTAGCGTTAACAGCTTATTTGAGGGGGGATAAGCAAATAATTTTCCATTACATCAGAAATCGAGAAAACAAGTATAAGAAAATCTGTATTTTCAAATAGAAATGAGTTTGAGTCTCTTGGATAATGAAATATAGGTCTTAAAAATTGCTTAGTGTATATATGGCCTGATTCTTTGGAGAAATTCAACCACATTCTCTAAATTAATATTAAGAATAATGTTAGCTTTAGCACTCTTCCTCATTTTTCTCCTGCCCAATGTAGCAGTACTTTAAAAAGCACAATTACCACATTGAAATCAATCACCCTGAATCTGCCACATTATTGGTATAAATGTTATTTCTAAGCCCACAGTTTAAAAAATTGTTTTAAAACTTCAAACTCATAGAATTCATCAAGAGGGCCCTGATTTATGTAATATAAACCTCATAGCTGTAAGTAGTCTCAGACTGCATGCACACGGCCAGGAACCTGATTACAGCCCAGCTTTACTGAGCCTCGTAAATGACGTGTGATAGAAAGTGCTTGCCAGTCAGTAGGTGTGTTTAGTGTGGATTCCTTTCTCTTCCTTATTCACACTGAAGGGGGAAAAACATGTTCCAGAGTTACGGAGGGAAGCCATAAGTTTGGTTGAATTGTTTTATTTGGAGGTCAGGAAGGTATTGCAGAATCCTGCCATCTCTGCCCAGATGTGGTGACACTGATGTGTGACAGCACAGTGCCCGATGTCTGGTTTCTATCCTTTTGTTTGTTCTGTTTTGTATTTTAAGACAGGGTCTTGCTGTGTAGTCCAGGTTGGCTTTGAACTCATCCTCGTGCCTCAGCTTCCTGAGTGCTGAGATTACAGGCATACATCCCTATTTCTATCTTAAATTAACTGATTTCTATCTTAAATCCTCTTCAACTGAAGTTTTCAACTTGGAGATCATGGGACAGAGAAAACCATCAGGGGTAGAATGACACTAATATGCTTATTCCAGCAAATAAGAGGATTTTCTGTCCATCCAAGGAGGACTACATCACAAGCTATACCTTTTGTTCAAAACCCAAATTCAGGAATTCTTACTATTTAGCACCTGTCCTACTAATAGGTTCAACACCTAGCTTAACTGCCTGATTTCAATCATGCATTTCCTAATTAACTTTTAAACTTACTAAAGAGTGAAAAAAAAATACAGTTGTTACCATGGTTTTGTCTTTACTAGGTTGATATTCCAGAAGGAGGAAGTGGGAAAAGAGAATCTGTTTCATCTCATTGTGTTAATAAGTAAGTTTTATTTTTCTTTTGCACAAAATGCCGAGAAAGCAAGCAGGTAGATCATGAAGAGTACTAAGCTTAGAAACTTCCAACGTGTGATTACTCAGATCTTCAGTGTCTTTTTGTTTGTTGTTTTTTTCTTTTTTTAATTGAAATAGGGTCTCACCTATGTAGTTCAGACTGGCCTTGAACTCACTAGCCCAGGTCGGCTTTGAACCTGTGGCAATTCTCCTGCCTTAGCCTCCTGAGTGCTGGGATTACAGGCATGCACACCATGCCTGGCTGAGATTTTTGTTTGTTGGCAGTACTGGAGATTGAACTCAGTGCCTTCACACACAGCTACATTCCCAGTCTTTTTTTTTTTTTCCAAGACAGGATCTCACTAAGTTGTCCAGGTGGGACTCAGACTTGCAATCCTACTGGCTCAGCCCTCCAGAGTGCTAGAATTACAGGCATTACCACCATGCCTGGCTTCTCAGTGCCTTTTCAATTATGAGGAAAGTTTGACTTGTTTAAAAGCCATAGTAACTTCTGATGGAAATGCAACCGTGCAGGCCTTGGAGAGAGCAGCCAAGTGGGAGTCTGTCCTGATGCATCCCTCAGCCTGGCCTCAGCCTGAGCAGAGCTGGTTTTGTCCCCTGTGCATTTTAGTTCAACCTTCTTGTGTTTGTCTACCAACAGATTTTTAGAAGGTTCAATTATTTTGTCATAGAATATAATCTCATAGAAATATGAATCCTACAAAACTGCTAGGTGGGGCAGGGGTGTCAGTCAGTGGTAGAGCCCTTGCCTAGGCATTAATGAGGCCCTGGGTTCCATTCCAACCCCAACACCGCAAAACAAAACAAACCTGCTAGACATTGTGTATTGTTCACTTAAAGAGGAACTGGGAGGAATCAAGGAAGATTACATTGAAGGGGTCCTCTTGTGTGTCTGAAGACCTTTGCATGAATTTATATACCTTTTTAATGCATCGTTGTAACTCCTCTGAGATTTAAAACCCTGCCACAATGCCACTTTATATTCTAGTTAAATGAGGAAGTTAATAGGATTCACTACTTGGTGAAGACTGTAAACCTGTCTAGGAATAGGTCAGACAGAAGGAGATGCTCCCAAGGGACTTGAGAAAATAGATGCAAAGGTTATCACAAATAAGAAAACTTCTGATGTCACAGCAGTTGAATTGTTTCGGGTTCAGTTTTTCTCCTGTTTTTAAGCAGCATGTCCCGTGTCAGCAGACTGAATTTAAAGTGGACATGAATAGCCATGGATCCATTGACCTAACTTAAGTCAAAATCTGATTGGAGCTAGGACCAACTTCATCTCTTCAGGCACTTGTTGGTCGTTAAGTTTCTTGCTGTCAAAACTTGCTTTGTGAAGTCTCAAATCAGAAGTTTGGTATTAAATCATACCTTCTAGAGACAGAATTTCATCTCTGCTTTTGTTATTATTTTCAGTCAAAACTGCAAATCAGGAATTTAGCTCACTGCCACTGTGCCTGCCTCACAAGTGCAAGGTCCCAAGTTCAGTCTCTGGTACCAAAAAAAAAAAAAATTGCAGCTCACTTAGGGATTGTTCCAAGGATCAGAAACAGTGCCATTTTGGGGTTTTGTTTTGTTTTGTTTTTTGAGACAGAGGCACGCTATGTAGTTCAGGCTGGCCTTGAACTAGAAGCCATCCTCCTGCCTCAGCCTCTCAAGTGCTAGGATTACAGGCATGTACCACTGTGCCTTTTTTTTTTTTTTAAACAAAGCCTTTTTTAAAGAAGATCCAGGAATCAAAGCTAGGCATAGGGGCGCAGGCCTGTAATCCCAGCTCTTGGGAGGTGGAGGCAGGAGGATCACTGCAAGTTTAAGGCCAGCGTGTGCTACATAGTGAGTCCATGCCAGCCTGAACTACATAGCAAGTCTCTGCCTCAATAACACCAAAAAACTAGAGTGAAAAAAAAAAGGAATCACTTGGGAAAGCAACAGAATTAGGCAGAAGATTATGTGTGCTGACAGGCAAGTTTCCATTGCACCTTCTCCTTATGTGTAAGGCCGCTCTCCCACATATCAGACTCACTGGTTCGTTCAGCACATCCTGTGCCTTTCCTCTGCAAAGCTGATGCCCTGGCCCGCTGCCCTGGTTCTTGGTCAGGAAGTTTGATTTCAGGGTCAGTTCTCCTAAACAAAATGCACTTGTGACTGAAGGGGTTCAGAGTGGGCCACGATTGCTACAGCCCCAGGACACAAACACAAACACAGTCTGGGGAGACTCGATGATGAAGTAGATGGGGTTGGAGGACAGATGTGACAGTGTCAGATGACCATCTGCTGCTCACTCTGTGCCCTTGAGCTTCAGCTCTTCTGAGGGATGGGTCAAGTCTAAAAAGTAAGCCGTCATTTATATATGGCACTCTTTTTGGTGGAAAACTTAAAAATTATTCAAGTAGACCTGTGTCATAGTACACACAGAGAAAAACATTAATTGAAAGACTGAATAAAGGCTTTAAAACACTTTAAAAATTAGTACTAGGGAGCACTTATTCTGTTTTACATAATAAAAGTATTGCCAAACTTGGAAACTGAAAATAAATCCAATTAAAACCTTTTGTTTAAAATATATATACATTCTCTAATTTAACCCACAAATGTGTTCTTTGTTCAGAGACCCAAGATGCATTGCTCGGTTTGAATACATTGGAGATCAGAAGGATGAGTTAAGTTTCTCAGAGGGAGAAATAATTATTCTTAAAGAGTACGTGGATGAAGAATGGGCCAGAGGGGAGCTTGGAGACAGAACCGGGATCTTCCCCCTTAACTTCGTGGAGCTTGCTGAGGATCACCCCCGCTCCGGGCCAGAGGTTTTAAGTGAGTATAGAAAATATGGGGGGTTCTTTAATAGTTTTTTTAATAAATTTTATTTTATTTCATCCCATTATGTTTTTTGTTGTGCCCTATTTCAAGAAAACCAATAATATAATACTTATACTGTATAACCACATTGCCATGTTTTTAAGGTGAAAGGAAAAATTATGTCAAATGGTTATTTGTACAGGGGTTGTCATTACTGCGGTTCTCTTTCAAAGAGCTGGATTTGTTGTTTTGAGGGATCAGCAACAGCTTCATGTAAGAAACGGCAAGGACTTTGAAACAGAAATGGACTGTAGCCGGGCATGGTGGTGCACGCCTGCAATCCCAGCCCTCGGAAGATTGAGGCAGGAGAATCACCATGAGTTTGAGGCCAGCCTGGACTACGTAGAGAAACCCTGTCTCAAAGGGTGGGGGGGGGAGCGGGGGGGAATGTACTGTGGAGTTTAATTAATGAATTAGCGTGTCCCCTCATTAGGTAATCTGTCCTGGAGAGAGGGATACAGGCAAGGAAGCATGGCTCCACCTGGAATCCCAGACCTTCACTCGCCTGACCTCAGTTTTCTCTCGTGCTATGCAGTCTTCTTCTCTGACATTTTGACTTTTTTTTAATGTAGGTACAAAGGTACCACTGAAGACCAAAAAAGAAGATTCTGGCTCAGATTCTCAGGTAGGCTGCTTGAGGGGTAACTGTAGAGACAGCTAGGTTTAAACCCTGTGAAGAATATTAAAATTATAATTACCAAGAGAAAATAGTATGACATCATTTTCCAATCCATATAGCACTTGTTTGCAATACATGAGTTAGAAGGTTAATAGAGTGCAGATAGCGCTCATACAAAGACATGCAAGCCCTGGTAGACAGTGAAGAAAGAAGCTGGGCATGTGCCAGGTACTCAGGAGGCTGAGACAGGAGGATTGCTTGAGCCCAGGAGTTTGAGGTTACGGTGTGATGATATGCTGCCAGCTGTCCGCACTAAATCGGGCAGCAGTGTGGTGAGCAGCTGGCTCTGCTGCCGGGCAGTGGAATTGACCCTGGGAGTAGTCACTGCTCTCCAGGGTGGGCAACAGAGCAAGACCTTGTCTCTTAAAAAAAGAGGAGGAAGAGGAGAGGAGGGGCAGGAAGATGAGGAGGAAGAGGAGAGAAAGTGGGGAAAGACAGAATTCATTTAAAAAGATATCATAAATGGCTAATATTTTTAAAAATTTCAGCTCACTAGTAATCAAGGGAATACATAATAAAGCAACAATAAAAAACCATTTAGCCTATCCATTTAACAAGTCAGTACAACTCTGCACTAAACAAGTAAATTATAAGCATGTAACTGTAAAAAAAAAAGTGCAGGTTATTATTGTTTATCACACTGAAGAAAAGATTAGAAAATGAGAAGATTTTAGTCACAAAGATGGTTACAGTGGTATTAGCATAGTAGGAAAAAAATTGAAATACCTAAATATGACCATTATTGGAAGAATGTTTCAAAGCTGTTAAAACCTAAACTTTATAAAACCCCAAGGACAGTGTCACATGCCTGTAATTCCGTCCCTCCGGGAAGGTGAGCCAGAAGGATCCCAAGTTTGAGCCCCGCCTGGGCAACTTAGTGAGACGGGGCTGAGGGTGTAGCTTAGTGCGAAAGCCTTGGGTTCAGGCCTGAGGAAGAAACATAGACACAACCCTAAATTTATAAAATGTTTTAGGAGGAAGACAGAGAAAGGGGAATAAAATTAAATGTGTAGAATCAAAAAAACTGGAAGGAAGTACTGTATATTTAAATTGTGAATATTAAATTGCCTCTCAGAGCCAGGCATGGTGGCACATGGTGTATTCTGCCTATATTCCTCAGGAGGCTGAGACAGGAGGATGCTGTGAGTTTGAGGCCAGCTTGGACTGCACAGTGAGTTTAAGGCCAGCCTGAGCTCCATAGCAAGACCTTATCTCAAAAATAAATAAACTGCCTCTCTGCGTAAGGTTTTATACATGAGCTGTGGGTTTTTTCCCCACTTAATACATTTCTAAACGTTCCAAATATTTGAGAGCATTCATAGTACTTTTATAGTGAGAAAGAGAAAAGCCTGGGTTAAGCTTTTATGCTGTTTAACGTGACTCCAGAAGTGTGCGAAGGAAGTGGGAATGTGGTAACTGCACTTCTGGAACATGCTTGGAGGACTGAGCCTCATGGGCTCCTTGTGTTGTCAAAATGCCATTTCACACTGGGCTGTGCCTCTCTGAGTTCCTTTGTCCCCGCCCACCATGGAAGTCAGAGGAGAAAGGACCTGACCACCATTCTGGGAAAGGAAATGCTGGCCTGACTGCCTGCATTTTCGGGGAGTGATAGTTCCAGTCTTGAGGGTTGGTTACTCAAGTGCAGGCACAAGAAGGCTCAGGCCAAGGTTTCTCGTTTGCTCATATTGTGTTCTAGTTTTATAAGCCATCCATTATTGAGAATTTAGAAGACACCCCAGGCACCATGCCAGCGGCTCGCTGTGGATTATCTCACGCAGCACTTAGCGGCCGCTGAGCCTCAGCGATGAGCTGCTTTGTGCTGTGAAGCTAGGAGGTAGCAGAGCTGGCTGCAGAATCTTTGCCACCTGACCCAAAGCCTTTGCTTCTTGCTACTATCCTCTACTCCCTACTTGAACTGCTTTTTCCTTTTTTTAACATGGGGCTGGGGATTGAACCTCCTGCCTACCGGGCAAGTACATCTGAGCCCCCTGCTAGAGGCTCTGCAGTGTCGGGCTCCATCCGGCCTTTGCAGAGGTGACCTGTGGGGGCTGAGAGCATCCTTGTCGGAGCAGCCCGCACCTGGGGTGGTAACCCTGACCAGCACAGTTCGCTGTCCCTCATAGAATCAAGTGGGAGTCTTTAAAAGTGTGAATTAATGATATCTAAGCTAAGGAATCTGAGTCTGAATCAAGTAAAGATGTGGGAATTAACCTGTCCGTCGATTCTCCCCAATTTAGATAAAGAGCTTCCCTGAAAATTACTTTGTCAGAGTTTTTTCAGTGTCATACTCTGCATAAGTGTTTGATGCTTTTAAATAATTCTAATTAATATCAGAATATAAAAAAGTTTTTGCTCAAGCATTACATATTTCTTAAAAACACCATAGCTGGGCTGGGGATTTAGCTCAGTGGCACCACACCTGCCTAGCAAGCAGAAGGTCCTGAGTTCAATTGCTGGTACCGGGGGAAAAAAAAAAAAACCCAGCAGGGCCAGGGATTTAACTCAGTGGTTCTGCTGCCTTCATTGCAAGTTCAAGGACCCGAGTTCGATCCCTGGTACCAAAAAAAACACCCAGCAAAGCCACAAATTATGTCAGAGTTGTCATTTAAACTTGTATTTCAAGGAAAAAGTTATTGGAAATTTGGATTCCTGAAACTTGATAGCAACATAAAGGTCTAGGTAATTTAAAGAAGCCTTCCAGCTTTGAAGTCTTGTAACTCCTTAGCTTTGTGTTTGTTTAAATTCTTTTAGGTATACAATACATTTACATTTATCACTGGGTGCTTGTACCTGTACATGATGTATCTTAGTTCTTATTTTTTCCCATTACCTGTGCGTCCTTCACCCCCTCCACCCTTCCCTATTTGCATAGACTTTGTTTCTATATTTTTTCTTTTCTCATAATTTTTTTTTTCCCATTACCTGTGCGTCCTTCACCCCCTCCACCCTTCCCTATTTGCATAGACTTTGTTTCTATATTTTTTCTTTTCTCATAATTTTTCCTCTCCCTTCTTTCCTTTCCCCTTCCCCTCCCACTTCCCCTACCCCTTTGGACCTTTTCTTCCTATTTCAAATTATCAATTATTCATTTTAATCCTTATTTATACTTTCAGTTTCTCTCACCAGAGAAACTATTTGGTATTTACACGTGTGTCCTATTTATTTCACTTAAGAGTATCGCCTCAATATGCATCCATTTAGCTAAAAATGTCTCTAGTTTCTCATTCTTTATGTCTGAGTAGTACTCCATTTTGTAAAAAACCCACATCTTTATCCAGTTTCCAGTTGATGGGCATTTGGGCTGTTTCCAAGTTTTAGCTATTACAAACTGTGCTGCTATAAACATGGGTGCACATATATCGTTGTAGTATGATTCTTTTAATTCTTTTGGGAAGATACCCGGCAGGGGAATAGCTGGGTCAAATGGGACCTCCAGTCCTAGTTTTTTGAGGTATCTCCATACTGATTTCCACAGTGGTTGCACCAGTCTACACTCCCACCAGCAGTGGAGCAGGGTTCCTCTTTCCCCACAGCCCCGCCAGCATTTGTTACTGGTTGATTCTTGATAGCAGCCATTCTTTCTGGGGTGAGGTGGAATCTCAGTGTTGTTTTCATCTGCATCTCTCGAATGACCAGTGATGTTGAACATTTTTTCATATATTTATTTGCTGCTTTTACTTCTTTTTCTGACTACTTAGCTTTTATTCCTATTCTTTAAGCTTTGTACAACTCAGAAGAAAACCTCATATTTCTTACCAGACTTTGGCTTTGTAACAGGATAACAGCCTTTCTGGAGAGTGGTGCAAAGCTCTTCACAGTTTTACAGCTGAGACCAGTGACGACTTGTCTTTCAAGAGGGGAGACCGGATCCTGATCCTCGAGCAGCTGGACTCCAACTGGTACCGGGGCCGACTTCGTGACAAGGAGGGGACCTTCCCTGCGGTGTTCGTGCAGCCCTGCCCAGGTAGGACGGGGCGAGCTCCTACCCCGAGGGGAGCCTGACAGCGCTGGAGCTGTGCGCATCCCTCTTCCCTCAGCCACACAGCTTGTACACCTGCACTGGAAAGAACTCACTGATTGATAAAGCTAGGCAGACTTCATCCATATGCTGCTTTGTTAGAGTTATGGGAAAAAAAGTAAAAATACCTTCCCTAAATAATGGCTCATTTTGTCTACTAAATGTATTTTGTGTCTTATTTTCTACTAAGAAAACATCTTTCATTGTTTTGCAAGTTAAATAAGTTCAAAATTAATTTAAAATGATGTTCTGAGAATGATAAGGCATTTCTTAAATGCTTGGTGATGCATCCCATTTCTTTCAACATATTTGGATTTTTGGTGTCTTTACAGCTGAGGCAAAAAGTATGTCTGCTGTAGGTCTGAAGGGGAGAAAGGCCAAAGCCTTGTATGATTTCCATGGGGAGAATGAAGAGGAGCTCTCCTTCAAGGTCAGGACGTGCATCTTTCTATACCTGCATTAAGCATGAGAGATTCTGAAATGTCTTCATTGAAGGGTAGAATATTTGGGTGGAATACTGATTTTTACCTCAGAATGAAGAGATCTCAGACCCTAATTGTAAGGCAAGGCAGTAGAAAAAGTAAATGAGGCAAATAGGGCTGATAAGTTACATGATCAGCCAGGCATTTAGGAATTTAGAGAAACCTTGGCTTAACAATCCCACAGTCCTTTATAACATCAGATCTCAGTGATATGAGAGTTTTCATTTCTCAGGAATATGGGCATTCCCACCCTAATGAAGGACCATCCCTACATGGCCTGCGATGCCTGCTGCCATCATGCAGTTGAAGTTCTTGGAGAAGTCATATGGTCCCTGCTACTGTCAGCCAGTGGAGCACTGTAGCCTCCTAAGACACTATGTTCTTATCCACAAAAGCACTGACCAGCCAGGGGTGATGGCACCTGCCTGTTATCCCAGACTCGGGAGGCTGAGGCAGGAGGATCACCTTGAGTTCAAGTCCAACCTGGGCTATGTAGGGAGACCTTGTCCAACAAAAAAAGCACTGACCAGAGGGACCGTTTGGGACATAGTCCCACAAGGCTGAGGTACTTTGCAAAGATTTTTTTAAAGAAGCTTAAAATGTAACCCCAATCTTACCTCATCAAAGAAGTGCCTCTTGAAAAATTCCAAAAATTCCGTGGTTCTGTTTCCTCAGTCATAGTTGGGCCACAGCCGAGGAGAGCCCCCAGGGCAGTGCCGTGAGCCATGCCGGAGTGCGGAGTGCAGAGTGCGGCGGTCAGGGACTGCCTGAGGAAGGCCTGGCGGGCTGTCCGAGGCGCCATCCCTGGGGCTCCCTGGGGCGGAGGAAGTCCAGCCTAGAGGAGCGACTGGTCCAGATGTGGCTGACAGCAGAGAGCGCCAAACAAGGTTTCCCCTCGTCCACCAGCCCAGGGAAGAAAGAAGGCGCTCAGAACTTCCACCTGCGGGAGTCGGGAGCAGGCTAAGGCGCATCCCGTTCTGAGAACGCTTACCTTTCTATATTACAGTGCGACTTCCGTTAGGAAAAGCAGCAAATGACAGCTATTTCTAATACCCTAACTCTGCAAAACTAAGTCAGTAACCCTATATTCCTTTCCTTAAAAAAAAGTCTTGATTCTTAACATCCAAAAGTTTGCAAACTTCTGCCTTAATACTTTTCCATCTTGAGAGTCAGTGGCTGAAATTATTCCTTATCTTTACATAAGATGTGACTGCAAGTGAAGAATCTGAATTGAAACTTTGTGGATGTTATTTTGACCTTTCACTTTTATCAAATCAAATAACAGAACTCTTAATACCCTCCAGAAAGCTGTTGTCATTTCCCATATGTAGGGACTCTACGGTAGTTGTGAAGGTTTTTTGTTTTTGTTTCTGTTTTTGCAGCATTGGGGATTGAACCCAGGGCCTTTGCACTACTTTGCACTACATCCCCAGCCCCTTTTTAAAAATTTTTTATTGTGAGACAAGGTTTCACTAAGTCACTAAGTTCTCCCGGCTGGGCTCAAATTCCCAGTCCTCCTGCCTCAGCCTCTCAGAGTACTGGGCATGAGGCATGCACCACCACACCCAGCTTCCAAAGGCTTTTGGTGAGGGACTCTGCCCAGGTTTCAGTATATTGGCCATTTATATTTTATTAGCCACAGAATGTTAGTAGATAGAACTTCATTTTAAAAATAATTCTAGCCTCTGGAAACTGACCTAATATGTGGGTATGGACCGGAGCTAAGAAAATTAACTTCGGTCATCAATTATTAACATTGGTCATGTTGTAATTTAGGAACCTACTTACAGGGCCGGGGATTTAGCTCAGTGGTTCCAGTTCCTGCCTCACAAGCACAAGGTCCCGAGTTTGATCCCCAGTACCAAAAAAAAAAAGGAACCTACTTGTAACAGAAACCTTGAGTAGCCAGAATTTTACAGATCTTAAGAGAGTAAATTAATGATGTAATAATCAACATGTTTCCTTTCCATTTTCCATAAGGAAAAGTCTTAATCTAATCCATTTTTCCAGAGTGCAATTATACTAGGGCTACAGATAAAGTCAAATTAATGTGCTAAAGACATTTTTTCAAAGTAGCCAGTGTCATCTTGGACCATTGTGGAATCCTTTCTTTTGCTTTCACTCATTTTTTCTTTTCTTTGGTTTTTCATTGTAGAATCTTAAACCCAGATATTATGGAAATGGTTAGAAAACCATAAATAACAAAAGAGTAGTGGGGTACAGTGGCACAGGCCTGTAACCCCAGCTACTCAAGAGGCTGAGGCAGGAGGATCATCTGCTAAAGGAATTATATTTGCACAAGAATGAAACAGCCCTGCAGAGAACCCAATGAGGATAACTCAGTGTTCTGAGTCAGGGTTAACCTCTGAGGACAGGAAAAAATACAAATTTGATACTGAGAACAGGGATGCACGGAATAAGCCACATGGCAGAGGAGAAATACCATTATGTGTAAGAATAGATGAGTGCAGAATGCTCAGGACAGTGATAAAAAGCAAGTCTCGAGGGAGCCTTCCTCAGTTAACCAGTCCACGTAAAATGTGGCCATGTAGCCTGGCAGGAACACAAGTCCTGGGCTCACACAAGAACTCAAGAACTGGGTCCTGCTGCTCCCACTCTCTATACATGTAGTACTGGCAAAGTTATGAAATCAATTTCCCCACTCTGATACTCAACAACCTGGACCCACTGAACTGGCAACAAAAGGGATCTGGAAAAAATGAAATCAGAAATAATTTATCAGATAAGAGGAGAAATTGTGCCCCTAGTGCAAGACATGATTAATAAATCTAGAGAGGAGCTCAGGAACATGATGGAATCCCAACATAGGAAACAAATGGAATCCATAAAACAGATGCAAATAGATTTCCAGGACATGAAAAACTCTATTGAAAGTCTACACAGAAGAATGAGCCGGTGTGAGGACAGAATTTCAAATATAGAAGATAAGATTGCAATTAGTGACTAGGAAAAGAAAAATTGCTTCAAAATTATAAGGGAACATGAGAAATCAATCCAGCAGCTGCTAGACGATGCAAAGAAGAATAACATAAGACTGATTGGAGTCAATGAAGAAACAGGAGAGTGTGCAGATGACATAAAAAATCTCTTCACAGAAATAATGGCAGAAAACTTCCCAAGCAGGGGAAAAGAGCTTGACATACAGATAAGTGAGGCATATAGGACTCCAAATAGCCTTGATCAAAAAAAATCTACACATAGGCATGTAATTGTTAAGATTCCAGAAACTCAACAGAAGAACAAAGTTCTCCAAGCAGTGAGAGAAAAGAAACAAATCACATACAAAGGAAAGCCTATCAGAATCACAGCAGACTTCTCAATGCAAACCCTCAAGGCAAGAAGAGCTTGGAGTGACATATTCCAAGCCCTAAAAGAAAACAGCCTCCAACCCAGATTGATGTACCCTACAAAACTATCTTTCAAAATGGATGGAGAAATAAGATGCCTTCATGACAAAGAGCACCTTAGGAACTTTGTGAATACCAAACCAGCACTCCAAAGAATTTTGCACAATATCCTAGGAACAGACATTGAGGATCACAACCCCAGGAAGCAAAGCAGAATGAACCCATCTGGCATGACAAGAAATTAAATGTAAAGAGGGAGAACCCAAGAAAAAGAAAAAGTCATGGCAATGACAAGTCAATACGTTTCAGTTATAACCATCAATGTTGATGGTCTCAATTCACCAATCAAAAAAAATAGACTGCCAGAATGGGTCAAGAAGCAAAATCCAACGATATGCTGCATACAAGAAACACACTTGGGCTGGGGATTTAGCTCAGTGGTTTCACTGCCTGCTGCACAAGCGCAAGGACCCGAGTTCGATCCCCAGAACGAAAAAAAAAAAAAAAAAAAAAAGAAACACACTTAACTCAAAAGGAAACTCATAGACTGAAAGTTAAAGGGTGGAAAACAATCAGTTTCCCTTTCTTTAAAATAAACTTCTGAAAACATCCCTGAAATGAGAATAATAACAGTACCCCTCTCTAGGACCGCAGTGCTGTTTGAATGAAAAGTGTGTGGAATAGGACAGCACACGTCAAGGACATGTGTGGCTCACTCACATCTCTAGGTCGCTGCCTAAATGTCGCCATCAGTGGTGCCCTTTCTGCCTGCCTCATGGGTTGTCATCGCCTTGCCCTCCGCCCCTCTGCCAGCTTGTCTTCTGGCTCTAGAATGAGGCCCTTCGTCGCTGTTGCCAAAATGCCCAGAACAGTGTCCAGCACAGAATAGGTGCTCAGTAAATATTTGTTAGATGAAAGAGTGTGTGTGTGTGTGTGTGTGTGTGTGTGTGTCAGACACTGTTATTTAGTCAAAGGGGATTTTAGATTAGGAGTCTTTAATTTGGAAGGTATAAACTGTAAGGAAAATAAAGTGCAGCAAGGCTGACAATGGCAATTGTTTGTTTCTTTGTTTGCTGCTACAGGGGATTGAACCCAGGGCCTTCGCACTGAGCTACATACCTAGTCCTTTTTTCTTTTTAATTGAATTTGGGATCCTCCTGTCTCAGCCTCCCAGAGGGCTAGGACTACAAATATGCCCAGTGGGAATGGAGTTTGAGGAAAAGAAGCATATAAGAAAATGGTATCATTAGGTTTTCCTTCTCTTTGTGGTATACAGTGGTTCCTTATTTCACGAACTTAATTCTTTCCACAGTTCTGGTCGCAAACCAAATTGGGCGAGAACTGAGTCAAATTTCCCCAAAAGGTCAACATTGAACCTATTGAATTTGATTATGTTCTGGCCCAATTTGGCTTGTGACCAGAATCGTGGATAGAATTAAATTCATGAACCAGGGTACCACTGTACCGTTTAATCCTCTCCGCAAATCAAGATAAATGAGCTCTATGAAGAGAAGGTTATTCACACTGTTCCAGGTGGGCTGCTCACCATGCTCATAATACTTAATAGAAACCAATAATTCTTCCCTATTCCTGTCTTCCTACAGGCTGGAGATGTCATATCAGAGCTGGAATCTGTAGATGATGACTGGATGAGCGGAGAACTAATGGGAAAATCTGGCATATTTCCCAAAAACTACATTCAGTTTTTACAAGTCAGCTAAAGGTGACGCTTGACTGTTCCTGGGCATGAGAACTCACTTGAACTATCAACTCTGACTATCAGATATGTTTTTGCACTATTTTTTTAAACAGAAATATCTAAGGTGTACATGGTACAGTAGAATTTTCTGAAAGCAGAAAACTTGCAGATTTTGTGGTCAGCTTTCTTTCACAGTATAAGCGTGTACACAGAAACCCATGAGCTAGGGATCCACAAGGGAAACATCTAGCAGGATTAGCAAGACAGAGAGACACGTCCCTGGGGAGGGCGTCTGGTGGCACGGCAGCATGGGGAGGCTTCCAAGCAGAAGTCAGACTTGGACATCTGTTTTAATCAGCACAAGTGAATTAACCATGCTTCTTCATTTTTTACTTTAGTTTTAAAAAGAGGACGTTTGACATTCTACATGCTGTAACTATCAGGACATGGTTGGTAATCTAAATTTCATTTCTGATACTCAAATTAATTCTAACAGCTTGAGCACATTAGCCTTAGTGCCAGGACAAATCCTTGCTTCAGGAGGGACAGTTGTTGAAGTAGTCGGAGCGTTTGTAAGCACATGAAATCAGCTCCCACTTGCCAAATGCTCCTGTGTTACTATTTATCATTTGCCTGAAGATTTGAAAGGGGTCAAAATTCGATGTATCTTACTTAGTGAAAAGAACCAAAACCACCCATGAAATGCCTTGCTGATGCAACTAACCCTTCCACATATGTGCCATACTTAATTCTTTCCTCAGTGTATACTTTGTGTTAACAGCACATTTTCTGAATCTGCAATCATTCCTTTGACAATAGTGGTACCCAAAGGAAAATTCATTTTCTTTGCCTTACCCCAGTAATATATAAAAGCTGTGTCTTGTTATAGTAGTACATTATGAATTACATATGATATCTTAGAATGCAAAGCAATTGTTAAGATGAAAAACAGTTCCAAGACCCCACAGCTCCTTTCTGTGCAATATAATCGGAAAGAAAAATAATTTGAGAAGACTGAAGGTTGGTACTTTTCCCCCCCAGCTCATCTCTGCACAATTATTAGCGTGAACCAAAAACCACTTTCTTGCCATCCATTGTTACACATTCCAAGCTTAACAGTGGTTCTTTGAATGACTGAATCAATTACAGTTTATGGGCTTGAGCCAAATAGGTTGAAGACAATCTTCCAAACAGATCAATGGAATGAAATTCCATTGGAAATGTGAAATACTTTGCCAACAATGTTCATGACTTTCTTCTATTTTTGAGAAGAGTTTCATATGCTGGACCACTTTTTAAGCTTTTGTTGTTTTTCCCCATTGTCCAAAAAGCCTAGGCAGCCAGTGATTCCAGCGTTAGCTGAATACCATGAGGAGTTCTGTAAGGAAGCAATATTTACTCTGTCCTTGACTGAAGCTCATCTCCCAGATGTATGTTACATTTGATTGTAGAGTACAGCAGGTGTGTTTTCTACATTTTGAGTAAAGAAGAGAGTATAAAGAAAATTCTCATCAAATTTCTCTCAAAAGTAACTTCATGAGAAATGGATGACTGAAAGCATTATCCAAACTACATGCTCATTGGCAATGAGTTGTACATCAGCAGTAAGGGGCAAAGGTACAGAACGGGACGTGAGCTTTATGTCTTTGCCTGTAGTTGTAACATCATATATTGAGCATTCTGAAAACCTACCTTTACTAGAGAAAAAGAATCCCTCTTAAATGTTACCTTCTGTAAGCAGAATAAGTGCAATAGTTGTAAATCTACTTGACACTTATAATCAACTGAACAGAACTTCTCAAAGTCTCTTTCGGAAACTAGACTGAATTTTTGAGTGGGGATGGTATTCTTACCTTTATATGTCCAGTCCTTTGTACTGTACTGGGTGGATGCCTGGGTGGGTGGATGGATGGATGGATGACTTTCACATTTAGCAATACCCTCTTAGATTTACTCAATATTATTTCTCTTTAATTTGTTGAGAAAAAATCTATATCAAAATAAAATTCATAGTTACCATGTTCTGTTTCGCTCTATCCCACTGTTTTTTGCTTGCTGTTTATTTCCCATTCAACTGGTAGAAAGCACAAATGTAGCCAGTGGGTTTTCATAGTTACTTTCTTATTTGTATATTGATTAAGTTCAAGACTCCATCATCTTTAAGGAGAAACATAATTTTTATGTCCAACCAATCTCATAGGTGAGAAATAGAAACACATTCTGTTTCCTTTGAGGAATTTTATGTGAAAATTGATGTTCATCTAAACCTCTTTAAATCCTGTCTCTGTGTCTTTTTTCTTTGTTAGGTTAAAACTGGAGACACCATTTAATATATTATTAGAGCACTAAAAGTACATTTCTTCCAAAGATGCCCTTTATATGCTGGAGGGGTAATGCAGTATATCTGCCGTTGTGTTCATGGAAGTCGCAGGTCTGGAAATGAGACTGCCACATTGAAAGAATGAGAGAATCGATATATTTATCAATTTATTAGCACTAGCATTTGAAAAAATATTTTCCTTAGGTTTGTAAATCAACACTCTTAACAGTCACTGCTTAGTTCTTACTCAGTTTCTTGGGCTTAGATACATAGGGTATACACCTAGGGGGACTAGTGAACCGGTCTTTGGACCAAGTAATCAGTTCACTTTGGTGTGGTCATTAAGTTTATTCCCTTTAATTAATGTCAAATGCACGTATACCATATGATTTATGATTCAGTGCCATTTGAGTGCCATTGAATTAATTCTTAAGCAGTGATTCCCCCCACCCCACCCCCAGAACTAATGGGAAATCATTTTGTAACCTATGCCTTTTCCTTCACTTTAATTCTGAGGAAAGATCCAGAGGCTCACTCAAGAGCAACACCACCATCTAGGGGTGCCTCGGTGAACTGCAAGCTCTTCCCGCAAACCACAGAGGCGTCCAGGGACCAGAGCTCACCCTGCACCTGCCTCGCTTAAATGCTTTCCGCCTCGAGGGTCACACAGTTCCTGACAGAACCTAGAGAAAAGCCCCTCTCTCTCGATGTCCAGTGCAGCTCTTCGCCCTTTTCTATGCTGCAGTGATACATTTCTCTTCACTCTTAGGCAAATGGAATGGGTCTGTCTCAATGACCTGCCAAAGTGGCAGCTGCTCATCCACTTCTCACGATGAGAAAGTTGTGCAGAGTAAATGGAGGCCCTGAGCTTTTCTCTCCCTAAAGCATGTCTTGTCAGCCTCTCTCAGTTTCATGTAGAGGACCTACATTGGTGTTGCTTAGAAACTTCACCAGGCGATTGGTTTGTAGCAAGCAGGGGCTGTGTGTGGGCTGGGGACGTGGGATCCGTAGGCAGCGTCTGCAGGGCGGAGCCCTGGGAGCAGCGCACAGCCGCCGCTCGGTTCCACGCTAGTGCTGCACAGAACGCTCGCCGACGTGTTTCGGAGTCTAATCCAAGCGCTGGTAACAAGACTTAGATTTCAGAGTCCGGGATACATGCTGGATGTTTTTAAAGGAATCCTAATTGTGCATATACCATGGATTATTTATCTTTAAATACTGGTTGTTTCTTTTATTTTTATTTTTTCTTAAGTACTGGGAATTGAACACAAAGCCTTCACACTGTTATATCCCCAACCCTTTTATTTACATTTTTAAAATTTTTGAGGCGCTGGGGATTTAGCTCAGTGGTTTCGCCGCCTGCTGCACAAGCACAAGGACCTGAGTTCGATCCCCGGTACCAAAAAATATATATATATATTTTTGAGACAAGGTCTCACTAAATTGCCCTGGCTAGGCTTGAGCTTGTTATCTTCCTGCCTCAACCTCCCAGAGTGCTGAGATTATAGGCGTGTACCGCCACACCCAGCTTGTCTGTCTACGTTTCACAAAAATTGATCAATAATCTTAACACTAAAATTGGACTGTGTTTATTTCTTCATTATTAAAAAGAATAGGCCAGGTGCACTGGTGCATGCATTTAGTTCCAGCTACTTAGGAGGCTGAGACAGGAAGATCCCTTGTCCCCAGAAGTTCCAGGCCACCGTGGGCAATACAGTGAGACCCTTCCATCTCAAAAAAACAAAAAACTACATTTATTTCTCCAGTACTGCTGAAGTACTTTACTGGATAAAGTCTTAACTGAAGGACCATTGAGGTCCACCACATTATCCTCCAGCCAGCCCTCCCAGTGGCAACAGCTGACGCTGTTACTTCCTTGGCGGGGTGTGATATCATACACCTATAATCCCACCTATTCAGGAGGCTGAAGCAGGAGGGTTGCATGTTCAAAGCCAGCCTGCACAACATAGCAACACACACACCCAGAAAAGAGTTGTTACTTCCCAAAGGCGTCAGAGCATTGGGCTGACACTCTAGCTCAGCGCTTTACCTAAGTCTATGCGGGGAGACAATGGTGCGCCCTTGTTTAGATGTGTGAAAGTGTCAGCGCTATTTAAAAATCAACACAGTGATGAGAGAGCCGTCTACTTCATCCATATATACAGCGCTCTCTGGAGGCAGATGACTGTGGAAGAGCGGAGAGGCCTGCGTCCTTGCTGAGCTTTGCTGGGCCATGCGAAGGCCCAGGGAGGCCCCGAAGTAGAGGGCTAGGGTGAAGTTGGAGAACAGGGCAGTGAAACCCTGGACCTGTGACGCTGCCTACCAGGGACCACTGTGCCCATGTAAGTGCCAGGGTCTGCCTGCTGGATGGACGGTGGTCTGTCATGACTTGTTGACACAGAACAGACTATTTTGTGACAAAAATGAGAGTAGTGATGAGACCATGTAAGAATCTGAGAGCCAAACATTGTGGCACACACCTGTAATCCTAGCACACAGGAGGATTGCCTCAAGTTTGAGCCCAGCCTGGACTACATAGCAAGACTCTGTCTCAGAAGAAAAGAAAAGAAAAAAGCTGAGTACCTCAGGGAGATGAGGATCCAGATCTCATTGGAATAGAAGTGCAGAGGAGAACTTTTCACACTGATTGTGCCCACAAAGCCGGCAGCCAAATGACTGGGCCCAGTGCCCAGCCGCAGAGCAAGGCTCCTCGTCAGGACCTGGCAGTGAGCGTTACCTGTTGAGCCCTTGACGGTGAGGACAGGAGCGCTGGGCATCATGGCCAGATCTGGCCACGTACTCCTGGAAGTAATGCCCAGGCCGCCGAGCTGAGCCACCTGTGCAGCACAAATCTCGACAGCGTGGAAGTGAAGAAGCCCGTGACAGGGTGGAAGCCATGCGAGTGACCTGGGTATGGTGGGTGGACAGCTGGCCTTCTCTTCCCCACCTCACGCATAGCCTGGTGCGCTGCCACCAGGCTGGGCTGCGCCCCTGTGCCCATTGTTTAAACTGAGTCAAAATTCATACCACCTAGGGCCGGGCATTTAGCTCAGTGGTTCTGCCGCCTGCCTCGAAAGCACAAGGTCCCAAGTTCGATCCTTGGTACAAAAAAAAAAAAAAAATTCACACCAGCTGCACAGTAATGAGTAAATAATCCTGAGTTCTGACAATTACATAGTCACATAACCATCGGTCAGTATAGAGCACACTTCCAGCACCCTGGGAAATCCCTTCGTGCCCATCCCAGTCTCTGCATCTGTTACTGACTCCACCACACACAAACACACACACACACACACACACACACACAAGCAGTCACAGTTCCAATTGCTATCCCCATAGATTGTTTTGCTTGCTGTTAAACTTCATAAAAATGGAACCCTGGTATCTGCTCTCTGGCTTTTGCTAACCATAAAAATGAACACAAAACTTGGCTATTAACGTTGCTGTAAGTAACTTGAAATTCATCCATGCTGAATCAATTCATTCCCTTTTACTACTACTATTTCATCAGACCCATAGGACAGTTTGTTTACCCATTCTCCTATTAGGTTTCCTTATGGACACAGCATTCCACTCCTTTTGGATAAATCACTAGGGTTGCTATTTCTCCCAGACCCTGGCACAGGTGCATGCCTGTAGTCCCAGGTATAGTGGCACCTCGGTTCACAAACTTAATTTGTTGCACATTCTGGAAAAGATGGCGCTCTCTGATTGTGCTGTGTGGGAAAGATGGCCATGGTCATGTCTGTCACCTGACACAGAGTTTACAAACAAAAAATTTTGCCAAATGCTTCTGTTTGTGAACCAAATTCTTTGCAAACAAAAGCATTTGTGATCTGAGGTCCCACTGTGCTTGGGAGACTGAGGCAAAAGGATTGCGTGAGCCCAGAATTCACGGCCACCTGCGTAACCGTGATAGCTTGTGCATTAAAAATAAAATAATAGGGTATATACATATCAGCATCCAACAACAAATCACTCATTGATGCAACTGGATACTTAGTAATATTAAAGAATTACTGAAATTTGGAGATGTGCTAATAGGGTTGTGTTTGTTTCCTTTCAAAGAGTCATTTTAGAGATCGCAGTAGTTTGGGTCTGAAATGTCCTCCAGTGGCCCTGGTGTTAAAGGCTTGGTGCCCAGCCTGTGGCACTATTAGGAGGTGGTGCCTTTAGGAAGGGGTCAGGTGGAAGGAGCCACTGGGACCCTGCCTCTTCCTTTTTGCTTCCTGCTTTCCATGACCAGGGCTCATCCACCACATGTCCTGCCATGACGCACTGTGCTGCCACAGCCCTAAAGCTAACAGGGCCAGGCTACCCCTGTGCAACTCTGAGCCACAGTGAACCTTTCCTCCATGCAAGTTGATTGTCCCAGGTATTTCGTCACAGTAACGGAAAGCTGGCTAACAGATTCATGCTGAAGTATTTTCTTCTGATAGCAGAGTTGGTGCAGAATAATTGGGGAGGAGAAAATGTCAACCTCACAGCGCTTTACTATGTTTATTTATTGGTTCTGATGAGTGAGCCCAGGGTCTTCCCACTGAGCTGCACCCTCAGCACCCCCTCCCTTTAAGACAGGGTCTCTCTGGCTTCCCCAGTCTAAGAGCACTGGGATCACAGCGAGCACCACCACGCCCGGCAGTGCTTGGTGTCTTACCCAGCTTGCATTAGAAGTTAGCCAGCCACAGTTTCATGGATCCTGGCAGATGACCGGCTGCTGGGTAGAAACAACAAACTTACTTCCAGCAGAATTCATAGTTGAGCTTCGTGTTCGTGTCAGCTTCCTGTTCCTGTAAACCTCAAGGTGATACAAAGGGCCCCTTGTGCAGTGGGCTGTGTTACAGGAGAGCAACACTAAGATTCACCACTTTTACAGCAAGTAGAAGCAGCCTGCTTTTTCTTGGGAGAGACATTACCTCATCCTCAAAGGTTGCTCACAAGGGTGCCAGCACAGCCCTGAGAAAGGGCCCAGCCAAAGAGCAGTCGAGGGCCTGTGTTCCTGGCATACTCAGCAGGAACGTGCAGGGACACATGGTCTGGCAGGATTCCTCCTCACAGTGCAGTTCACTCCTCAGCCTGCTGCCTGTGGACGGAACTTGAGCTTCTACAGGAAATGCTCCTCTGACGGCCAGCCACTTGGACAGGGCATCTCCTACAACATCTAATGATGGCCATTCTCAGTCAGACCCAAAGCAGCCGATGAAGCCAGCCTTCAGCATTGATCCCAGTCTCTCTCTCCAGCTGAGATCCCAGTCAGCCAGGTGTGACTAAGCCCCAGAGGGCCAGTAGTCTGCCTGATGTAGGCACCGTGAGGTATTTAGAGGTGCAAGGGAGTTTAAACTGAAATACTACCCTTTGATGTCACTGTCCGCAATTAGATTAAAGATAAACTGGGCGTGGTGGCACTCACCTGTAATCCCCCAGCACTCAGGAGGCTGAGGCAGGATTGCCTTGAGTTCAAGGCCAGCCTTACTACATAGTTCAAGGCCAGCCTGAACTACATAGCAAAATTCTGTCTCATAAAGCTAAAAATAAAATTAAAAATAAACAGGCCAAAAAGAGCCTCTGCTCAATGGAGAGACCTCTATCTCATAGCACATTGTTGTCTTCACATGCAAAAATACAACTCACAGGGCAAAAGCCACTTGCGCTCAGGATTTACTGCTAAATCTGACATATCATCACTACATTAGGTAAGTCCCAGGGCAGTGTCACCAATAACTGTAGGTTCAGTTGCTATACATGACATTACTCAAGTCACTCAGACCTCAGAAGTCAGGCTGAATGAAACTGTGTTGGTCTGTGTATCTATATCCATTCAGACGGGAGCTGCTGCCAATGGCAGGGGACACAGCAGCTTAGCTTAGGACCAGCCGAGTCTACGTGAGTTTTTCTTCCCCATAGTGCGTGGACAGGAATGACAAACCCAGTGGAAGTTCTCACTGCAGCTGCCACTCAATAGAGGTAGTGGCTTGGGGTCAAGGGCAGTTGTTCCAGCTGGGGCAGGTCTGCTCTTTGGGGATACTTGGCAATGTTTGAAGACATTTCTGTCACATCTATCTAATTGGCAGAGACCAGCAACATTGCTAAACATGCTACAGTGTACAGGACAGTCACCTCACAGTGGTAAGTAAAGTATCAGTAGTGCCAAGGTTGAGAAGCTATGATCTAGGAACCATTGTTCCTCTTTTTTCTCCAGGTGCCAGCATTGTTTGCTTTACTGCCACAACAGTTGTGCTCTTTCTCTTCCTGTTTCACACACACCTTTTTTTCTGATTATTAATCAGGAGGCAATGGAGATGGTTAATCTTTTTTTTTTTTTTTTGGTACCAGAGATCGAACTTAGGACCTTGCGCTCTTGAGGCAGGCAGTGGCACCAATGAGCTAACCCCCCCACCATGGTTCATCTTTTTTTGATATGAGGGGTTGAACTCAGTCCTTGACACTGAGCTACATCCCCACTCCTTTTTGTGGATTTTATTTTTGAGATAGGGTCTCACTAAGTTTAGACTTGTGATCCTTCTGCCTCAGCCTCCCAGAGTACTAGGATTACAGGCGTGGACCACAGTGTCCCACTTAGTTGGAAGCCTGTTACATGCTCAGCTATGGCAGAGATCTGTGGGTGGTGGGAAGCATGAAATACTCTTCAACAGTGTCACGTTTGGCTCATTGCTTAGTGGCCTTTGTGACAAAAGGCTACCAGGTGGTCAGAAGACACAGAAAACAGATTAGTTTCAAGAGCTACAACTTCATGTCCAAAGTCAGATGAGAGTGGAAGAGCAACATCATAACCTCAAAATGTGACAGCAGCAGTGTCGCCCTGGAGGGGGCCCAAGGTCCAGGATAGTCAGGGGTGATGCCCTCCATAATAAGGCTTCTTCTGCCTCAAGATAAATGGTACAGCTTTCACAAGAGTCATCAAGACTGTCATGTATGGAAAAGAAAGATAAAAGAAACAGACTGCCATGGATGAGAAAGTTCTTTCCTGTGTGCTGAGCCCATGCTGGGATGCATTGCCGTTGTGAGGACAATCCAGGAGACGCTGACCAGCAGCTTGAATCCAGGCATGTCATCAGGGAACTGGCATTTCCACCACTGTCATCAACACAAGTGACCGAGGTGGTGACTTCTACAGTTCACAGTCCTAGAGAGGGTTGGCTGAGCTACATGTCTTGTCTCTTAAGAGACAGACCACCGGCCACAGCGAGGAGTCAGCAAAAATACAGGGTTCGTCAAAGGGCGTTATCGATGGGTTAGATCCCGGAGCTTGGTGTTGGATTCTGCCAGCTGAGCAGTAACCAGGTTCACTTTCATGGCTGGTGCTGAGGGTGGACAGCCACAAGAGCATGCTGGATTAAGTACAGCTTTTAATTACTGAGCTATTTGTGAGTCAGGCCCAGGTACTTAAGGCAGTGGTGGCGAGCCTGTGGCACACGTGCCACAGCAGTTATCCCTGAAAACTGAAAGGCTTGCCATCACTGACCTAGGGGCTCTCTGTTGAGTGAGGGCCCTGTGGACCCGGCATGTGCTTGTGGCACTGCAGGGGGAGAGAACTGGGGTTCTAAGCGTTCAGGTACCGCTTGCTATGGTTGGATCTGGAATGTTCCCCATAGCCCCAAGTGTGAACGACTCAGTTCCCAGAGCAAGACATTACTGGGAAGTGTGGAGCTCCTGGGAGGTGGGGTCTGGGGCAATTTTAGGCCGCTAGTTGTGTCCTCAAAGGCAACTGTGAATCCCAGGTCTCTCACACAGCCACAAAGGGAATAGGCCTTCTCTGCCACACTCCTGTCATGATTTCCAACCCAGGGAGAACAATAGGGCCAATTAGTCATGGACTGAAACCTCAAGACTGGGACCCAAAGCAAACCATTCCTCTTTTAAAGTTGAATTACCTCAGGGTTTTTTTCTTTGTACATAACATCCATCATAGGTAATTTGTACCTATCTGTGGTATATCTTGCTTTTTTTCTTATTCTCCTACTCTCCCTTCAATCTTATGTACAGAAGCTTTGTTTCCATTTTTTTGTTTCTTGTCCCTTCCTTCTTTTCCCCCTCCTTTCCTTGTTCTTCTCATTTGAACATTTTCTTCCCATTTCCCAATACCTGTTACACATTTTAGTCCTTATTTCCATTTTCAGTTTCTCACACCAGAGAAGCAATGCAGTATTTAAACATGTGTGTCCGATTTATTTCACTTAAGACTATGGTCTCAAGGTGCATCCATTTAGTTAGAAATGTCTCAAGCTTATCTTTCTTTATGACAGGGTAGTATTCCATTTTATTAAAAAAAAAAAAAACCACATCATCTTTATCCATTCATTGGTTGTTGGGCATTCGGGCTGTTTCCAAGATTTAGCTATTAAAAATTGTGCTGCTATAAATGTGGGTGTGCATATATCACCGTGGTATATAATTAACTCAGGAAGATACCAAAGGGAATAGCTGAATCAAATGGAACCTCTAGTTCTTTGAGGTATCTCCACACTGATTTCCACAGTGGTTGCACCAGTCGACACTCCCACCAGCAGTGGAGAAGGGTTCCTTTTCCCCCACAGCCCCGCCAGCATTTGTTATTGATTTTTTTCCCCACACTGTGGGTTGTCTCTTTACTCTGTTGTTTCTTTTGCTGTGCAAAAGCTTTTTAATGAGATCCCAGTTGTTGATTCTTTATATTTCCTGTGCAATCAGGGTTTTGTTCATAAAATCCTTGCCTACACCAATGTCTTCAATTCTACCTGTTCTCTCTTCCAGCAGATTGTTTTAACATTTAGATCTCTAATCCATTTTGATTTTAGTTTCATGCATGGTGAAAGTTAGGGATCTAGTTTTAATCTTTGTCATGTGGAGACAGCCAGTTTTTCCAGCACCACTTATTAAAGCAGCTTTCTTCCAGTGAGGGTGTTTGGCTCCTTTGTCAAAGGTAAGGTGACTGTGTCTGGAGTTGTTTCTGCACCAACCCTATTCCATTGATCCTCAGGTCTGTTTTTTGGCCGGTACCATGCCTTTTTTTTTTTTAACCATGCCGTTTTTATCACAATTTGTAGTATGATTTCAACTCAGAGATTGTGATACCCCCCGCCTTGCCTCTGTTGCCCAGAATTGCCTTTGCTATTCTAGGTCTCTTCTGGTTCCAAATAAATTTAAGGTTCGTTTTCTCTAATTCTGTGATATATGCTATTGGTATTTTGGCCGGGATTACATTAAGTCTGTATAACAATTTTGGAAATATGGCCATTTTCGCTATATTGGTTCCTAACAAAGATCAAGGGGTCTCTTTCCATTTTGATATCCTCAATTTCCTTTTTCAGAGTACTGTAATTTTCCATGTAAAGGTCATTTAGTTCCTTCATTATATATTCCTAGGTATTTCATATTTTAGATCCTATTGTGAAGGGTGCCGTTTCCCTAATTTCTGTGTTTGTGTATAGGGAATGCTATTGATTTTTGAGTGTTGACTTTGTATCCAGCTATGCTACTGAACTTAGTTATTAAATTTAGAAGTCTTCAATGCAAAAATGGGGATCTGAAAGACACTTCTCAGATAAATTAGAAACAGCAAAGAAATATATGAAGTGTTCAGTATCACTGGTCATTCGTGAAATGCAAATTTAGACACTGAGATTCCACTTCACTTCAGAAAGAATGGCTGCTATCAAGAAATCAACCAGTAACAAATCCTGAAGGGATTTGGGGGGGGGGGAACCCTTCTCCACTGTTGGTGAAGAGTGTAGACTGGTGCAACCACTGTGGAAACCAGTGTGATTTCTCAAAAATATAACTAGAGGTTTCATTTGACCCAGCTCTCTCTCCTGGTATCTTCCCGAAAGCAACACACCATAGCAATATATGCACACCATGTTTATAGCAGCAGTTTGCAATAGCTAAATCTTGGAAACAGCCCAAATGCCCATCAACTGACAAGTGGATAAAGATAAGGATGTGGGGTTTTTTATACAATGGAGTACTAATCTGCCATGAAGGATGAACTTCAAACATTTCTAGCTACATGGATGGAAATAAATCCTACACACGTTTAAATACTGCCATTGTTTCTCTGGTGTGAGAAAGTCAAAGTGGAAATAAAGACTGAAATGTATAAAGGATGTTGGAAAATGGGAAGAAAGTGTTCAAATGGGAAGGGGAACAAGGGAGAAAGGGATCAAAAAAAGTGAAAATAGATGGAAAAGCTTTTCTACATAAGGAGAGGAGGGAGCTTGGGGGCAGGGGTAAAATAAAAATTTAAAAGATGAGGAAAGTTGAAGGCCTGAGGTAATGCATGAAACAGAATGGGTGACTGGGGGAGGACACACTGGGTAGTGGGCAGCAAAAAAAACCCTCATGAATTTATAGACTACTTCTCTCAAGATTCAGCTTCACCGTGCAGGTGCCTAGTAATACACTTAGGCCCAATAGTCTGAGCACTGTGTAGTTGCTAGAGGCAAACATATTTGCGTATGTTTTTTTTTTTGGTACCGAGGATCGAACTCAGGACCATGCACTTGTGAGGCAGGCACAGTGCCACTGAGCTAAATCCCTGGCCCTGGTTTTTTTTTAAATCAAGCTCATAGTTCTCATTTTTTTCAGTCTGATGCTATGCTTCATGTTTTTCCCGGGCCATCTATTATTTCCTAAAAACTTGTGAGAAATGCCAATTTTCAGCCTGCACCCCAGAACAGTGGTGACAAATCTATGGGACATGTTATTTTTCTTTTAAAATATGTTAATGTATACATGAGTTTTCCCTAAATGGAAACCTCAGCATTCAGCTTTGACTGCAGTGTTGGCACTGTGCAGTAAGTAGGTTTTGGGTTGCAGTTTGGGCACTCATCTCTGAAAAGCTCACCACCATCACACCCCTGGAACTATGGAAATCAAAATTGGAGGGCAAACCAAGATGCATTATGTAAAGGTACAATTCCCAATGAGAAATGTAATTGTGTTGTATACCTACAATGTACCAATAAAAGAATTAAAAAAAAAA
>NW_004624858.1:2511007-2533810 GCF_000247695.1 Heterocephalus glaber | reverse complement strand
GAAGGGCACAAGCTATAAAGCTAAGAGCATGCAAGGCCCTGAGAGAGAGAGAAAAAAAATCTCAGAAATACCCAGAATGATGCCGGGATTTAGCTCAGTGGTGCCACCGCCTGCTTCGCAATTGCAAGGTCCCGAGTCTTATCCCTGATACCAAAAAAAAAAAAAAAGAAAGAAAACTTGTGATCTTTGTATCTCAACCTCCCAGAGTACTGGGAGATTTTATATGTTTTAAGTGTCACCACAATAAATAAAAAAGTCAAGGTTGAGGGTGTAGCTCAGTCGTAGAGAGCCTGCCTAGCTCATGGTAGGCAAAGAAAAAACATTCTTAGCTGGCCTACTTCCAGTTCCATCACCACTTTTTATTTATTCATTTATTTTCTTTTATATTTTTTCTTGCAGCACTGGGTATAGAACCCAGGGTCTCTCATGTGAGGCAAGTGCTCTACCACCAAGGTTTTCCTTCAGCTCCTTCACCACATTTTAAGGCCCCCAGGTGTGACAGTTAAAGTCAACTTGATGGTTTGGGGATCTACCTAGGGCAGTGATGGTGAACCTTTTAGACCTTTGATACAAACAACCCGCTGCAGCACGGGTGTTATAAGTTCACCACCACTGACCTAGGGAGTCAGTAAAGCACACTTCTGGGGGTGTCTGAATGGGTCATGGAGGTGTGACTTTGGGGTCCATATCTGGACCACATCAGACAGTTCCTTTCTGGCACCATGCCCTGCTGAGCTTAACAGTGGCCATGAACTAAGCATCTGTTCTGCCTGGTCTTCTTCCATGAAGCTTCTGCCTTGGAGCCAGCTGACCAAGGACTGGACCCCTGAAACCATGAGCTAAATTAAACCTTTTCTTTAGTCATGGATAGTTTGTCCAACAGTGGAAAAGCTGACTAATACAAGGTACCCATCCTACAGCCATCTAGAAACTACTTGCCATGCCCAGGACTAAACAGTCTTCCCTGGCTTCCCTTCTCCTCCCTCATGGACAGGCACACGCCTCTGCATTTTTAAGACAGCTCAGCTTCCTTTCCTATTTCAAAAGGAGCTTGGTTCCCCAGACAGAGAGACTCTCCTGGACCTGCTTCCAGGAGACCTAGTGCTACTGAACTTGTTAGAAACTACACTACAATGACCAAGTCCCTTTCTCACTATAAGTAAGAGGGTACAGACAGCAGCCTTTTTCTTTTTTTTTTACACACACACAGTCATTTATTTTATGTTAAGACAGTAATTTTGTTAACCAGAATGCTTGGATTAAATTACCTTATTCTTTCCTGCTTTTTAAAGAAAGACAGAAGTTCAAAGCACTCAAAGTGCTGAGTAAGCAAGTGTGCATGTAAACTGAGTAAAACATGAATACTGATTATTTTGTCATTTTGGTCTGGTCCAGAAGAGGCCTATTTTAGGAGCATGACAAAACATACTGCATAAGAAGACTACTGATAACATCAGGTTCTGAACTCGGGAGATTTTACGCATAAAAATAATATATTTTTCTTAGAAAAAATAAAAGAGAAGCAGACAACAACGTTAAAATGATTTTTCTTATAGATCTCATCAACAGTATTAGCCTAGTCCAGTGGTGGCAAACCTATGCTGCACATGCTGCAGTACCTGTATCACTGAAAGCTCTAAAAGGTTCACCATCACTAGCCTAGTAATTTATCAATGTGAATTCTTAGAAGAATCTCATCCTTAAAGGAGGTCCACAATATCTGCCTTAAGCCTTACTACAAAATAAAAAGAAATAAGGTGATAAAATGCTAACATAGAAATAAGTGACATCTAAAAAAAAAATCTTAAAAAGTCCAAGAAGTATATTCCATGATCAAACCAATGAAAATTCCTAAAAATGAGTAAAATACTTCATCACTAGTAGATGACTGCATATCTAAAATAGAAAATGTCACTTTTAATAGTCTGGAGAAAAGATCATGTCAACAATTTGGAAATAAAAACCTACATAGGTGTTGACATAAGAAAAAAGTACAATACAAAAAAATGTTGAGGGGCGGGGATTTAGCTCAGTGGTTTCGCCGCCTGCTGCGCAAGTGCAAGGACCTGAGTTCTATCCCCGGTACCAAAAAACCAAAACCAAACAAACAAAAAAAATGTTCAGAGTTATTTACAGATTTAAAAATAGTTCCGATCTTTTCAGCAAAAATGGCAGCACACCAAGTGCACCAAATTATCACAGTCATCTTTCCACAGAGAAAAATACTAATGCAGACTACGAGATTTCTGAAAAGATTCACCACTGTATAATTTTTATTTAAAACTTTAAGATTTTATCCATGCTTATAATGCAGAAGAAAAGAGAAAATCTTGGAATAAAGACTAAATTTTAGTTTCTTCTAAAAAGAAGAAAATATGACACTGAAACCCTGAATAACAATTATAATTCATAAGGAAGCACAAGAACATGCCAATTCATCCTGTTAGTAGATATAATGCTGGGTAGTAATGAAGATTGCTTATCTAGTCAAAGGTGTTTGACAAACCACACCTTTAATCAAGTTTTCCATTCTGAAGACTATTATTGGCTTTCTCTTGTCTGATGAGAGAGATGACTTTGATGCACCCTTTAGAGATTTTGATCATCCACATGACATTCATCACATCCAGAACAATACAAGTAGAGATCCAGGAACACTGGATTACAAATCCCAGCCTGATGTAGGGTTCTGTTCCGTTCACGGAATACAAGAAGCTATAGAAAGGAGGTATTACAGCAATTTGCACAATGAAGAACACCATTGACATGAGAATTCCATTGATAACATTAGCTTTGGAAAACTTTGGATACTTCAGAGCTTCAAAGAACCACCACTGATTCACAAAAGGGCTGGAAAGCTCTCCAAGCAGTCAAAAATTTGCAATGTACTCCAGCACTTGATATTTCAGTACAAAGCAGTATGCATACAGTGCTGCACAATGATGAATTATGAAAAATGTGTCACCAGTTTCCAATAGAAAATGAGAATCAACAAATCAGAAATGAGGTAGCCTGAAGCAGTAGCAATATTTAGTTTCACAAGTGATGAATCACCCCAAAGTGGATCAGCTCTAGTAGCCTCATCAAAGAAGAAAATATAAGAGGCCCAAAATCCCAACCACCAGAGAATGGCATGTAGATACTACCCTTGAGTTCCATTCAATCTTCTTTTCCAAGCTGAGACTATTAAAACCTGAAGAAACTTTTGCAGAAAACCAGTAATTTACAAAGTGGAAAAGAAACTGGAAGGTGAAAAAGCTAGTACAAAGAGTGCTGATGACCTGTTTGGTGTTGGTATCCATATTTCATCAACAGTTTTTAGTCCACCATCGTCTGTCCCTGAGGGAGGGTACAGAGGAGCAACAGTTCACTGCAGCAGAAGCAGGAAAAGCAACAAGGGAGCACCCTTTTTCTTATTGTTCCCTATCTCTTAGCACACAGTAGCCCCTGAAAATATTTGTTGAATGAATAAATAAGGGGTTAAATCACACCAGTCATCTTTTGGACTTTGGTGAATCAGTCCAGATTTTCAGAATAATTTTAGGAACCAATAAGATTGCAATTTTTAATGTCACCAAACTATAAAACAAACCAGAAAACAAATGCCATTTACTATCACATCTTTTCATTTTTTCTTTTTCGAGGCAAGGTCTCACTACATAGTTCAGGCTTGCCTTGAACTCACTGTAGAGGCCAGGTTGGCCCCAAATTCATGGCATTTCTCCTGACTCAGCCTTCCTAGGGCTGGAATTATAGGTGTGTGGCACCACACCAGGCTAAAAAGTCAGTCCAGTTAAGGGAGTAAATCAGCTTTATGAAAATTATAGGCCTTGTTTTTTTTCATTTCATTGCAGACTGGTGAAAACTAGTGACTAGGGCTTCTAAATATAACACCGAGTCTAATAAACTCTCTGTATGTGTTCTGTAACCTTGACTGAGTTTACTCGGAGGGCCAGTTCACCAGATTAAAACTTTACCAGTGGAGGATGTTATAGACCCTAAGGCTCCTCTTTCTGCACAAGAGTGAAAGCCACAGGGGAGGCATTAATGAAGTCAGCTTTCTCTAGTTTTCCTGACAACACTGGCAATCTAAGGGATTTCTCAGAGGTCAGCATTTTGCTGACTGTTCTGTTGAATGATACAACTGTCAGTTTTAATTGAGTTATATTGAATAACAGACAGGAAGTGTGAGACCAGGTTTTGGGGTCTTAAACATTATTTAGAAGTATCAGATAGAGAGGCTCCTACCTATGTTCTCAGTATTGTATTGTGAAAGTAACTACCAGAGGCTTAAATAACTTCAACCGCTTCTCATTGTTTAGAGAAGAGTCTTGCTGGGTAGCCCAGGCTGGCCTTGAGCTTGCCATCCTCTTGGCTCAGCCTCCTATATGCTGGAATTACAGCCATGCACTACTTGCTCAAAGATGCTGTTTAGCACCTGCAAGGCTTTGGATTCAATCTGAAGGGGAAGGAAGTTTCACATAGAATAAAATGGAACAGAAAAATGCAGATGCCTTGAATGCATGAGGCCCTAGGTTTGATTTCCAGTACCACAAAAAATAAAATACAATGAATTTTTAAAAATTTCAGAATACATCAAACTTCGTAAGTGCTCTTCCAGTGACCTATATGCACCCCAGCCCCACAGGGTGATACTTTAAATTGGTAACTAATTGTTCTGAGTAACTTGAAAACTCTGCTCAAAGGGAAATTCTCTTTTTCTCTCCTGAAATACCACACAACCACATTTTTTCTATTCCTGTTTTTTGGGGGGTTTTTTGGTACCAGGGATGGAACTCAGGTTCTCGCACTTGCACAGCAGGCGGTGAAACCACTGAGCTAAATCCCCAGCCCTACTATTCCTGTTTCTGCATTTCTCCTTCCCAATAATTGCTAATATGAGAAGTGGTTTAAGGTTAGTTAAGCCTCTGGTAGTTACCCTGACAATACAATATTGAGAAAATAGGTAGGAGCTTTTATTAGATCTTGGCGGTGGGAAAGAAAATTAACATTATGGAAGCCATGGCCCAGTAGTAGAATTGTGTACTTTATCTTAAGTCTCATTTAACACTCACAGTGCTACAGCTACAGTAAGGATTACTAAAGGAGGAAAGAAGACTGATGCATTTAATGATTTTCCCCCAATTATACAGCTAAGGGTGAAGGACTGGTCTTCAAGCTCAAGTTTGACCACAAAGATTGAATATTTTTTCTTACAAATTCTCAGATGATGCTGCTAGTCTGGGGTCCCCGTTTTCAGAAGCACTTGGAAAACTTTATCATCTAGTACCTGGGTTCTGCTTTTTGTTTAGTTTGTTGGTCCAATTTTTGATAGTGTTGTTACCTGTTTTGAGGTGCTGGAGTCTCCTCTCACAGGTGATTTCTAGGTCTTTTTCTATTACCATGGACCCTAGCTCCCTATACCATGGTACTTCAGTTCACGAACTTAATTCTTTCCATGATGCTGGGTGCAAACTGAATTGGACAAGAAGTGAATCAAATTCAATGGTTAGGTTCAATGTTCACCTTATGGAGAAATTTGATTCAGTTCTCCTTCAGTTTGGTTTGCAACCAAAATTGTGGAAAGAATTAAATTCATGAACTGAGGTGCCACTGTATTTTTTAGATTCACCAGGGTAAAACCCAAACCACCCAAGGCTCCAGAAAACAAAGGAGAGAGACTACAAACCTCATACACCTGCAAACCAGTGGATGGCCTCAAGTTTGTTTTCAGAAAATACCAACCAACCTGGTGTGCCAAATAGGTAAACCATTTTGTTCCCACTGAATACAAGGGAAAATCAGCCCCTTCTTGGAAACAGGGTCTCTCCTTGTATGGCTTATGTAGCAAGTTTTGCTACTATTTTGCCTGCTACAACTCACTTGTGAGATGCTCACCTCAAGTTAAAATGACCTCTTTTGGCTTGTTCTTATCTTTCTTGGGATCCTCTTTGGTGGCTCAAAAATTGTTTCTCAAAGAGATAATAGTAATTAATTGCACATAGCCCTAAATTTAACCATATCCCTTTCCTAATTCTAACATTTAGCTGAAAACCTGACAGCCTAGATGAAATTGCCCAGAACATTGTCATCCTCCAGAATCAAGTAGACTCACTGGTAGCAGTAGCCCTATAAAGCCATAGGGGACTAGGCCTCCTAGCTGCTGAAAAAGGGAGATTATGTTCGTTTCTAGAAGAATGTTGCTTCTATGTCAGCCAATCTAGAACAGTGAGAGATGCAGCACAAAAGCTAGCTGATCACACTTCTAGGATCTACCAGGAACTATCTGAGCCCTGGGGAGCAATCCCTGATCAAAAATCTAGAATTGGGCATTGTTAAGGGTTGTACCTAGATGTCTGCCCAAAGCCTCATGCACTCATAGGTGAGGCTTTTGGTGGTGGCTGGACCATGAGGTGTGTGATACTGGGATTAAGGGCGTGGATAATGGAAGGCCCATGCTGGGTGTGGATGGCACTCCCCAAAGGGCAAGTAGCCTGAATGGGATTAAAAAAGAAGAGGTGGAAGGCAGGCTGCTGCTGCCACCACTGCCACTGTCTCCTGCCACTGTCTCCTGCCTATTCTGTCATGGACCATTTCTCTTCTGCACCACCCCTCTGCCATGCCACCCTGCCTTAGAGCCAGCCAACAATGGACTGAAATCTCTACAAACTGTGAGCAAAAATAAACTTTTTCCTCCTTTAACTTAAGGGTGTCAGGTATTTTGTCTCAGCAATGAGAAAGTAACTAAGGCATCCTACTTACTTCCCTTGATAGGGCCTTTATTAATGCTTCTCATAGTCTTACTGCTTGGACCATGCATACTTAATCTCTTAGTCAAATTTGTTTCTTTTTGTTTAACAGCCATTAAATTTCAGATAATGAGCCAAGCCAAGGATTAAAACCCACTTCCATATCTACAGCTCATCAAGAACTCCTTGGAGGAGGCATATAGCTCTCTTAGCCCCTAGATCACAGAGGACAAGAGCTTCATGGTCTCTGGGTAGGTAGGGCTGGTGCCCCTATTGAGTAGGAAGCAGCTATGGGAAAATGGACATTCCTCCCTTAGCACCCTTAAAGATTTTCAGGGACCAGGTCTCTTGGAGTAATAATATAGATAGCACAATTGGATCTATGAGACCACTGCCCTCCACTCAAGCCTGGGCAAAGCCCCAGGACCAACCTCCTGACCTTTGTCCTAAGGCCTACACTCCAGCAGCAGAGATAAAAAAGACCCCTAGGCCCACCTTAGAAGATTCTGAAGTCCCAAACCTAGATGCGTATGTACCAGATTCTCCAGTATGATTTTTAGTAACTGTTTTTCACTTGGAGCTAATTGAAGGTTCATCTATATGGACTGCATGTCATACATCCAGTTATAACAGTGAATAATGGGAAAGGACATGCACAGTCGACAAAGCTGATATGACTCAGCACGCTGTCAATCATGCTCTGAAAGAACCAATGAGAGGTTCCCTAAACCCACTGCAACATTTCAAATTCTTAAACCCAACATATCAACACTCATACCATTTTCCTTTCCGCTGGTATGATCCCTCTCACTCTGAGCATAACTTTGCATAATTAAACTGCTTTTTCCTAGAAAAAAGAAAAGCTGAGTGTGGTAGTATATGCCTATAGTCCCAGCACTCAGGAGGCTGAGGCAAGAGAATTGGCACAAGTTTGAGCCACCTTGGGCTATGTAGTGAGTTTAAGGCCAGCCTGAATAGCAAGAACCCTGTCTTGAAAGAAAAAGCAAAATAAAGAAGAAATGGGGATTGGGGGTGTAGCTCAGTGATAGAACGTTTGTATCTAGGAAATTCTGGGTTCAATTCCCAGCACCACAAAAAGAGACTTTTTTTGGTGTTTTTTTTTTTTTTTTTGAGAAAAAGACTTTTAATCAAGAATTTAACCTCTCACTTTAAAATGCTGAAAAAATCCAAATGTGGTGGTGCACTCCTGTAATCCCAGCACTCAGGAGGCTGGAGCAGAGGAGTCTGTGAGTTCAAGACCAGCCTGAATTACATACAAACAAAGTGCTGAAAAAGGAAGGGCAGACTAAAGTAGAATGAAGGAAATAATAAAGATTAGAGAGGAAATTAATAAAACAAAAGATAATGGAGAACATAAGTGAGAACAGAAGCTGGTCTTTTGAAAAGATTGGTAAAACTGACAAATCTTTAGCTAGATTGACCATTAAAACAACTCATAATACTAGACTCAAGTGAAATAAGGAGAAGCTGGGGATGTATCTTAGCAGTACAGCACTTGCCTAGTGTGTGCAAGGCCCTAGGTTCAATCTCCAGCACCGCCAAAAAAAAAAAAAAAAAAAAGTAAACTAATGGACATTATTGCTAACATTATAGAAATTTTAAAAAGGATTATAAAGGAATCCTATGAACAACCATATGCCAATAAATTAGATAATTTGGATGAAATGGACACATTCCTGTAAAAACATTACCAAAACAGATATCAAAGCTGAGTGTGGTAGCTCACACTTGTAATCCCAGCACTTAAAAGGCTGAGGCAGAAGGATTTCTGGGAGATTGAGGCCAGCCTGGGTTATATAGTGAGTTCAAGACCAGCCTGGACTACATAACAAAACCCTGTCTCAAAAAAAGAAACAGAGACAAGCATCAGAGTTCAGGTCCCTGTCCAGGTACAAAAACAAAAGAGAACAAAAACAATAAGACAGGGGGAAAGGATATGACAATTTGAATATACACACAAAAATTAAATAGAGACTGAATTAGAAATCTTTTTAAAAATCCTATCCCTCCCACACACAAAATAAAAAATAAGTAAATAAAAGAGCCAGATGGCTTCACTGGCAAATTCTAACAAATATTTAAAGGAGAACAGCAACATTCAGAAACTCTTCCAAAAAATATAGCAGGAGAAAACACTTCCTGATTTTCTGAAGCTAGTAATTCCCTGATAATGAAACCAAAGATACTAGAAAAAATAAAACTACAAACAAATATGTCTTATGAATATGGATGTAAAAATCTTCAAGAAAATTCTCACAAGCTGATCTCAACAACATATAAAATGAGTTCTACACCATGATCAAGTGGGATATATCCCAGGAAGCTGAGATTGGTTTAATACCCAAAAATCAAAAAATTGATTGATGAATATACCATATTAACCCTTCAATGCTTAGTGATCCACTTTTGGAATACCCATAACAATGGAACATAATGAAATGTGTTCTCTTAAAATTCTTTATCCTTGAATTTTTCTAGGTGACATGAATTTCATGCAAAAATTCAAAAAATTCAATCTTTAGCATAAATAGGTTAACAGAATAAAATAAAAAATCTAGGACTATGAATATTGCTCAGGTAGAGCACTTGCTTGGTAGTATGAGGCCATGGTCTCGACCCTCAGCACCGAAAAAGCTAAACAAACAAGAAAACACATGATTGTCTCCAACAGATGCAAAAAAAAAGCACTGATAAATTCAAACACCTTTTCACAATAAAACCACTTAACAAACCCATGGCCAATAGTAACTTACTGATAAAAGATGGAATGGCTTTTTCCTAAGATCAGAAACAGGAAAATTGAGAGATATTGGTGCAGGAATACAGACTTACAGTTATAAGATGATTAAGTTCTAGGATCTAATATATGGCATATGACTATACAGTAATAATGTATTATGTATGCCTGGAATTCCCTAAAAGTTAATTTTATTTTTGTGGTACCAGGGATCAAACTGAGGACCTTGCACTTATGAGGTAGGCGCAGTGCCACTGAGCTAAATCCCCGGCCCAGTAAATTTTTTTTTTTTGAGACACAGTCTCGCTATGTGGTTCAGACTGGCCTTGAACTCACTGTGTAGCCCAGGTTGGCCTTAAACTTGCAATGATCCTCTTGCCTCATCCTCCCTAGTACTTGGATTACAGTCATGCAACCTACCTGGCTCAAGAAAGTAAATCTTAAGTGTCCTCACCACACACACACAATACACACCATACACACACAGAAGCTGGCTGTAATGATAGGTGATTTGACTGTGGCAGTCATATCACAGTGTAAACAAATCATCACTTTATATATCCTCAATATATACATAATTTTGGTCAGTTATAGTTCAATAAATTAAATCTGGGGGAAAAAAAAACAATGATATCACCCTCACTACTTCTATTCAACATTATAGTGGAGATTGTAGCCTGAGAAATTAGGAAGAAAAAAAAGGCATCCAGTTGAACTGAAGAAATAAAATTATATTTGTCTGCAGTTGAAATGATCTTAAATATAGAAAATTGAAATAAGTCCACCAAAAAAACCCTTATTCAAAGATGCAAATAGAGCTGGAGGTGGTGGCATTCCTCTAATACCAGCACTCTTAGAAGCTGAGGCAGAAGGATCTCAATTTTAAGCCCAGCCCAGGCAACTTAGTGATGTAGCAAGACCTTGCCTCAAAATAAAATATAAAAGAGGGCTGGTGATAGCTGGGCTCAGTCCCAGGACTGAAAAAATATACATGTATATCTATGTATATATATATATATATATATATATATATATATATATATATGTCTAATATATCTGTATCTATATATGCAACAAGGTTGCAAGATATAAGATCAAAGTAAAAAATTAACCATATTCCTATATACCAGCAATTAGTAATCATAAAGTGAAATTAAGAAACAGTCCTATTAACAATAGCATCCACTGGCTGGGGATTTAGCTCTGTGGTTTCGCCACCTGCCTCACAAGCTCAAGGTCCAGAGTTCGATTCCCAGTACCAAAGAAAAAAAAAACAATAAAAAATTTTAAAAATCAATAGAGTTCAAAAGGATGAAAAACCTAGAAATAAACTTAACAAATAAAGTGCAAAATATGTAGTACTAAATGCATGTGCTGATGATCAACTGATTTTTTTACTGTTTTTTACCATAAGGATGTCAAAATTTCAATGGGGGAAAGAGTAGCTATTCAACAGTGTTGAGACAACCAGATAGCCACATGAAAAAGAAGGGTGTTGGACCCTTACCTCACACCATGTACAAAAATTAAAATGGATTGAAGACCTAAATATAAGAGGTAAAATTATAAAACACTCAGAAAAAAATAGAAGTCTTGGCAATAGGTTCTTAGATGTGACACCAAAAACATAACAACAAAACTCAGCTTTTGGTGATTCTTGGGACTGAACCCAGGGCCTTCACACTGAGCTACAGCCCCAGCCCTTTTTCATTTTTTGTTTTATTTTATTTTATTTTATTTTGGTACCCGATATCAAACTAAGACCTTGTGCTTTTGAGGCAGGTGGTGGCACCACTGAGCTAAATCCCTGCCCCTTATTTTTTATTTTGAAACAGGGTCTTGCTAACTCTTTGAATTTCCAAGGCTAAGTTCAAATTTCCTATCCTCCTGGCTCAGCACCCTAGAATGCTTAGAATATTACTCAGCTATAAAAAATAATGAAATATTAGTGGAAGTAAGGACTGAAATGTACAATGGATATTGGGAAATGGGAAGAATGTTCAAATGGGAAGGGGAACTAAGGAGGAGGGAGGAAGAAAGGAAAGGACAAGAAAAAAAAGTGAAAATAGGAAAAATGGAAACAAAGCTTTTGTACATAGGGAGGGGAGGGGGCTTGAGGGGAAAATGGAATAAAATAAAATAAAATTTATTAAATTTTTAAAAATAATGAAATATGGATAATATGCTACAAATGAAAGTATTATAAACATTTTGCTAAGTGAAAGAATTCAGAATCGCTTCTCGGCCTTTTGGCTAAGATCAAGTGAAAGAATTCAGATGCAGGGGCTGGGGATTTAGTTCAGTGGCACCACACCTGCTCTGAAAGAGGTCCTCAGTTCAATCCCCGGTACCAAAAAGAAAATTTAAAAAAGGCAAATGCAAAAGGCCATTTATTGTAATTCTATTTATTTTTTGTGGTGTTGGGGCTTAAAGCCAGGGTCTTATGCATGCTAGCCTCATTCTCTACCACTGAGCTATTATCTCGTAGCTTTTTATTTATTGAAATATCCATAGTTGACAAATCCTTAAAGACAGAAAACAGGTCTGTAGGGACTGGGGCAGAGGCCAAATGGTGAAGCACTGGGGCACATAGAATTTTCTTCAGGGATGATAAAAGTGTTCAGAAAGTAGACAGTGGTGTTTGCGCAACATTGTGAATATACTAATATCACTGGTGGTGAATTTTATGTTTATATATTTTACCACAAGTAAACCACATACCTATCATTCAGTTTAATAAATAAAGCTTTTTTTGGAGGGTTACTGGGGATTGAACCCAGGGTCTTTGCACTGAGCTTTCTCCCAACCCTTTCTTAAATTTTGTTTTTAATTTGAAATAGGCTCTAAAATGCTAAATTAATGCTAAATTGCCCAGGCTGGGCTCAAACTTGTGATCCTAACCTCTCGGTCTCCCAGAATGCTGGGATTATAGGTGTGCCACCACATCCAGCTGAAATAAAATGTTAATGATACACTAGTTTCAACAATAAAAATAGATTTAAATTTTTTTTCAAAAAAATAAATTAGAGCATTTTACTTCATATGATAAAACCAATGCCAGAATAATGTCCAGTTCAGAGCTCTTTTGGTTGACTGTGAGGAGCCAAGGTAGTGGACGGAGTAGCAAGGTCATACAATCCCAACTCTACTTTAGGAGAACCAGCTGGCTTATTTGTTTGTTTGCTTGTTTGCTTTTGAGACAGGGTCTCACTATGAGTTCAGGCTGGCCTCGGCCTCAAACTCGAAATCGTCCTGCCTCAGCCTTTGAACTCCTGAGATTATGGGCGTATCCCAAAACACAGTAAAACCATCTAGTTTTTGAAGTTTTTTGTTTGCAGTACAGGGCATTAAACCCTGGGCCTTCCACATGCTAGGCAAACTACCACTGAGCTACAACCCTGCCCTTTATGTTGAGACAGAGTCTCACTAAATCGCCCAGAATGACTTCACATTTATGATCCTCCTGCTTCAGCCTCTTTAGTGGTAGGGATTACAGGCATATGCCACCATACTGGGTGACTTCTTATTTCTTTAAAATGGAGTCTCATTGTATTGCCCAGGCTGCTCTTAAATTCCTGGGCTCAAGCAGTCCAGCCTCAGCCTCCCAAGTAGCTGGGACTATAGGTGTCCGGCATTTAGTTCCAGGAAAACCTTTTGACTGGCAGGAGACAGGGTGGAGGTACAAAATGCCTGTGTTACAATTGTCTGAGCCCCTTGAAGACTTGCAGTGGTTTTGGTAGAAATGGAAAGAGACTGTGGGAAACCACAGTTGGCCTTTGCATCTTTGCATCTTAGCCCAGTGCACCCATCCTGTTTCTGCTGCAGTCAGAGGCAGTGGGCTGGAAGATACTCTGCAGGGTCCTTCTCCATATGGGCAATCTAGAGCTTCCCTGAGAAAGGCCCCAGCCCAGGATGTATCAGGTAGCCTAGAGTGGTTCTTAAACAAGACATTTGCAATACAGTATTTGCTTTCTTAGCTTTGCCTAAGATAAATAGTAGCTGTCATTTATTGATCTTTTGTTAGGTGAATTATACACACAGCATTTTCTGATTAGCTCACATTTTTACAACCTTCTGATGTATTATTTCTGTCTAATTTAGGGATGAGTAAACTGAGGTTCAGAGAGGTGAAGAAACTTGCTCTTACGAGTAAGGGACTCGGTGTGGTGGCACTCTGCTGTAATCCCAGCACTTGGAGGCTGAGGCAGGAGGACTGCCACGAGTTCAAGCCCAGCCTGAACTCCAGAGCAAGACCCTGCCTCCAAAAAAAAAAAAAAAGGTGTAAAGGGACTTGGACTTCACACTGGACTCCAAAGCTTGGGTGCTCCCATAAGAAATAAATAGTTAAGGTTGAAGAACTTGGTGTTTTTGCCACCTTAATCATGCCTCTAATCCAATTTAAGCTCATTTTACTCTTCACTCAGAATGGCCAGTGTACTCTTACTGGTTTTCTGGAAGTTGGGTTTGTTTTTTTCATTTGTGTTGTTTTGGGATTTCTGAGACAGGGCCTCCCTGCCTCCCTATATAGCCCAGGCTTGCCTTGAACTCACCATGTATCTCAGGCTGTCCTTGAACCCCAGTGGATCCTCCTGCCTCAGCCTCCCACGTACTAGAAGTACAGGTGTGCTACCACACCCAGCTTGCTTTGTACTTTGGAGAGTCACCAAAAATAAATAAATAAATATTTTTTAAAACCCACCTTCTTTCTGTATAAATCTCTTCTAAGAATGTTGAGTTTGTCACATCATAGTCTGAGAAGGATGCAGCTGAAGAGCAAGGTCACACTCCTGGGGTTGGGTGTGAGGGCCTTCCACAAAGCTGGGTCTTTATTGTGCTAAGCCTCAGAGAAGAGGTGGGAACTGAAATAGGAAACCAGAGGCTGGCAGGCATTTGGCTCCTTAGGGAACTCGTGGCGAGGGCCCTCTAGCAAGGAAAAGAAAAGATGACCTTATCAGCCCAGAGCCAGCCAGGTCCAGGCTCCCAGACTGGAGACGAGTGAGCTTGTCTTCTCAAGCGATTATCTCAGTTCATGTTGCTCTTTTGTTCATTCCCTCTTGTCACCCCTGAGTCTTTGGTGAAAGCTTATTTGAAGGCTCCACCCGGCCACAGGGAATGAAGAGAAAAGCTCTGTCCACTTGAATCAAAGGCTAAAGTGGGGGGATCTCCAACGCTAGCTTGGTGTTGGCCGCATTAATTGTTAGTCACTCCCAAGGGACTAACACTCGGGCTATCTAAGAGGTTACACCACCAGGCACTTGGCATGTCTACAACTGTCCACCGGCACCAGCCACCGCCATGAGGAGCAGATGAGGAGTTGTGTTGGGAGCCAGGCCTGCCTTATCTTAGACCGTGCTTCTCAGACTGCGATTCAAATCCATTAGGGGGCATGAAATCAAGTGAGTGTCAGTCAGCACCCATTTTAAATGAAATAGAATAAAAATGACTATGTACTTGGAAAGTCTGTTTTGTGAGCTTTTAGTTATTAGAAGCATAACTGTGTGTTTGTGTATGTGTATACCTTGGGTAATGTAAAATATATTTCTTACTGTGTTTTAGGATCAGAATGGTTTGAAAACCACTGCTTCCAGTATAGATTGAATGAAGTCAGTGAGCTCAAGTCATCAAGGGGGAAAAAAGTGAGTCCTCAGAGTTTATTGAATTTTTCTTTCATTTTAGAATTTGTATGCTCAAAGCTTGCACTTTAACACATGTAAAAAAAAATCTTTAAAAGTTATTTGGGTGATTTCATGTAGGAATTGTGTGCTATTTATTTGTTTAAGGCGCTGCGAACGTCTTTTGTTTCACCTCCCAGGAATGAAGACACACATCTACTGGTACATTTGGGTGCCTTGAAACTGGTCGTTGATGAGGCTCAACTTTTTTAACCTCTCTATTCCTTTCAAGAGTGGAAGGCATCTGGGCTTGGTAGTGCCTGCCGGTAATTTCAGCACTGTATGAGGCTGAAGCAGGAGGATTGCAAGTGTGAGCCAAGCCTGGTTGGAGATGTAGCTCTGTGCAAGGAAAATAAAAAAGAGAGTAGAAGGCAGTAGTGCTTGCCTGTATTCTCAGCTACTCCAGAGGCTGAGGCAGAAGAGTCACAGGTTTGAGACTAGCCTGGGAGTGAGACGCTATCTGGGGGTGGGGCGGGGCGGGAGGGGGAGAATCAGTGGTTCAGCAGTGCATACCATGCTCAAGGGCCTGGGTTTAACCCTCAGAACCACACACACACACACACACACACACACACACGTGCGCGCTCGCGAAGGCTTTGGCATGTTCCTGTTGCTTGTGTGGCACAGCTCACATAGGTTTGCCATTCATAGGGCACTGTGACCCTTCATGTTAAAGAAAGATGCAGGTGTAATTCTTTAGCCAGTGAACAACTACTCATCAACCCTCAATTTCTTGGTCCTAGTAGTTTTATTGTAAGCAACAATGTCATTGTATAAATTGTTTCGGGTTTTGGGGTTTTTTTGGAGGCGGTGTTTGTTGACATAGAATCCCACCCTATAGTCCAGGCTGCCCTCAAACTCACAGTCCTCCTGCCTCAGCCTCTTGAGTGCTGAGATTATAGGCCTCACTGATATGGCTTCATGCCTGGCTTCCACTGTATATTTTACCTGTATTTCTGGGGTTGATAGGTCACAATGTGCCCTCTCACTCCCTCTGCTCCCTTGAGTTTGAGTAATGATGTGTTTATATCATTAATTTTGAACCTTAATCACACCAAATCACATGTGACTAAACTGCTTCATATGTATATGCCATAGTTCATGTTAATTCATTTATAACCCAGACACTTTTCCTTGGATTATAGATTTGGTTTATAAGCTATGTACTCAGATATTTATTTCCTTCTAGGTTATCACAGAAGGACAATAGCCTCTCAGATTGAGGGGAAAAAAAGAAAAGTAGAATTCTTTACCAAAACATGAACAAGTAATTTCTTTTTGATACCGAGGATTGAGCAGAGGGTCTTTGCACTGAGATATACCTCCCACCGTTTTTTATTCTGAAACAGGGTTTTACTAAATTGCCCAAGCTGGGCTTAGACTTTTTTTGTTTTTGTTTTGGTACCGGGGATCGAACTTGGGTCCTTGCACTTGAGCAGCAGGCGGGGAAACCACTGAGCTAAATCCCCGGCCCCAGGCTTAGACTTTTGATCCTCCTGCCTCAGGTTCCCAAAGTGCTGAGACTACAGGCACTACTGATACCTCTGCACTGATATCAGCCAATAATCAATAAATTATAGATAGTTTAATGAAAAACCAAAGAAATCCTAGCCAAAGTAAAATTAGTTCTTACTAAGTATAAATAGTCAACTCCCTGATAATTATTCTACTTCAGATGACTACTGTAAACCCTGACCAGGCTTACACTCAGAATAGGGATGTGACCAATTGTGCCAGGTTTTTAGAAATACTTTCTCATTCCCAAAAGTGAGAAAGTCTTCTTTCTGTGGATGTTGGCACAGTTGGGTTATGATGCCAAAAATTTGTTTTTGTATAGTAAGATTTTTTATTATATAGCTAAGTGTAAATAATACATTCTTAATATGACAGTGTAGAAGGATAATGAAGTTGAAGAAATATGATAAAATGTTTCAATTCAATACCTAAAATTTCTGAAAGTATTACTTTTTTTAAAAAATTGTATGCATTTATTGGGTAAGTGTGAACAATTTGATATATGTATATAATATGTAATGACCAGGATAATTATCATTTCCAACTCCTAGTTTGTTTTTTAAGAAGCTTGAAACTCCTTTCTTTTAGATTTTTTTTTTCTTGGTACCAGGGATCAAACTCAGGACTTTGTGCTTTCGAGGCAGGTAACAGAACCCCTGAGCTAAATCCCTGGCCCTTCTTTTAGATTTTTATAAGACATAGAAGAAGCTGCTGTGAACTGTAGCCAGCCTCCTGCAATGCAGAACACTAACAGTTGTTCCTGCTGAGTCACAGTGCCACTACCACTTGAGGCACAGTAAGGGATGAGAGAGAGCCAGTCATGGTGGTGCACGCCTGTGATCCCAGCACTCAGGAGGCTGAGGCTGGAGGATTGCCATGAGTTTGAGGCCAGCCTGCGCTACATAGCAAGACCCTGTCTAAAAATTTTTTTAAAGCGGGGGAGGGGTAATGGATGAACCTTAGATCTCGCAGCCATATCAGTAGCCCTAGCCCTCCCTACCTCTGAACTTCCTTGCTCTGTCAGATGATAGATTTCCTTATTGTTTGCATACTATTCAAAGAGTGAATGGCTCTATTAATTATTAACAACCAAAGCATCTGATCTGATCTATTACCTGTTAGTGCCACTTGCTTACACTGATTTTCCCCAGATGCTGTTGAAATGTTTTCTTCAATTCATTCTGTGTTTCCCTGTGTGGTCAGAGAGCCTTCTGAAAAATAGCCATGGCAACAGGTCCTCAAAACCTCCACAGCTTGTCAGGGTTACTTTACATCAGAGCCCCCATTGAAGCACACAGACTTGCTGGGCAGGCTGGGAAGGAGCTCTGCGGCAGAGCGCTTGCTTCATGGGAGCAAGGTCCTGGGTTCCATCCCCAGCACTGCAAAACTGAAGAATGAAACTCCCAGGTGTCCAGTTTTGGATCACTCGCTGCGCTGTTTGAATTCTGAGAGCCCCGACTAGGTTGCTCGAGGAGACTTCCGATCCCACGGTGCCGTTCTTGTCTGTGCTTCTGACCCAGATTGAGAAGGCCACTCCCAAACACTCTTTCCAGAGCTCCTCTGGTCTTTCAGCCTCACCTATTATAATTCCTGATCCAGTCCCTCTTGGACATTCAGTGTTTTCATGTTTACTTTCTTATTTTTTATTTTTTGGCCCTTTGAGACAAGATCTCACTACTTGTAGCCCAGGCTGGGATCAAGTTTGTGATCCTCCTGCCTCAGCCTTCTGAGTGCTGGGATTATAGGTGTATGCCACCACACCAGCTCATCATATCCATTTAAAGCATTCACAGGAAGGAACTAAATCACTCAGTGACCACTGGAGAAGAATTTTAGCAGGAACATCCATAATAGTGGTTGACAGTTTCTATGCCTATTTTCATTCTTGAGGTTAGGAAAATTTATTAGTTGTTAACTTTGTATCCTCTGCCCAAACGTCTATAAACATTTCAGATGCATATTGAATTTAGTTTAAATATTTCAGAGAGAGAAGAGAATCAGAAAGATTTATTTCAAGAGCAACTCTTATTAATTAAATATGACTAGTAATTATTTAGTATATAAAGTTAATAAGATCTTTAATACAGCCATTTGTCATTTATAGACCATCAATCTATTAACCCAAGTAATCAGTTCTGGTTTCCTTTCAGCTCCACTTAGTAGGGTTTAAGAATAAGTACATGGGGCCGGGGATTTAGCTCAGTGGTTCCGGCGCCTGCCTCACAAGCACAAGGTCCCGAGTTTGATTCCTGGTACCAAAAAAAAAGAATAAGTATACAGATCTTTCTACAGCTTGTTTTTTGTATAATAACTTCTTGCACTCTACCTTATCTATACTTACCGATACAAAAAGCAGTCAAAATATGTTATAGAACCTATATTGCTATATATTAACTGAGTGGAATTTAATTTCCTACCCATCCAAATATTTTTCCTTCTAGTTAACTATAAATCATTTCCTCTTGTTCTTCTTGTAGTACACTCTTGAATTACTTTCTTGCTATAAAATCTTGTGAACTATTCAATATGTGTTAGGAAAACATGCTGTATCCACATTTCTATTTTTTTTTCCTGATACTGTGGATTGAACTCAGAGTCTTTGCACTGACATATAGTACATATTAATACCCCCCCCCTTTTTTTTTCTATTTTGTAACAGGGTCTCCCTAAATTGAGCTGGGTTTGGGCCAGGGATTTAGCTCAGTGGTGCTGCCGCCTGCCTCCCAGGCGCAAGGTCCCAAGTTCAATCCTCGGTACCAAAAAGAAAAACAAATTGAGCTGGGTTTGACCTTGCAACCATCCTGCCTCAGTCTCCCAAAGTGCTAGGAGTACAGGCATATGCCACTATGCCTGGCTACTCCAAGGGTTTTGGGTTTTTTGTTGTTTGTTTGGTAAGCAATTTAACAGCAAGTTTGTTTTTTTTTTTGGTACCGGTGATTGAACTTGGGTCCTTATGCTTGCAAGGCAGGCGGCCGAACCACTGAGCTAAATCCCTGGCCCTTAACAGCAAAATTTTCAAAACTTTTGTGAAAAGAATGAAAGACTGACAAAAAAACATTTTGTGCTTCAAAGAACACTATAAAGAAAGTGAAAAGGAAAATGGGAGAAAATATTCGCAAATCATACAACTGATAAGAGACTTGTACCCAAAATATATAAAGAATATTTATACTCAATAATAAAAAAATGCAGGACCAGAGGTTTAATTCAAGCACTTGGGAGCACTGGCATGAGAATTCCCACAGGTTCAAGGCCAGCCTGGGCTACATAGTGAGTTCAAGGCTAGCCTGAACTCATAGCAAGACCCTGTTCAAAAGACAAAACAAAAACCAAATAACCAAACTTAAAAATGGGCAAAGTATTTGAATATACAATTCTCCAAAAAAGATATACCAATGGCTAGTAAGCACATAAAAAGATGCTCAACATCATTAGTTTTTAGGGAAGTACAAGTCAAAACCATAATACTATTTCTTACCTACGAGGATGCATGGTTATAATACAAAGAAAAAAGCAGACAACAACAGTTCTTGGCAAAGATTTGGAGAAATTGGGACCCCCATACACTGCAGTGGGGCTGTAAAATGGTGCAGTCATGAGGGGAATCAGGTTGGCATTTCCTTCCTCCAGTGATTAAATTATGTAACCCAGTAATTCCACTCCTAGATATATGCCCAAGAGAATTGAAAACAAATGTTCATAGCCCCATTATTCATAATAACCAAAAAAACACCCCATTGTTAATCAGATGCTGAATGGGTAAACAATATATGGTGTTGTTATGGCTTACATCTAGCTGTCCCCCCAAAGCCTCATGTGCTCATAGGTGGGGCTTTTGGGAGGTGACTGAATTATGAGTGTGTGATACTGGATAATGGGGTGTGATACTGGATTAGTCTACTGGTAGATTTATAGCTGGATATGATGCTAGGAGGTGAAGCCTGGTGGGAGAAGGTGAGTCACTGTGAGCATGGTCTGGAGATATCCCTCCTACCTTGAGTGCTCTCTGCCTCCTGCCTGCAATACCATGGACTATTTCTCCTCTGCCATGCCCCTTTGCCATGCCATCCTGCCTTGGAGCAAGCCAACTATGGACTGAAACCTACAAACTGTGAGCTAAAATAAACCTTTCGTATTTTAAATTGTGCACATCAGGTATTTTGTCCCAGCAACAAGAAAGTAATTAAGCCAGATTTTAGTACCAGAGAAGTGGGGTCATTGCTGTAACTATAACTGACTGTGTGGTTCAGAAACATTTGGAACTGGTTTGTAGGACAAGAAGCAGCCCTAGAATGCTGTAAGCAGTTTGATGGAAGATTCTGGTCAGAGCTCAGAAGACCAGAATGTTGACTGCAGGGTAGTTGGAAAAGACCAGGCTCAAAAGATTTCAATTGGGAACAAGGACTGCTTTGACAGTTGGACTCCAGGCCATGTGTGTTATGCTCTGGCTGAAAATTTTTCTGTATTTTGCTCATATCCAGAGACATTGCAGGAGAGGGAAATTAAGGACAGCAGGCTAATTAATCTGGGAGAAGAAATTTCAAGGCAGCCTAATGTTGAGGTAGTGGCATGGCTGCTGTTGGGATCTTTCAGCCAGCTGTACCTTGAGAATCAAGAGCAAACAATCCAGTAAAATGATTTAAAAAGTTTTGAGTTTGAGATTTTAAAAGTTTTGAGTCCAGAAAAGAAGCTCTGGTAAAGTTGCACTTGCAAAGATAAGAGTAGAGGAGAATTTTGTTGCTAAGAGACAGGTGTTAAAAAGCCAAGTACTTTGGCCCTGGGCAATAGAACAAATGACTTGAGGGTATCACAAAAACCAGCAGAACTCCATCCTTTGCAGCCTCAAAATTGCGAAGGTGAAAGACTGCTTTTAGATGAGAGCCCCACAGCACCATCTTCCAGAATGGCCTAAGGAATTTGTTCCTTGGTACAATGGTACCTCAGCTAACAAACGCTTCTGTTCACAAACAATTTGGTTCACAAACAGAAGCATTCAACAAAATTTTGCTTCTGTTAGCAAACTCCACATCAGGTGACAAAATGACCACAACCATCTTCTCCAGAATTGTGGTTTGAATTGAGTTCATGAACTGTAAGTACTCCAGTATTGGTTTCACAGTGGCCAGCAATCCAGGCATTCGACTCCTACAGGCAAGAGAGAAGGAAGTCTGGCCACTGCTTCAGCTGTTAACAAACCTTGGTGTCACCCACATGGTGCTGGTTTTAGGCACATGCAGAATGCAAGAGTTGTGGGGTCAGGAAGACTTTCACCCAGATTTCAGAAGAAGGCCAGGCAGTGTGCCCCTGAGAGGGCAGTGTGTGAAGTTGTGAGTACGAAGCTGAAGGTGCAGTGGAGACCCCAGAAGGTTGGAGAAGCCAGGAATGTGGATCATTTGAGGTAAGTTGCAAGGAGTGAGCCCAAGAGAGAAGCCATGAGGGCCTCAACTGACTGTATACATGGGGCAATCCAACCCTTTGGAGTTCATATCATGTTACAGATTGCCCCAGATGCTGGACATGGAACTACAGGACTTAATGTTCGCCCTGCTGGATTTTGGTTTTGTTTTGGTCTTATTCCTTTCTATCCCCCTTTTTGTACTTTTTGGAATGGGAATGTTTATCTTGTGCCATTGTATGTTGGAAGTATCTAACTTTCATTTTTAAAGGGGCTTGCAGCCAAGAATTTGCCTTAAATCTTAGAGGAAAATTTGGATTTGGACTTTTCAGCAATGCTGAAACTGTTAGGGGCTGGGGATTTAGCTCAGTGGTTCCACCACCTGCCTTGCAAGCACAAGGTCCCAAGTTCAATCCCCGGTATGGCAACTCTTAGAGATGGACTTTTGCATGTGCGTGAGTCTCTTAGGGGCCAGGGGCCAAATATTATGGCTTATATCTGTATGTCCCTCCAAAGCCTTAGGCTCCCATAGGTGGAGCTTGAGGGGTGTGTGTGTGACTGGATCATGGCTGTGTGAAATTGGAACATGGGTGTGTGATACTGGATTAGTCCACTGATGGGTTTATAGCTGGGTATGATCATGGGAATTGAAGTCTGGTGGGAGGAAGTAGGTCACCGTCGGTATGGCCTGTCAATGCAATATATATATATATA
>NW_004624858.1:2500252-2510395 GCF_000247695.1 Heterocephalus glaber | reverse complement strand
ACTTCCCATAATGAATGTAATACTATATACTAATAAAATAAAAAATAAAATTTAAAAATATTGCAGTAGGGTCAGGGATGTAACTCAGTGATACAGCACCTGCATGGCAAGCTCCATGCCCTGAGTTTGAGTCCCAATACCAAAAGAAAAAAAGAAAAAGAAAAAGAAAAAAAACACTGAACTATATACTTATAAGAATGTATCGTATGAGGGCCAGGGATTTAGCTCAGTAGTTCCACCGCCTGCCTGGCAAGTGCAAGGACCCGAGTTTGATCCCCAGTATCAAAAAAAAAGAATGTATTGTATGATATGAGTTGTACCTCAGTTAAGAAAATAAGCTTATTATACATCTACTGAGGATCTATCTTAGTGACAAAACATCCTAGAACTATCTTCAAAATCAAGAAAATAATAACAATGCTGAATCATGTGCAAATTCACATTTTAGTTTCTAAAATATTTTCCCCATAATTTATATGTATATATGCCCCTCCAAAGTACTCACTTTTCTCTGCATTGAAATAATAACCACCTCTAGGAATTTCTGTAAATAACCTTGAGGAGGTAAAGAGTGCAATTAGAGTAATAGCCTATGTGTTGCTGCAGGCAGAGGTGGAACTAGATTCACTCCTCTTTATCTGCTCCACCCAGTTTATTTCCAAAACATCAGATTACAGAGGAAACAGGTATAAATGGTCATCCAGGGAATGCAATCTCTGTTTTTCAAAGTGGGACAAGGGAGATACTTCATAAATTTGCCATTTATTTAAATTTGTCAAGACGCTGAGCTTTCCGCTTCCAAGAGGGTTGCTAGGCCGCCGATTGAGAATTTTCCTCCACCTTTCTCCATCCTTTTCCTGGCGTTTGATTGACCTGGAGGTGATGCACTAAAGGATCCCTCAGAAATACGTAGAACCGCACTTCTAAAATGGCGAACCGTGCAGTGAAGGATGCGCACAGCATCCGTGGCACGAACCCCCAGTATCTGGTGGAGAAGATCATTCGGATGTGAATCTATGAATCCAAGTACTGGAAGGAAGAGTGTATCGGACTTACGGCTGAACTTGTAGTATAAAGCCATGGATTTAAGGCTTGTGGGAGGTGTCTACGGTGGAAACATCAAAGCAACTCCCTTTCTGTGTTTGGCCTTGAAGATGCTGCAAATTCAACCTGAGAAGGAGATCATCGTAGAGTTTCTAAGAAATAAAGATTGCAAGTATATCTGCCTCTTGGGCACACTTTACACGAGGCTGACCGGCACTGCGATTGATTGCTACAAGTACTTGGAATCTTTGTACAACGACTATTGAAAAATCAAGAGCCAGAAGTGAAATGGAGGGTTGGAACTGATGGGTGTAGATGAATTTATTGATGCACTGCTGCACAGCGAGAGAGTCTGTGATATCATTCTGCCCGGGCTACAGAAACGCGACGTGCTTGAAGAAGCTGAGCAACTGGAGCCTCGAGTGGGTGCTCTAGAAGAAGACATGGAGGATGTGGAGTCTAGTGAAGAGGAAGAGGAAGACGATGAGAAGCTGGAAAGAGTCTGGTCACCACGTCACCGCCGGAGAAGCTACGGAGACTTGGACGAGCCCCGGGGCTCTCCCACACTGCGCTACAGAAGGAGCAGGAGTCGGTCTCCCCGAAGGCCAAGGCGGAGTCCATCTCCCCGAAGAAGTCCTTCAGCCCGCAGAGAGAGGCATCACAGCAAGAGCCCAAGACTCCGCAGAAGCAGGTCCCGAGGTCGCCGACACAGATCCCGCTCCAAGTCCCCCGGTCATCACCATCACCGTACTCACAGCCACAGGAGACGCTCAAAGTCTCCGGAAAGGTCAAAGAAAATCCAGAAGGGCGGGAGAGGGAATGAGGCATGAATTCAATTGGCTTGGAGTCCCAGTGGCCTCCTGTGGATATGAGGGTAGCTATGGAGAAGGATTAAGAGCTGCTCTCCTGGCAGCTAGAGTATTTCAGTTTTTGCCTCCCGACTTTCTTTTCTTTTTTTTTATGGAAGAGGTGCTGAGTTCGTATCTCTTTTTTTCAACTCTATTCAAAATTATGAGGGTGGAAAGGATCTGAGACTTGGGGATGTGAGTGAGAAGAGATTTGGACATCCTGGTGACCCTTTGCCTTTCTGTTATTTAACTGGAGACACCCCCGAAAAATAAATGAATGAAAAAAAAATAAAAAAATAAATTTGTCACCATTACTTGACAAGTGGAGATGAAACTCTCATAGAGATCGAGTAACAGAATATAAATGAATCTCTGAAAAGATGCTCAGCCTCACTGAAGATTGAGGAAGAAGAGAACATTCATGGACCAGCTCAAACTTGTGATCTTCCTGCCTCAGCCTCCCAGAGTGCTGAGATTATAGGCATGTGCCAGCATGCCCAACTTCATGACTGCAATTTAAACCTCCCAACCATCAGGAAATGTCACAAGTGTTACTGAAACCAAGATTGTCAATATCTGGAATAATATTTTGGCAGACTTCCTATTTCTCAGTAGGGATTTATAAGAAATATAAAACAATTTTTTAAAAATGTCTTAGAGACAAATCAAATAAAACATAGAATAGGTAGTGTTTTGCCTTTGGCTTCAAAGGATTAACTGCAAAATCAATGGTTCTTTACCCAAAAAAAGCAGAAAAATTTTGAGTTTTGATTAACCAAAAGCTCAAGTTGAACTATTGTCACCAAACCATCATGAAATCTAAGCTGCATTTATAGAGAGCAGATGTTCAGGACTAAAGCAGGCAGTATCTAACGTGGTTCAGTGCCTATGTGTAATCCTTTGGCTGATCTAGTGATTCTTCTAATAGAGTATGTCAGACCTCACAGGATGTTCCTCCTAAAATTACATTAAGAGACTTTGAGCACCTGCAGTAGCACACATCTGAAATCCCAGCACTCTGGGAGGCTGAGCCAGGAGGACTGCATTAGAGCCCATTAGAGGGGGCAATTGGGCAATGTAGCAATTTAGCGAGACTAAGTCCCAAAGTAAAAAAAAAAAAAAAAGGGCCGGGAATGTCAGTGACTGAGCTGAGCGGTCCTGAATTTCTGACCCACAGGCTTCTGAGGTAATATATTTAAACTGTTGTATTCTGAGGTGATTTGTTACTCAGGACTGGATAACTTATCCAAGGATGAGGAGGAGCTCAGTGGGTGGACTACATCCAGAGCGTTTCTTTCTTCAGTGCTGGCTGCTGCTGCTGCTGAGCTGGCTGAGAAGGTGGTGGCCGTCGTGCCAGGACTGGAGGCTGTGAAGGACCCAGTCACAAAAGCAATCTCGGACAATAGGGTGGGAAAAGGTAAGTTTAGGGAGGGCACATTAACTACTTTCAGCTGTCATAAGAGTTTACAGAAGGGTCATTAGAAGCCAAGAATTTAAAAGCTGGAGAGAGGGCCGGGATTTAGCTCAGTGGTTTCGCCGCCTGCTGCGCAAGGACCTGAGTTCGATCCCCGGTACCAAAAAAAAAAAAAAAGAGCTGGAGAGGGATTAAATGGTCCAACCCTTACATTTTTCAGACCAGAGAAGTGAGGCTCAGAGGAGAGGTGATGCTGACCTCGGCTCACAGTCACTGAGGACCAGAAGCCACCCCAGATGTCCAAGTCCAGGCAGCAGTGCTCTCTGTAGGTCTGGGATCCTTGGAGAGGCTCTGCAAGGCCAGCTTGGGTTATGAGAAAGAGCTTTCCGGCAATTAGAGCTGTTCAAACAGTGGTTCAGCCCAAGGGATTTGGTGACAGTGACCCACCAGGAAGCTGTGGAGGGGTGGAGGAGGAAGTAATTCGGTTGGCAGACTCTGATTTTGATCCTGAGAGTCCAAATGCACTTGGTCACAAAACATCAATACTATGACTTAAAGTGTCAAACTGTAACAAATACCACATCTTACTTTTATTTTTCTTTTCATTAGATAACTTGTATTTTAAGGGAAAAAAAATGAACTGGATTGCCATTTACTGCCTTGCGCTCTCGGACATGGGAAGTGGTTTAAAAAGTGAGCTGAGAAAAGTGCTTAATTAGACAATAAGCTGGGGCCGGGGATTTAGCTCAGTGGTTCCGGCACCTGCCTTGCAAGCGCAAGGTCCTGAGTTTGACCCCTGGTACCCCCCCCCCAAAAAAATTAGACAATAAGTTGAATCAAATTATTTCTAACCTTCCCATCAACTTTATTTTATTATTACTATATTATTATTATTATTATTTTGGTACCAGGGATTAAACTCAGGACCTTGCGCTTGTGAAAGGCAGGCAGCAGAACTACTCAGCTAAATCCCCGACCCCAATTTTTTTTTTTTTAAGACAGGGTTTTGCTATGTAGTTCAGGCTGTCCTTGAATTCACTACAGAGCCCAGGCTGGCCTCAAACTTATGGTGGTTTTCCTGCCTCAGCCTCCTGAGTGCTGGGATAACAGGCAGGCCTGGGCCAGCTGAGGTACATAGTGAATTTAAGCCCAGTCTGAACTACATAGTGAGAACCTGTCTCAACAAAACAAAACAGGTGCAAAAGAATGTAAAACAGACCAGAATTTTCCATGGCAGCAAGAATAGAATTCCATAATCTTAAAAAAACCCCCAAAAACCTCACTTTATAGAATTAAACAGTACATTTCTGTTAAAGAATACTATAATAGAATGCAGGCCAAATAAGCATTGTCAAAATAAATATAAAACCTTGAAAACAGAGTTTTGAAGAAAAGAAAAGGAATGAGAAGAGCTTATTTATTTAGATATAGGGTATTTATAAAAATAGGGAAGCAGAGTGAAGCAGCGTGGAGGACATATTTTTATCCTATTTGCGTCATGAGGAATGGGCTTAGGAGCATGGGTCATCACTGTGGAAATTCTATGTCTAATTCTCTCTAAAGATAATTAAAACTCAGAAGCTGGACAGGCCACGAGATAATTCCTACAATTACAGTGCTTTAGAGACGGCACCATGCTTTAACCCCCACCATGCTTCAGCCAGCGAAGAGAAGGCGGGTTACACTTAACAATTACATTAGCTGTTTCAAAAGAACAGCTGTGAGTCATGGACATTTTCTCACTTAGCTCCTCAAGAATAACAAAATTGTACTTTTTGTGTGTGTGTGGTGGTGGTACTGGGAATTGAACTCAGGACTTTCAACTTAGCTATATCCCTAACCCTTTTTGAATTTTTTAAGATTTTGAGAAAATGTCTTCTTAATTACTAAATTGCTCAGACTGGGTTTGAATCTGTGATCCTCCTGCCTCGGCCTCCCAGAGTGCTGGGATTACAAACATGCACCATCACAGCCCAGCCATAGTAACGAATTTTACACAGAAACTACTTAGGCTATTCATAACTAAAACATATGATTTAAGTTTAGATTGAAAATTGGCTTTACATTTGTAGCACATGTTAGAAAAAGTGGGTATAATCAACATTTTTCAGGTGTAAGGTACATTGCAGTTTGAATGAGTGATGAATCAGACAACTTCTGGGTAGAGGTAAAAGTAGATATTTGCCTGAGGCAATGTGTCCAGAAGAAAATTTAAAAATTCTTAACAATAATTTATATTTAGTTAAGCTTGAAAAATATTTGTATTTCATGAACCTTTGTAAATTTCCTTTACCTGACCTCAGCAATGATTCAAGAATTAAAAAAAAAAATCCAAACCATCTAAAATCCAAAGCTGGGACATCAAAATATCACTGTATTTCATCAACGAGTTTAAAAATCAAAGATTAGCACATTCACGTAAAATTGCCACAATTCGGTGGATGTGATGTCACAGGCCTGTAATCCCAGCACTCTGGGAAGCTCAGGCAGGAGGATTGAAAGTTTGAGCCTAGTCTGGGCAACTTAGTGAGACTCTGTCTGAAAATTAAAAATAAAGAAAGGGCTGGTGAAGGCCTCAATTTCCAGTAACACACAAAAGAGAGTGCCATGGTTGAGTATACACATACATATATCTCTCCCTTTTTTTTGGTATTGGGAATTTAACCAGGGCCTCCTGTTTGCCAAGCATATTCTGTGTCCACAGCACTATCTTTTGTGTTTTAAGAAAGGTAGACAATCCTTGAGATTGGTAGATTAGTGGTAACGTTGAATTTTTAATATATTTTATTTTACTTTTTAAAAAATGTTGATATAGGGCTGGGGATTTAGCTCAGTGGTTCTGCCACCTGCCTCGCAACCGTGCAAGGTCCTGAGTTCAATCTCTGGTACCACACACAAAAAAAGTTAATATATTTTAAATAACCTCACTAAATAACATTATTAATCATATACTTAGCATTAATTTAAATAGCTTATTGAATGAACTATTGAAGGAAAAATATTGCTGTCACCATTCAGGGAAAATGAAGAAAGTACAAAACTTTGTTATACTGTGCTTATTTGGGAGGAAATTTTCAGTTTTCTACATAGCAGCAATATTGTATCATTTAATTCCCTTTTGAGCAGAAAGTTTTATGAATATAGGAGAGGTGAGGTTTTATAAACACCTCTAATTTCTTGAAGATCTAAAATCAAAGTGATAAAACAGAAGTAAATTTTAACAAAATACAGGTAAATGATTTTAATAAAATACTATGTAATTTTTTCCTTTTTAAGAGGCGCTTTAATGCAAAATGCACCGTTGGGACAGTGTGTGAAGTGCGCAAGGCTTCAGCGCTCACGCTGAGCATGCCCCCCCCCCCCCAAGAACGTGCGTTGCCAATGGCAGTGCTCTGAGTGCCTCCTAACCACACAGCTCCCTCTCGCTTCCCTGAGGCCTCTACTGTCTTGATTTGGTGCCCATGACTCACTTGCTTTTCCCCAAACCCTACGGTCTGTGAACACATCCCTCAAATGTGTATTACTTCATTGTGAAAGCCTGAGCCAGCAATCACAGACCAGGATGTGTAAGGAAAGGGCACAGTGCCGCGCTGGTTGGAGGGAGTTGGAGGGTGTGAGAAAACGCTGAACAGTCTCTGAGTCGTGGTGTGGCTGGAGCTCAGCTGCTCTGAGAAATGTCCTGTGTGTGCAGGACTCCGGGGCCGGCTTAGGAGACCCGCCCCACTGCCACTGGCGGGACGGAGCAGGGCCTGCTGCAGCCGCTCTGGGGTGGGGGGCTGGCTGTGACTGCCTGTGGGAGGACAGCAGAGACGCCCAGGCTGACCGGACAGCCAGGCTGAGAAGGCCTGAGGCAGGAGTTGGGGGAGTGACTGCTTAGGGGCACAGCTGTCGACCGGGCTTTGCTCCCTCCTGGCTGGGCCCCTCATTCCCTGTAGTACAAGGCTTCTGTTTATTCACCTCTACTGGGGAAGCTTGTCCTTCAGTAGTTTTTAAGTACAGATGCATGGGAAATAAGATATAAATTTTTTTCTTTTTCCTTCTTTCTTTTCTGTGGTGGTGGGGACTGACCCTAGGGCCTTGTACACACACTTGAGGGTGGCTGGGGACCAAATCTGGGGCCTTTTACATGCTAGGCAAGTAAGCACTCTACCACTGATCTGTACCCCCAACCCCAATTTTTTTTGTTATTTTGACACAAGGTCTTGCTGTATAGTCCAGGCTAGCTTTAAACTCACTGTGTAGCCCAGGCTGGCCTCCAGCTCACACCAATCCTCCTGGCTCAGCCTCCTGGTTGCTAGGATTACGGATGTGCACCACCACACCCAGCATAGCTCCAATTTTTTTTCAGTTTAGTTTGTTTGGTTTTTTAGTGTAGTTTTTTGGGGTTTTTTTAGACAGGGTCTCCCTATTAGTTTAGGCTAGCTCACTATGTGGCCCAGGCTGGCCTTGAACTCATGGCAATCCTCTTGCCTCAGCAGGAGTGCTGAGTGCTAGAATTACAGGTGTATACCACCACCCCTGGCATAGCCCCAATTTTTAAGATCTTGAATATTTAAAAATATCTTTGTTCAGTTCCATATTTGGGGGAGGGGTACAGAATCTCACACAGACTACGAAAAACCCCTACTACTGAGTTACATTCTCAGCCTCCGTTTTTCTTTTTCTTTTATTTGAGGCAGGGTTTCAGTATATTGCCCAGACTGGTTTTGAACTTCTGAGGTCAAGCAATCCTCCTGTCTCAGCCTCTTCTCCCTCCATAGTTGGGATACAGATGTGTGCTACCTTGTGTGGATCCAGTGCTCGTTCTTGATTGATGATTTCTAAGGATAGAATTCTTTCTTTTCTTTCTTTCTTTGTTTCTTTTGTGTGTGTGTGTGTGTGATGCTGGAGATAGAACCCAAGGCTGAATGCATGCTAGACATATGCTCTCCCGCTGAGCTACATCCTCATTCCCTGGGAGATAGTTAAGAACCAAACCATAGCAATGATACTTTTATTTCTATGTAAGGTTTTTTTTATATGTTTTTAACTCCTTCAAATTGGCTTTTTATTTTGTTTTATTATATTATTATTATTATTATTTGGTACTGGGGTTTGAACTCAGGACTTTGAGCTTGCAAGGAAGGCGCGGTACCACTGAGCTAAATCCCCAGCCTCCACATTGGCTTTTTCAAAAAATATCTGTCTTGGGCCAGGGATTTAGCTCAGTGGCACTGCGCCTGCCTTGAAAGCTCAAGGTCTATGAGTTTGATTGCCGGTACCAAAAGGAAAAAAAATCTGTCTGTATCTTTCCCAGCAGAAGGTTCCCTTAATGACAGGGAGTTCCTGATTATAGGGAGTTCATGATTAAGTAGGGGGACTAAAATCTCAGTGGATGCAGAGAATACTGACTTTAAAACTCACCATAGGATGATTTGGATGAGCAGGTCTAACTTTTGGGTTAGGTTCACCAGGAAAGAGACTTCAGCTCCCTCGTTAGATGGGTGAGTGTCAAATTGCTGGCAGTCTGGGCAAGAAGTGAGGGAAGACAGGCAGTGTGTGTGTGTGTGTGTGTGTGTGTGTGTGTGTGTGTCCTGCAGCAAACATTCAGTATACGTAAGTTCAGTAACCCGAGTTCGATCCTTGGTACCAAAAAAACCCAAAAAACATAAAAGTCAAGTTGGGCCAGGGATTTAGCTCAGTGATTTCGCCACCTACTGCAAAAGCACAAGGACCCAAGTTCGATCCCCGGTACCAAAAAAAAAAACAAACTTCAGTAAGTCCCCTGTTTGGGATACAGGACCTATGTCTCAACTGTGACAGGTACGTTCATAGTCTAGAGATATTAAATTTTACTTTCTTGAGAAAATACATCCAGGCATCATAGTATTCCCCTGTAATCCCAGGGAGGCTGAGGCAGGAGAATTGCAAATTGAAGCCCAGCCTAGACACCTTAGTGATTTGGCAAAACTCTGTCTCAATATGAAGGCCATTGGTTCAATCTCCAGTATTGCAAAGAAGAAATATCTGGTCTATTATCACTTAGTAGGACATGCATGCATTGTTTATTACTGCTTGCTATATTTCTTTCTTGTTTGTGGGTTTTTGGGTTTTTTTGGTACCGGGGATCAAACTTGGAACTTTGCGCTTTTGAGGCAGGCAGCAGAACCACTGAGCTACATCCCCAGCCTCCCGGCCCTGCTTTGGTTTATCAGTGACCCAGAGGTAGAGCTTTTTGTCTGGCACAGCTTTTCCAGTGTGGAAACTTACCTGTTACATGTGCCATCTCTTCAGTGGTCTCCTGCAGTGAGTAGCAATGAATTCACAGAAAATAAAAGGGAGTTAGCACAGTTAAAATGTTTGCATGCTAAGAAAACCTTCAGTGACGAATTCCATTGTTGGCCTTTAAGGTGTGGTAGAACACAGATGGGGAGATGATTTTGGTTCCAGTATATCACAGTTCTTCTATGTCAGCTCAAGATGTATTACAATTAAATAAAATATTCCAATTGAATTGTTACAGCATTCCCAAATTTCACAAAGAAGAACTGAAACTGTTTTACCTTTTTACATTTTAGGCATATATTTTATGTAAATTAATTAAAAATCATTAGCAAATTTACTTTGACTGGCCAAATGCAGTGGCACATGCCTGTAATCTCAGTTGTTCAGGAGGATGAGGCAAGAGGATGGCAAATTTAAGGCCAGCCTGAACAATTTAGTGAGACCCTGTCTCAAAATAATTAAAAGGGGGCCCAGGGATTTAGCTCAGTGGTTCCGGCGCCTGCCTTGCAAGCGCAGGGTCCCAAGATTGATCCCCAGTACCAAAAATAATAATAATAATAATAATAATAATAA
>NW_004624858.1:2483534-2498916 GCF_000247695.1 Heterocephalus glaber | reverse complement strand
ACTAAATAACTTGTACTGGAAAAAATACAGTCTGTGTTGAAGGTAAAGTTACAAATCTTGAAATTAAAAAGGTAAATATGTGAAGGAGCCAAAACTAAATCAAGCATTTGGGAAGCTAGGACTAGAAGCTAACTTGCATAAATTTGCAAAAAAATTTATACTTTTTCTGTAAATATTTAAAAAAAAACAAAACTATGGATAGGGCCAGGGATTTAGCTCAGTGATTTCGCCGCCTGCTGCGTAAATGCAAGGACCTGAGTTTGATCTCCGGTACCAAAAAAACCAAAAAACAAAAAACTATGGATCACAGTAGCCACATTTGGAACCCATTCTGTTATCAGTCAATATTTTTAGATAGTTAGAACTGTCCTAAACCTTGATTTTTGCCATCTTTTACAACTGCCTTCATACACAGAAACCTTTAAAAAGAGACACACCCTAAACTCTTGTTTGCATGGTCACACGCTGATGCTTACATGTTGCAGTATCTAATAGGACCACAATAGTCTTGATAATCCAAGTCATTGCTTTCCCATCTTTGGAAATCTACATGGGAACAACTGGACTGAACAGATCTGAAGCTACTGTATGTGTGAATGAACACTCCCTTTTTCTTCATATCTGAATGCTGCACATCTGTTTGGATTATATATTGTGTTTGTGTATTTATGCTTTGATTCATAGTAACTCCCCATGTTATAGAATTGATTTGCATTGGACACAAACTGTAAATAAAGAAATAAATGGCTGAAAGAGAAAAAAAAAAGAGGCCCTGGGTTTAGTCCCCAGTACTATTAAAAAGTTTTTTTTTAACTTTTATTGTATAACATATAAAGATATAGTACCAAGTGATTTTGTCATCCTTTACCATCTGAAAGCTCATTATTTCTTAAAAAGTGAGAATGGTTAATTCACAAACCTGGGCTTTCGTGGTATGTGAGGAACTGTCAACAAAGGCAGGGCCTCTGAGGGTGACTGCTAAATATGCAGGTAACAAGTAGTCATTAGTGACAGTCCCAGGGCGCTCTGAGGCTGTGAGGGAGCTGGGCCGGGAGCTGTAGAGCGGGATTGTACATGTCACTTCTGGGGCTCTTGGGTCTGTTTCTGGATTCCTCAGGAAAGGAAGCATTTTGAGATAGGGTATTTTTTATACTTTACACATTCTTGACTTTGAAAAAGATGCCCTTCTTCATTCGACCTAGTACCATAATCAGAGTTCTCCCCTTCAAAACCAAATCTTAAATCCAAGAAAGGTCTGTAGTTTACTATGGTAAAATCTTTCCCTGTTTTCCAGTTACATTTATTTTTGTCTTAATCTTTTAATTCTGTGAGATAAACTATTTGTCTTAAAGACTAAGAAATTATTTTTCTTTGTTTGAAGTAAGGGGAGAACATGTTATACAGAAATGCATTTCCCTGTGTGTTCTGAGTATGCACCTAATGATGATCAGTGGTGAAGGAAAACAGATTTCTCATCCCATAATTTATAAGTAAAATCTTCCTGTAATAATTATTGCCTCTGATGTTCAAGTTATTTTAAAAATATATGAAAGTCAAAAGCTGAAAAGAATTGTTAATTATCTGTAAAATTTGCCTTATGTATACTTTTGTACATTATTTTGCTGTTCAAAGCTCTGTATGGAAAACCCTCAGAAAAGACATGACAGAACATGTCAGACATGTTCTTTCATGAAATAAACACAAATTAATGAAGAGTTGGACGGTCACTTAATAAATACTTTTACTTTTTACGAGACAGTCACTGTGCCAGGAGACCCAGATGAAGGCAGAATCTTAGGGTTCCTCCTTTCATTAGCCAGGAAACAATTCATTGAGTAGCTTGTCATTGTCAGACCCAGTATGAGCTTGGGGGGGGTGACAAGATTCAATTCAGTCTCTGCCTCCAAGGACTCACTTCCTAACAGTTGGATCAGAAATCATACAGTAGTCTAAAGGCTCACAACCAAGCCCTTCAAAAATCTCCAGATCCTCCAATTCTGCCCTAACTTGTGATGTCATTGGATTCTTCATCTGTAATACAGGTTAGTGTGACTTAATTTGTGGCTTTGTTGTGAGCGTGAAATAAGTCGTGCAGCAGAGTGGACTCCATGCCCTGACTGGCTCACAAATCGCTCCCTGAAGGAGCCATCCCCTTTCATGCCTCAGTGGACTGACAAATTCTTACATGTCCCAGCCTTCCAGGGCTACTTGTGATGTTGAAAACCCCTAATATCAAAGTGGAGGGTGCTGGATCCATGTGCTGCAAACTGTGTTTGGGAGAAAAGTAGGCTGTCAGTAGAGTGCCGACAAAGGACACCAGGCTGGGGGCACGGCACAGTGGTGGGGCATTTGGTCAGCAGCACGGCAGACAGAACACAACAATCTGGGCGTGTGGCACAGCCTGTCATCCCGGCTCTTTGGGAGAGGCTGAGGCAGGAGGATTGCAAGTTCAAGCCCAGGGTGGGTAACTTAACAACTTCATGAGACTCTGTCTCAAAATTTTAAAAAAAAACTTTTTTTAAAGGCTAGGAATATAACTGTGAAAGCCCTGAATTTTACACTTCATGCCACTCAAAACAAACAAAAACCAAAACCTGACCCTCAAAGCAGAAGAGACTGAGCAAGAAAGTAAAGGGTAGGCAGGAATCCCATGCACTGGAAGCATCACGGGCTTGTCAGGAGAGCCACAGCCTATCCCGGGCACCAGCTAAAGCAGAACGCTTCTAAATGTGTAAAGTAGGAAAGTCACAGGGCCGGGGATTTAGCTCAGTGGTTCTGCTACCTGCCTTGAAAGCACAAGCACCCAAGTTTGATCCCCAGTACCAAAAAAAGATAGGAAAGTAACATATTGCTGTGCAGGATATTTACTGATTTATTTATATATTGTGGTACCAGGTATCAAACTCAGGACCTTACACTTGCCAGACAGGCACAGTACCACTGAGCTACATTCTTGGCCCTACCAGGACATTTGAAACACAATGCTCCTATGATGCATTTATCAATTTATCAATTAATATAAGGTCCAGCAGTGGGCGCAGTGACCACTATAGATTCACAGCAGTGCTACAGGAAGCAGGGCCTGATGTCTCCAGGATTTGGCTTTTGCTCCTTGGTCCTTACTGTCTTGATGAAAGAATTCAATTGTGACATATAAGTAGCCATGCAGAAGTATAGAGTTTACTAGCCAGGTATGGCACATACTTGTAATCCCAGTATTCGGAAGGCTGAGGCAGGAGGATTGCTGTGAGTTTGCAGACAGCCTGGGCTATATAGTTCAAGGTCAGCCTGAACTACTGAGACTTTGTCTCAAAAAAAAAAAAAAAGAAAAATATGGGTGGAGTTTACTGTAAAACAGACCTAGGGAGAGTTACACCTTCCCATGAGAAGGGAAGCAGTACCAGATAGGCATCTGCACTGAGTGTGAATTTGGATCTCTTCTTATAAGAGTTACTCCTGGGGTTCAGGAAACTGTGGGATTATGATGCTTCTTCACCAATTTTCTCAGAGGTTGCTGTGGAAATGCGTAATGCCTTCCAGTCCTCTTCAGATGGTCAGTGTTCCCTCAGGGGCTTTACTCATGTAAGAAACTTACAAAAGAAATTTAGTAGGAGGCTGAGGCAGGAGGATCATTGCAAATTCAAGGCCAGCCTTGGCTATATAGTGAGTTCAGGACCATCCTGGACTACATAGCAAGATGCTGTCTCAAAAAAAAAAAAAAGAAGAAGAAAAGAAAAGAAAGAAATTTTGGAAAAGGTAAAAATGTTTTGTTGTTGCTTTTGTTTTTGTACTGAGGATCAAACTCAGGACCTCACTCTTGTCAGGCAGGTGCTGTGCCACTGAGCTAAATCCCTGGCCCCAAGCCAAAATTCTTAATCTAAATCAGGTCCTAGCCCAAGGCAGGAAGATCTATAAAGAATATTTCCTTTCCTGGGCTGGGGATTTAGCTCAGGGTTCTGGCGCCTAACCTGCAAGCACAAGGACCTGAGTTCAATCCCCAATACCAAAAAAAAAAAAGAATATTTCCTTTTCTGATATCATTAAGCCATACAGGATGGCAACCAGGAATGCTGTATGTGCCTTGTTCTACAAATTGAGACCCTCCCTGTCTGTGGGTCCAAGACATAATACCTGATTATAAATGTAGCATCCATCAAGGTCTTTGTTACTAACTCTACCTGACATAGCATGCTATTTTGGATTCCTCCTTTGGCTCTCAGGACTGCTAATGTCTACCTGCCTGACAGGAGCAGTGAGAATAGTTTTAAGATATCTGCGATAACTGGAATGCCCTGTAACAAGATCTGCTTTCCATTGGTTATAAAAGCATTTTAAATTTTGTTTATTCATTTATTTTTGCAGTCCTGGGGTTCTTTTTGTTGTCATTGTCATTTGGGGACCAAACCCAGGGCGTAGGCATACTGGGCAGGTGCTCTACCACTAGGCTACACCCCCAGCCCAGACACTGTTAATACTGGATTTATTGCTTATCATTGCAGGAAAGCCTAAATTTCAGTTAGAGATTAGTGAGAAATACCCAGGTATCTTTTTCTGCCTCCCCATCCCATCTACCGCAGGACCCAGGTCAGGAGTCCTGGCTATCTCTTGCCCAGGGTCTAGTCAGTAACGCACAAATCAGATCTCACCGTTCTCTCCTTGAACACCTCACTAGTTCCCCCAGCCTTTAGGACGAAGTCTAAATTCTTTATTGTGATTTACCAACCCCTTCAGGACAGATCTCTCCCCACTCCCTTATTTTTGTTCTCTTCCTCAGCTAAATAGGCTTTTATCAAGCACAATGCTCTCTGCCTTTCCATTCCTGCTTTTCCCTGCCTGGAATCCTCTTCTTGGCGCTACCCTCTTCTGTTGGGTGACCTTGGTTACCGCCTCCTGCAGAAATGGCTTTCATCAAGCAGGGAAGACAGACAAACATGCAATTATAACAGTATGAGAAGTGCTTTGTGCACCTTTCCATCTGCAGGGTTTTCAGTGCCAGGGACAGTGCCTGCGTTTCAGGCAGCTCCTCAGAACGTCTGCTGCTCCTGAGGGCATTTTAGTGGTGAATAAACAGATGAATGAGTGGCCTAGGCTGGATGAGGAAGAGTCTTGCAGAGAATGAAACTAGGCAGGAATCATTCTCGAATTATATGCACGTAGTTTTTAAAATTAAATGATTTTTGGGCTGGGGATTTAGCCCAGTGGTTCCATTGCCTACCTCGCAAGCGCAAGGACCTGAGTTCGATCCCCGGTACCTAAATAAATAAATAAATAAATAAATAAAATGATTTTAACCTTACTTTGTGTGTGTACTGAAAGACCCTAGTTAGCAAGACAGACTCCATATTGCTGCTTGACCCACCTACCTGCCCTTTAGATGAACTCAGAAGGAGGAGGCTTAAAAACCTCCTCCCCTTAGAAAGTCTCTTTAGAAATAACAATTCATCAACTATTGTTTTACAAATGTTCTAACAGCAGGACGTTCCGCTTCTATACCTTTTGCTTGCTTTACTAGTTCTATCCCATAGGGGGGGCCTAGGAACTGTTGGCCTCAAAGGTGTATAAAACATGTTTGTCAACCCCCAGTCGAGGCTCGAGTCCAATGGCTCTGCTCGGGTCCCAGCCGGTAATAAACTCCTGTGTAGATTTAATATCGGTCTCTGGTTGGTTCTTTCTCACTGGGTGCAACATGTACAATATCACTTGTAATCTAGGAGCAATGAGTGGTTCAGGAGCTTTTCAGGTTATAAAGCTATTACTACTTTCGTGTGCGCTTGAGTCTATTGTCTATTTTTACCCCCCAGTATTGAGGATTGAACCCAGGGGCACTCTACTGCTGAGCTACCTTCTTCCCACTCTTTTGATTTTGAGATAGAGTCCCACTAGGGCTATAGCTCAGGGTGATGTCAAACTTGCAATCCTCCTGGATCAGCCTCCAGAGTAGCTGGGATTATAGGCCTGCACCACCTGAACTATTTATAGACTGAGGTTGCCAAACTCTGGCCTTTGAACCAAATCTGGTCTATTACCTGTTTTTCTATAGTCTACAAACTAAAAATGATTTTTATATTTTTAAATCATTGGAGAAAAAAGTCAAATTAGCAAATAAATAAAATATTTACTATATTACTTTTTTTTTTCAGTACTGGATGTTGAACCCAGGGGTATTCCAACCACTGAATTACATCTTCAGCTCTTTTAATTTTTTAGCAAAACATTTATTGGTATATTTTAGATATGCATAACGATAACATTCATCATAGGGAATTTGTTTCAGTACATGATGTATCTTGCTTCTTTTTTTCTCCATCCCCCACTTTATGTACATAAGCTTTGTTTCCATTTTTCTTTTGATTTTTCTCTTCTTTTCTTGCCCTTTCTTTCCTTTCCCCCTTTGCCCTCCCTCGTTCCCCTTCTCATTTGAATATTTTCTTCCCATTTCCCAATGTTTATTGTACATTTTAGTCCTTATTTCCACTTTTGGTTTCTCACACCAGAGAAACAATGTGGTATTTAAATATGTATGTTTCATTTATTTCACTTAAAAGTATGGTCTCAAGGTGCATCCATTTAGCTATAAATGTCTGAAGCTCATCCTTTTTTATGACAAAGTAGTACTCCATTGTGTAAAAAAATCCCATATCTTCTTTATTCATTCATTGGTTGATGGGCATTTGTGCTGTTTCCAAGCTTTAGCTATTACAGATTGTGCCACTGTAAACACAGGTGTACATATATCGCTGTGGTATGATGCTTTTAATTCTTTTGGGAAGATACCCAGCAGGGGAATAGCTGAATCAAATGGGACCTCTAGTCTTAATTGTTTGAGGCATCTCTATATTGATTTCCACAGCAGTTACACCAGCCTGCACTCCCACCAACATTGGAGAAGGGTTCCTCTTCCCCTACAACCCTGCCAGCATTTGTTATTGGTTGATTTCTCTTTTTTTCTATTAAATTTATTGGTACATTTTGGGTATACAATATAGTTACATTCATCATTGGGAACTTGTACCTGTACATGATGTATCTTGGTTCTTTTTTTTCCCCCATTCCCCTGCCCTCCCTTCACCCCCTCACCCTTCACTATTTACAAAGACTTTGTTTCCATGTTTTTCCTTTTCTCATATTTTTTCTTTTCCCTTCTTTCCTTTCTCCTTCCCCTCCTACTTCCTCTATTCCTTTAAACATTTTCTTTCTATTTCACAATATCAATTATAATTTTGATTCTTATTTACACTTTTAGTTTTTCACACCAGAGAAACGATTTAATATTTATGTATGTGTGTCCTATTTATTTCACTTAAGAGTATGGCTTCAATGTGCATCCACTTAACTATAAATGTGTCTAGTTTCTCATTCTGCATGGCTGAGTAGTACTCCATTTTCTTAAAAAAAAAACCCCACATCTTCTTTATCCTGTCTCCAGTTGATGGGCAATTTGGCTGTTTCCAAGCTTTAGCTATTACAAACTGTGCCACTATAAACATGGGTGCACATATATCGCTGTGGTGTGATTCTTTTAATTCTTTTGGGAAGATCCCCAGTAGAGGAATAGCTGGTTCAAATGGGACTTCCAATCCTCGTTGTTTGAGGTATCTCTATATTGATTTCCACAGAGACAGGCCGCGGAACCACTGAGCTAAATCCCCGGCCCTTACTGATTTAATTTTTATTATTTAAATTCCTTTCCTGGATCTACACAATTACCATCCGTTAGAAGGCGTAGTATCTTAATATTGAAAGTAGGTTTAGTATTTGTTAGTTTGTCCCTTGTGCAGTGAGGGAAATGGTAATTCTCCTACCTCTAATACCAGGCCAAATGTATAAGTGGCACAGAAAAAAAATCAGTTTCATTGTTAGTGATTTGAGGCCAGATAGAATTCCTTGAGCTGGAGCGATTCGGGACATACTTCAGAGTTTCAGAATCATTGACACTGACTCTCAGGCCACATGGGAAGACCAAGGACAGAGTGGAGATGGGATGTCCTACGAAGGTGTGGAAGGGCTGGCTTCGCTGGAGCTAGAACTGTGGAGGGGGCTAGTGAGTCATGCTTGCTGGAGCTCAAGACCAGAGGAGCTGCCCCTCCCTGATTTACCGTCTGTACTTCCTGCCCCTCCATCTTCAGTTATCTGACTCTTCCTTATCACTTGCTTGAGATACAGTGGACCCTTGATTTAAGAACTTAGTTCCCGAGGGCTGGCTGTAACTCAAGTTGGTCCATTGAAGGCTCAGGCTCTGTACACAGCCTTCAAAGTCTCTCTCCTGTACACAGGCAGATCTCACTGTCCTCAGAGAGACACTGGCCCAGGATTTCTCAGTTAATCCCACACAGGAAAGGATGCTGTAATGCTCCTTCCAGAACTCTTTAAGATTAAATCTCTATCTGAGACCATTTGGAAGCACAAGCAGCCAGCATGTGGGTCATAACTCAAGACTTTGATCGTAAGTTAAAACTTATATTCCAGTCGTAACCCAAGTTGTTTGTTGTCAGCCCAGTTGTAACTTGAGAGTCCACTGTAGTGCTCTTGAAAATCACCTATCACTGCCAGAAAAATCAATGGACTCTGAGCAGCTCTCACCCTTCCTTACACATCTGCAGCGGTCAACATTTTAATCTCCCTTTGTCTTGAACCCCTTTGCCCACTAACTCAGGGACATCTGCACTCCCTGCTCTAGTCTCTTTTCCACTGACAGAGAACAAAACTTGGTTTCCACTGAGGGTGTGGCTCTCAGTTGGAGACGGTGAGGCCCCCAGCAGCTTCTAGATTCAGCTGTTACTTCTTTTTTCTTTTCTTTCTTCCTTTTTGAGACAGGGTCTCCCTTTGTAGTTCAGGCTGACCCTGAACTCACTATGTAGCCCAGGCTGGCCTGGAACTCACCTGGATCCTTCTGCCTCAGCCTCCTAAATTCCGGGATTATAGGCATGCACCACCATGACTGGCTTGTTACTTCTTTCATTGCAGCACAAGTTCAAACACTGCATTCAAGACACTGTCAGATGTAACAGGGAGATTCCTGGAAGGTCAAGTCTGTGGAGGACAGAGACTGCTAAACAAGTTGTTCAAACTCAAAGCAGAATAAGGTCAAACGGCTGAGAGGAAGGGTGAACAAGCCAGGCCAGGTGGTGCATATCTGTAATCCAGCTTCTCGGGAAGCTGAGGCAGGATTGCAGGTGTCAGGCCAGCCTTGGCAGGTTAGCAAGACCTTGTCTCAAAATAAAAATAAATAAATGAAGCTTGGCACTGTAGCTCAGTGGCAGAGCATGCCTAGGTTGGGTGCCCAGTATAAACTAAAGAAGCTTAAACAGCCTTCTACTGATGTGAAGATGAGGACCTAAGGGGCAATTAAAAGGACCTAGGAGCTGGGTGTGGTGGTGCCTACCTGTAATCCCAGCATTTTGGGAAACTGAGGCAGGACAATCTCAAATCCAGCCCAACCTAAGCAATTTAGTGACTTAATAATAATAATAATAATAATAACAATAATAAAATTTTAAAAGGCAAGGGATGTAGTTCTGTATGAAGGCCCTGAGTTCAATCCTCAGAAACCCCCACCCCCAGGAGTGGCCTTAAAGATAATAATTGTTCATGTTTTTCCAAGTATGAAGAATGTATCACCAATCCCTGATGGGTTGAGGAAAAACTATACTCTGTGTGACTTTTTTCCCCCTGGTGCTGTGGATTGAACTGGAGCTTTTGTACTGAGCTACAGCCTCAGGCCTTCATGTATTTTATTTGAGACAGTGTCTAGATAAATCAGGAAGTTACCCAGGCTGGGCTGGAACTTGTGATCCTCCTGCCTCAGCCTCCCAGAGTGCTGAGATTACAGGCGTGCACCACCATGGTGGGTTTAAAAAGCTTGTGTGATTCTTAAAGAAATTTCTTTTCTTCCTACATTATTGGGTCAGTATATTATAATTGTTAAAATGCCTTTTAAACTGTGATTACCATATATAGTGGTAATCATTATCTTGATCCTTAGAACAGTCTTTTTGGTAGGTCCTATTAGCCCTGTTTTACAGCGGAATAAAATAAGAATACAAAAAAACCAAACCAAACCACTGGTCTCAGATAGAATTGAACTCTCCTTTCCTCATTATTTGAAACGAATTCATTCGGAAACCAGGGACTCGAAGTTTATTTAAGTACGCTCCTTCCTTTGGTTTCTACTAAACAGGAAACCTCAACGCTAGCAATTAAATTGAATGGACTCACAGTCCCCGGGACTCAGCACCTTTTATTCAGCCCAGGGGACTCTGATTGCCTTCATTGTCAAAGTGACCCAGCAGTCGCTTAGGTGCTGGGGACAGGATGAATCTTCGTTAGAGGGAACAGCAGGCTCCAAGTTGGGAAGGACACGGCAGCTCTCTGACTGCGCCTGCGCGCCGTCCCAGACGCCCAGGTGAAAAGCCTGTTAGTGTTATTCAGTCCCCAAATTCAACTTCAGCCTTGGGAAATTCAGACTGGTGTCATTTTGTAACTTCTTTCCTTGCTTTCTTTTTTGGCTAAAACTAAGGTAATCGGTCGTCCTCAGGCGGTCAAACCAGTTTGCCGGGGGCCCCGCCCGCTCCCTGGAAACGGCCCAGGCTCCCTTCCCATTGGCTGATGCACAGCAGGTGCAGGGAGACGGGAAGAGGGCGCCGCGCGCCCGGGGGAGAGATTCTGTAAACAGAAGTGAAGGCTGTGTAAACCGAGCACCCGCACTTCCTCCAGTTCTATGGCCCCTGAGCCCTGCAGAAAGTGACCGTAGGGACAGCCCACAATCCACGTCACAGTTTTTGTTGTTTTTGAGAGGCGTGGCGTGAGGTAGGCGGGGGTGGGGAAGGTGTTAATTGCTGCTGTTTTTGTCTTAAAAATTTGCTAACTAAAACTTTTTACTCCAGTAGCTCCCATGAAGGAGTCCTGGTATTCCCCCACTGCTAGGGATGGAACCTAGGGCCTTTGCACCGAGCTACATTCCCAGCTGTTTTTTAATTTGTTTTTTATTTTACTTTAGTTTTGAGACAGGGTATTGCCGAGTCACTAAATTGCCCAGGCCAGGCTTGTACGTGCGGTCCTCCTGCCTCGAGCCCTGTAGTGCTGGGATTACAAGCGTGCTTACCACACCTGGCTGCAGGCCTGATTTGTAAGGTGTCACCAAGACCTAAGTGAGAGCTCAGTTCACTAACGAAGGAATCCAGAGGCATTATTTATTGGCACGGAGCGAAAAGGCTGTTGAGATTGGAAATCGAGTACGATCCGTAGTCTGAGCAGGGTGGGGTGGGGGTGTGGGGCGTTGGGCAGAACAGAGTTCGTACCTCCTCTTCTGGACTCCCTGCGAACCTGGCCTTGCTTCCTTCCCTACTGACAAATGCGGCAGAACGAAGTAGGTAACGGGAGGAGCTGAGCAGGCCACGCAGGGGTTGGTTGTACCAGTTTGTTGTGTTTAGTTATAGATTCTTTTTTATATATTTTTTCTTTTATATATATATAAGTATATATATTTATATATATCACTTGGCAGATTACTACTTTTTAGGTGATGTGAAATAACTATATTAGAGATCTAATGCTGGAAAATCAACTAAATCATTCTGTTATGGAATCCTAGTAAGCAAAGAAAACCCATTGTCGATAGTTACCTCTAGGGCCAGGGATTTAGCTCAGTGGTTCTGTCGCCTGCCTTGCAAGTGCAAGGACTGGAGTTCAATCCCTGGTACAAAAAAAAAAAAGAGTTACCTCTAAAAAGCAACAAAACAAAACATAAAAAAGAGATACCTTTTTCTGCTTCAAGAAACTAATGCCATGCCTGTAGTCCCAGCACTTGGTAGGCTGAGGCAGGAGGAGCACTGCAAATTCAAGGCCAGGCAAGGATACATAGTGAGTTTAAGGGCAGCCTGAACTGTATACAAGACCCTGTCCAAAGAAAGAAACTAATCACCTGCTGTGCAAGCGCAAGGACCAGAGTTCGATCCCCAGTACAAAAAAGAAAAAGAAATAAACTAATGACCTTTAAAGAAGAAACCATATGGGATTTGTGAGTGAATCAAAGATTATATGACTGTCCCAGAGTCTAACCAGCTTAGCTGATAAATAGAACACATGGAAAAGAAATATTTTTATAATTTTTTAAAAAACAAAATATAGTTGTTCTTTATTATAATAGTGGCTTATATTTATTATGCAATGATTGCTTTTGGAGGACTCTGCTAAGAGCTTTTTAAAATTTAGCTGGATGTAATGGTGCATGCCTGTAGTCCTAGCACTCAGGAGGCTGGAGCAGAAGGATTGCTGTGAGTTCAAGGCCAGCCTGAACTGAGTAGTGAGACCCTGTCTCAAAAAAAAATTATATTTCTGTCTGTGTATTTATTTGAGACAGAGTCTCACTATGTAGTTCAGACTGCCCTTGAACTCACTATGTAGCCCAGGCTGGCCTCAAACTCACAATGATCCTCCTGAGTCTCCTGAGTGTTGGGCTTACAGGTGTGTGGTACCATGCCTGGCTTCTGCTAAGAGATTTACCTGTAATCCTCACAGTAGGTACTTGACATAGTCATTTTGTAAGTGAAGAAACTGAAACTTTAATAATTCTCAAAAGTACTAAGCCAGTAGGTCGTAGAAATAGAATTTAACCCAGATGTGTTAGATGCCAAAGCCTATGGCTTAACTAGTACCCAGTTTTATGATGTTTGCAATGGCAGAATAGTGGAAAAACTTCAGTTTAAACAGTAGCCAATAACTCCAATTTATAGTCTATTCACATAATGTAACATGGTTCTTAAGGTCATTTTTTTTTTTTTTGTACTGGGGATCGAACTCAGGACCTTGCACTTGGGAGGCATGCGAAGTGTCACTGAGCTAAATCCCCGGCCTTAAGGTCATTTTTATTTTTGGTACGGGGGATCGAACTCAGGTCCTTGCGCTTGCGCAGCAGGCAGCCAAACCACTGAGCTAAATCCCCAGCTTTAAGGTCATTTTTAAAAGACTAGTGAAAGGGAAAATGCTGATAGATCACCATGAGAAAAAAGCGGACTACCATTATGCAGCATGACCTCAATTTATGGTACACATCTGTTTAGGGGGAACACATACATGTACCGAAAGTTAGGTGCAGTTGTGGATGTCACTTTCTTCTTCCATTTTTGAGCTTTTCTAAGTGTTCCAGTTTTCTATACTTGACAGCCTTCATCCCTCCCATAACTGTGTTAAGTCAACGACAGCAGTGCAGTAAGAACGTGTGCCGTCAGCAGCTTGGTGACAGATAACACAAGTTTGGGGGGGGGGGCTGGGGACAGTGCATACGTGAGCACAGCTGCGCCCTAAGACACACTTGTCGGGGTGCGGCCAGCAGTGCACACAGGTCCCAGAATTTTCCACTAGTTGGTATCACATTAACCAGACTGTGACTCAGCACAATCATGTCCCTGCTCATCCTCCTCCTCCTCCTCCTCCTCTTCCTCTTTTCTTTTTTTTTGGTTTTGGTTTTTTGAGACAGGGTCTCGCTATGTAGTTCAGGCTGGCTTCCAACTCTCCAAGAGCCTCCTGCCTCAGCCTCCCTCCAGTGTACTGGAATTATGCATGCGACCACGCCTGCTAAGCAGCCAGGAGATCATGACCTCAGGCAAAGCACATCCACCAGTTGCTCACCTAAAAAGCCCAGAGGGCTGGGGATTTAGCTCAGTGGTTTCTCTGCCTGCTGTGCAAGCGCAAGGACCCGAGTTCAATCCCTGGTATCAAAAAAAAACAGCCCTGAGGATGCCTGTACTTTCTCTCTTCCTCATCTTCACCCCCTCGCACCCAATACCTTAGCAAATCCTGTTGGTTCTACTGTATTCTCAAATATTCCTTCTCCCCTTGCTCCTTCTTCTCTTTGAGCTAGGGTCTTGCTACCTTGCTGGGTCTGGCCTTGAACTCATGATTCTCATGATTCTCCCACCTCAGCCTCCTAACTAGCTAAGATCATAATGTATCTTGAATCATTTTCTTCCTGCTTCTCAGTCTCCACCTTGCTTAGACTATTTAAGTGTTGTCCTAAGCGGTCTCTTTGCTTTCATTTATTTACTTTTCGAGGCAGGGTCTTGCCATACTGCCTAGGCCCATGTGGAACCCAGCGCTCTGAGTGGCTGGGGCGACAGGCTTGTGCCTTTGCAGCTGATTTGGTGTTTGTTTCTTTGTTCTTGTCTGTTGTCTTCCTACACACACAGCTGGGTAGCAGCACCAATCTCTGAATTTGGAATTGAAATCCCAGAAATGCGGCTCTGGTCTTGTTTTGTAATTCTTCCTGTGAAGGTAAGGTTTACCTACCTTACCTGAATTAGCACAATTCTGAATTAGTATGTTAAAAATAAGTGAGTTCATCTTGGTTTCCTAGCAGTCAAATGCTTGGCAACTTAAAAAATAAAATAAAATCCGTTTCCTTAGTTATTCTGCCCACCTTGTTAACCTTGGCTAATAATGGCTGAAAAAGAATTGGGAAAAAAGGAAAATTATATTCTTTTCTTAATTCTCATCCATCTGTAAAGAACAAAATGGAAAAGCAGAATGAAATAAATATGTATTGTAGTCCGTGGGTGGCTTCCTGAACTTGTTTCCACTGAAGTTATCTTACCTCATTTTTCCAGGACCTCAATTCAATAGATTTTTTTTTCTTTTGAAGCTTCTATGATTTTGACTCATGGAACTAGAAATAGATTAGTACTGCTACGTGTTAGTTTCTGTATTACTTTTTTCTTAACTATTTAAAATGAAATAAGCAAAATATACTTTTTTCTTTTTAGATAGGGTCTCGCTATGTAGCCCAGGCTGGCCTTGAACTTGTGGTGATCTTGTGTGGATTAGAGGTGTTTGCCACCATTCCTGGCCTCAGTGATAATTCTTTTTGAATGTGCTTTAGAAATAAACTATTTTAAATTGACACCATTTTTTCTGCATTGCCTTTAATATGAAATCTAGCAGTTGTCTGTTACTCTCTTTTTTTTTTTTTTTGGTACCAGGGATTGAACTTGGGTCCTTGCGCTTGCACAGCAGGCGGCGAAACCACTGAGCTAAATCCCTGGCCCATGTCTGTTATTCTCTTTACACAAAACTCTCAAATCTTCTCCCTCTGATTTAGAAGGCTATGGGCTTTGGCATAGAAATCTATGTAGTCTAGATTGTCCTCATATAGGGACATTGTAGGTTATTTCCAATAATCTCAACAAATGGCACTAAGATTGTTCTTTTTTTTTATAGTAGCTCAACTATTTCTTAAATTTTTTTTTTTGCTTAAATTCTTTTATTGGTACATTTTAGGTATACAATACATTTACATTTATCATTGCGTGCTTGTACCTGTACATGATGTATCTTGGTTCTTATTTTTTCCCCATTACCTGTGTGCCCTTCACCCCTCCACCCTTCCCTA
>NW_004624858.1:2445745-2480354 GCF_000247695.1 Heterocephalus glaber | reverse complement strand
TTTCCCTTTGGGGTTGCTGTAGGTGATCTGGAAGTCTGTTTTTGAGGCTTGTTTATGTGTCTTTTCATTTCCGCGGGGTGGGGAGGGGGTGCTTCTGGCACCCACGCGGCTCAACTTCTGTGCCCTAGGAGCTTGGGATGGGAGCAGGGGAGCTTCCTTCTGGGTGCTGGGACCGGCTGAGCTTCACTGCCCTAGGAGCCTGGGATGGAGGTGGGGGAGCTTCCTTCTGGGTGCTGGGACCAGCTCACCTAGAAGAATAGTAATTTAGACTGCCATTCTGTATCCATCTCTCACCATTTCCTAGTTCATACTGAATCCAAACAGCATTGCATCAGAAAATAAGTGTGGGTTTTTTCCTCAGATTCTCAGGATCGAATTGTTTTTGGTTTTTAAGGATACATTAGGATTCAGCCTAATGGTGAGGTTGGTGGGATCTGCAGGATATTTCCCATGCCACATCATGGAGTCTATGGAGAAAAAGAGAAGACTAGATCTAGGGTCCTTCTAAGGGTATCCTGTTGGGAGCAATGCTAGTTTCTCGTTCTTTATGGCTGAGTAATACTCCATTTTATAAAAAAACCCACATCTTCTTTATCCAGTTTCCAATTGATGGGCACTTGGGCTGTTTCCAAGCTTTAGCTATTACAAACTGTGGCACTAAGATCTTTGTGCAAGATTTTACTTGATGTTAAACTCAGCCGGCATGGTGACACACACTTGTCCTCCCAGGTATTCGGTAGGCTGAGGGAGCATTGCTTAAGCCTAGGAGTTGGAGGGCAACCTGGGTAACATAAGGAGACCTTGACCTCATACAAAACCACACACACACACACACACACACACACACACACATACACACACACACGCAAAACCACAAAAAATAATTACACTCAGTATATGTCATCAAAGGGGCATTATGAAGTGAAATAAATTAGCCAGTGGTCATAGATCTTGGACCCTACCAGAATTATGTAGGAAACTGTATAAAATATTGATTTCCTGGGCATGGATGTGCATGCTTGTAATTCTAGCTCTTGCGAGGCTGAGGAGGGAGGATTGGGAGCTTGGGCCAGTGTGGACTAAATGGCTAGACTATGTCTCAAAAGACAAGATGAAATAAAAAACAAGAACAATAAAAAACCTTATATCTGTCTGGGTCCCATTCAACATTCTGATGTAACTGGCTTGGGCACTGGGATTTCTAGAAAGTTCCAGATAATTCTAATGGCTCCATCGCTTCTCAGCCTTTTGGCTAAGATCAAGTCTAATGGCTCCAGGCGAACCTTAAGGCCTGCTGAAGTTGGCAGTGACAACTTCCAAGATGTCATTTTCTGTGTTCGAGGCATGTATGACTAATGTGGCAATATATTTTCCTAGGACTATGCCACACCAGTTTCCCAGGACTGTGTGCCTCACATAGTAACATCAGTCTTCCCAATGTATTTCAGCTCAATCATTTGCTTACAGCTAAATAATATGTATGCACTGCTGTACTCCTCACCAAAGATAGTGTGATTTGTATCTATAGGGAGATCATTTAAGACATTTTATCTTTATTTTCTCAACATTCTGAGGGAAAGCCTTAAAAGTAAGTAACTACCTGTGGTGAATATGTTAATCATCTCATTATTCTGCCCAATTTTGCATCTTTATATTTTGTTCTCTTCCTCTCTGTGTCTCTTGCCCCGCCCCAGGACTGAGGATCAAACCCATGCAAGTATTTTACCACTGAGCTACATCCCTAGGGCCTTTATTCTAACTATAAAGCAATACAAACACTGCAGTCCATCAATGCTATACAGTGGATGCCTTTGCCTACGTACACAGTGGGAGTTGGTAGCTTGTGGTGATTTTCTTAGAAAGGCCAGTGGCAGCTCTCAGTATATCTCCCGGAGGGAGAGTTCAGTCCTTAGCCAGGTTGCTGTCATCTACCCCACCTTGTTAGCGTCGTCTCTAAAGTTCCAGTGGTAACTTACTTGCTGTTTCCCAGGCCCACTATTTTCATGTAAAATTATAATTTAGGTGTGGGGTTTTGGTTATGCTAACATGAATTTTCATTCATACACAAACTCCACAATAGACCACAGTCTCTTTCCCTTTCCATAGCTTGTTGTGTGAGCACAAATTCAGTGCCATCACCTCATTGTGCAAGAGCAATAAAAACTATACTGACATTTTAAACAAATAGAATACTTGTTACTGTCATAGGATGAGAGTTAAACGTGGGTTCCTTAGACACCAGGAGCACTTGTAAAGAGGGGACGATGAGTTGGAGTGGTGGGATATATTTTTCAATATATATGAACAGGTAAGAGTCACACTTGGGTTCAGTTGTTCTCTAGGGTTAAACAGCTATTCAGGGGAGATTTCATATTCTGGCACAGCCTTCCCTCGGTTTTCCTTCTGGTTTATTCCTTAAGATTGAGATCTGGGATCACTCTTTCTTGGAAGTCTCTCTTTAGGGCCTGGATAGGCTTCAGGTACTGCATTGCATGCCAACCTCAGTGACTAGACTGGTAGTCCTTAAGGCGAGGACTGGAGTTTTCACTTCTAACCTAAACACCTCATGCAATGCTTGTTAGTAGATGTGCTGCTGAAGTGAGCACTGCAATGCTTGTTACGTAGGAATGCTCAATACATGAGTTTTGGAATGATTTGAATTAGTAAGTGAATTTCCTCATGTTTGAAATATTTTTTGGTCCTATTTGGTACCACATTATCAATGGTAAATAACTCAGAAAGGTAGAGAATCCTGACTTAATATAGCATGACAATTTTCTGTCTGTTAATGATTTCCAGTGCCTATTGTATGGAAGAATTGTAATTTAAAAGCCAAACTTCTGTGTGTGTGTGAGTGTGTGTGTGTGTGTGTGTGACATTTAGATTGTTTCTAAGTTTTGGAAATTACAAATAATACTAAAATGAGCGTGAATTTAATGCTCCCCGTGAGCCCCGTGGCTGTGCCTGGACCATATCTTCAGGAGTATAAGCACAATGTATTGCTCAGATGTCTCTCAGCAGTGCATGCTGGCAGTAAATGAGGGTAGATATTTCCCCTTTGCCACCACTGGGCACTATAAATATTTGCCATGAGAGAGGTTATTTTGATTCTATCTTCATTTACATTAGTGAAGTTGAACTTGTACATGTTTCTCAGCAGAGAAAATCATGTGGAGTATCTGTTAGAAAGTATTTTTAAAAAATTAAATTAAACCCAAGTCTTCTCTTTTAGCAACAAAGAGAGAACCTCCTGGGAAAATTCCTTGTGGCCTTTATGACCCCAAATGTGATCCCACAACATTCCCTTTTCCTTTTCCTGACTAAACACAGGGCTAGAACGCTCTTTAACACACAGGCCCAATTGTGGGGACTCCAAATTGTAGGATAGCTGTGACCAGGTTGGGACATTTTACTATGAACAAAAGTAATATAATCCAGGGAGTAACCCAAGATGAGATAATCTATTTTACTTGATGTCTTGGCTTTCTATTACTATGTAATAACCAAACCCAAAATGCAGTTGTTTAAATCTAGAAGTATTTATTTATTTTGTTTGGTTGTGACAGTGTCTCACTATGTAGCCCAGGCTGTCTTCAAACTCAGGACCCTCCTGCCTCAGCCTCCTGAACACTGGGATTCCAGGGATGCACCACTGCACTCGGCTAAGAAGTATCTATTATCTCTCACGATGTCTGCGTGGGTCGTTGGACTCATGCCATTCTGTACCACGAGGTGCTGGTTGGGGCTGTTGTTGCCTGAAGGCTCAGCTAGGCTGAAGTAGGCAAGATAGACTCCCTTGCCCCTGGCAGGTAGTTGGTGCTGGCTGCTGGCTGGGAATTCCGCTGGAGAAGCTGACAGAAGGACCTCGGTTCGGACTCTAAGAGAATATTCCAAGTATGTTATCACACGACAGAAATCACTTTTCTCCTTCCACCTGAAGTACTAGCAAACAGTTCAAAGTTCAAATCCCTGATAAGGGCTAGAAAAATAATGTCCTGTCCTGTCGGTTTGGAGTCCACCCCTGATGTCTCATTTCCTGTGTGCACTCTCATCTCTGTTCTGATGATGGAACTAGGAAGCCCCCACTTGGAGAGGATGGACTGCGGGACCAGCAATTCATAACCTGGTTGACAAATGCCAATAGTTATTGTAGGGATATGCGTTTATTTATTTATTTTTGGTACTGGGGATTGAACTCAGGTTCTTGTGTTTGCCCAGCAGGCAGCGAAACCACTGAGCTAAATCCCCGGCCCCGGGATATGCGTTTATACAAATTGTGGTGGTGGCTGGCTGGGGGTATAGTTCAGTGGTAGAGCTCTTGCTTAGCATGCCTGAGGCCTTGGGTTCCATCTTCGGCAGAATAAAACGATAAAAAAATGATTGCAGTGGTGGGATCGCGCAGTAGTGGTACATCTCACTGCAGTCTACTGGTACTGTCTTACTCATAAGGGATCACCACATAGGAACAACCTGTTTACATATTTCTTTTTTCTTTTTTTTTTTTTGGTACCGGGGATCAAACTCGGGTCCTTGCGCTTGTGCAGCAGGCGGCGAAACCACTGAGCTAAATCCTCGGCCCTATATATTTCTTAAGAACAAAATAGGGATGGGAAAATAGGCACAGCAACTGGGTGTGGTAGCACGCATTTGTCATCCTGACACTCAGGAAGCTGAGTCAGGAGGATCGTGAGGCAGGAGTTTAAAGCCAGCCTGGACTAAATAGCAGGACTCTTACTAAAAAATCAAAACAAACAAAAAAACAACACATACACACAAAGACTGAAGGGAAAAGTCAACCAACACAGCCTACTTCCATACTAAATCAAATACTGCTTGAACATTTTGTCTGATTTTAAAAGATGCCTGAAAAGACATGCTTTGCTATTGTGGCACACATCTGTTATCCTGGTTACCTGGGAGGCTGAGGCAGGAGGATCCTGAATTTGAGGCAAGCATGGGAAACTGAGCAAGACCTTGTCTCAAAAAAGGAGCTAGGGAAGTAGCCCAGTACTAGGAAGCTTGCCGAGCATGTGTGACATTCTGGGCTCAAGCTCCAATATTGCATTAAAAAATGCAATACATTAATTAATGTGGATTATTTTGAATTTAACCCATCATGTAAACTATTTTTTTTGGTGGTAATATTGGGAGTTGAACCCAGGATCTTAACACTGAGCTACATTCTCAGCCCTCTTTTGTTTTTTAAGACAGGGTTTCACTAAATTGCTAAATTGCCTAGGCTGGGCTTTGAACTTTCATTGCTCCTGCCTCAACCTCCCAGAACGCTGGGATTATAGGTGGGTGCCATCAGGTCTGGCCATCACATCAACTTTTAATCTTTTTTTGGTACCGGGGATTGAACTCGGGACCTTGCGTTTGTGAGACAGGCAGCGGGACCACTGAGCTAAATCCCCAGCCCATCAACTTTTAATCTTAAACTTGAGTTTCTAACTATGAAGTGGGCATCATCTTCTGCCTTTACATTGTAATTGTTCAATAAAAATGTCAGTGATAAGGATTACCCAGATTTGAAGTTTAATTTAACACTCATAAGATTTAATGGATAGTAGAAGCAGTGTTTGACAGTCTCAAGAATGAGCAAGACACTCTGGACCTCTGTTCACAGAACACTAGGAGGCGGAGACTGAGGACTGCAAGTTTGAGCCCAGCATGGGCAGTTTAGTGACTTAGGAAGACCCCCTGCAAAAAACAAAAAAGGGCTGGACAGCTGAGTGCAAAAGCCCTGAGTTCAACCCCCAATACTGAAAAAAACCAAAAAAGAGCAAACTAGGGACATGAAATTTCAGCATAAAATATCCTAAGCAGTATTCAAGAATAATTGAAGAAATTCCAAATCCAGCGATACCCACACTCATATGATCTTTCTCCTCTAAATTATCATTTAATCTACACTTTACCAAAATGCCAAGGAGTTATAATTGGGCAGATTGAGTGTTTTTTTTGTTTTTTTTTTTTTTGGTACCAGGGATTGAACTTGGGTCCTTGTGCTTGTGAGGCAGGCGATGGAACTTCTGGGCTAAATCCCCGGCCCCAGATTGAGTGTTTAATAGAACATTCCATCCCATCTTTGTTCTAAAAAACTTTTTTCTTTGTATACAGGTAAGAGTTAGTAGATCAGGCATCTTGATTTCAGCATGAAATTAGATTCTCTATGCTTCAGTTCCTTTGAGTTATGCAGAAGTCTTGCTGTTCTAAATCTACTCTGTGTTTTATTCTTTTTAAAATTTTTATTTTCAAGGCTGGGGATCTAGCTCAGTGGTTTTGACGCCTGCTGCCCAAGTGCAAGGACCCGAGTTCGATCCCTGGTACCAAAAAAACCCCACAAAAATTTTGTTTTCAGCCATGGTTTCAAAGTATGCTGAAGACAAGGAAAATTACAAAAATCTTGGTCCTTAATTCTGTCAACATGCTGATGTCAGAGAAGGACATAAATTAGATGGAGATCGGGAACTTGAGCCTGGCTTTCTAGGAGATAAGTTTTTCATTTTAGGGAGGAGGGGTGGGGAGTGTATGATATAGTATACAGGTAAGGTGGTCGTACAGACTCATCTGCTGATAGTGCACATGAAGGCTTTGGCTAGAAAACTTTCATGTAATAGTACCAAAGATATAAACAAATGGTAAAGTTTTCCATATTAAAATACCCATTTACACTAGGAGTCTCCACACTCTTAACTGGTAGTTGTAGGCTTATGTATGGGATTTCAGGCCAGGAAAATTAAAGTAACTTCAGAGTTTTAACTCAACCCAAATAATATGTATAGACTACGTATGTGGCATAAAGGATCTTAAGATTTGATGAACAGATAGTTCATTCCGAAGCATGCTACAATTCTGTGTTGTACACCTGAACAGCAATTCAAAGCTCTGGTATTTTAACCTAGGCTTGGCTGGAAGCGAAGTTTCCCCTTCTGCTTCCTTCTGCAGTGAACCTCCCAACTTTGTCAGCTATGTAACTGTAGACTTGGGCAAAGTGAAGCAGTAGGTTGAAAAATTCTTAAAAATTATAAAAAATAAATTTAGTGTTTTGAAATAATGGGATAATCATCTTACATCCACTTTCATCTTACCAGTAGACCAGCATCACCAGTGAGTTTGAAAATGCATGAGACACAAACTTTAGCCCCAGATTAGGACTGAATAATTATGACCACAGTTCGAGGGCATTTTCATTATTATCAGCTGCTTCTTTTTAATGGAAGACATTTATTTACCACATACTTTATTTGCACTTATAAGCCAGATACATTAACTGAAACTGCCTAAATTTCAGGAAGCAAAATCCTACCAGATATTCATGGTTAATGCCCTTTAGTCAAAATACTGATGTCTAGAAGGGCAAAAGAAAGTTCTCTCTCTGCTACAGCACGCCCCAATCCCTCCTATTCCAGACCTTTTTATTTAACCACCTGTAATCGAAACCTGAGTGTTTTTTTTTTTAACTTCAAAACTGGTAAACTATTGATTCTGCCTTTTACCCAGGAAGTGCAACTCAGCCATTCAGATTATCAAAAAACATCTGCCTACCACATTTGCTGCAACTGAAGTTCTTTTAGTATCTTCTTTTTGCTATTAGCATTTAAAAATGGTATAAGACACTTCCTTGCTTGAATCTTCTCTCGGGTTGCCTCCTTCCAAAACTCCCATTAAAGTTAAAGTTCTGTCTACTTTACAAGGCCGTCTCAACCCTTTCTCCAGGAAACTAGCGTTTTATCTCTCAAACGAATGTAAGATTTTCTTCTGACGGCTCTGGAGTACACCCTTTGGCCTGAACCCCCTTTTTGCTTCACTTTCATTTTAAGGAGCTGGGCGTTACGTTAAACACTGCATATTCTGCAAAGCCTCGGGCCCCCAGAGAGTTGGGTCGGGCGAAAATCCAGCTTCCCCGTGTTCACCGCTGGCGGAAGGTAGAGGGGAAGGACACGCCTAGCGCACGGTCTTCTTGCTGGCTCCCACCCTGACAGGATCTGTCCCTCCAGCCTGCCGAGAATGGGGCGATCCTAACTTTCCCGTTGGAAAAGCGCGAGCTCCAGGCACAGCCACCCCGCCCGCGCAGGGGAGCAGCTGTCTCGGGGCACTGCGCTCCCCAGAAGGGGAGAGGTCTCCGGTGGCAGCTGCCGCGGAAGGGATCGTCCGGATCCCCAGGCGCCGCGGTCCGCTCCTGGGCGGTGGCAGCTGCCGGCATCCCCGAGGAAATCTCTCCAGGATTTTCCGCGGGCAGCGGCTGAGAGCTGACAGGGCTGGGAACACAGCCTCGTGGGCGCTGCCACCGCGGTGACTCGAGGAGGTCCCTCAGGTGTTCTCCAAGTCCAAAGAGACACCTCGGCAACGCCCGCGGGGACAGCGCCAGAGCAGGACCCCCCCCCCCCCGTCGCGGCCGGGCGGGGCCAGGGTCAGGGTCTGTCGTTCTCCCGGCCGCGCGCTCCTCCCAGGAACCCCCGCCTCGGGGGGCCCCAGCCCGCCCCGCGCCCCCGCCCGCCACCCCCGCCCCGTGCTCGCGCACGCGCACGCCGCCCTCGGCAGCCCTCGGCGCTGTCATGGCGGCCGGGAGCGGCTTCGGTGGGCATCGGGACGGACGCGCGAGCCGTGGCGACGCGAGCTGTGGCAGTAGCATCCTCACCGCCCTCAGCAGCCTCCGTCGCGGGGTCCGCGGCGCCTGCTTTTGCAAAAGCTGAGCTCAGGGGTGGGGCGGGCCCGACACCATGGAGTTCTGGGCAGCCGCGGACTCCCAGGGAGCGGACTAGGGAAACTTGGAGGCTGCGACCAGGTGCACCGACACCTCCCCCCCCGCCGCCTCCCCGCCCGCCGGCGCACGCCGCACACACCTCCCGCCCGCCGCCCGGCGCAGGTGCCGAGGGCGAGGAGAGGTGCTGCACTCCGCCCCCAGCCGGCCGAGTCGCCGCCCCCTTCCCCCGCCTTTTCCTGCTCTGGATTTCGCCGCCACCTCCGGCTCGCAGCTCCGGGGCCCGGGCGAGGACGAGCCGACGTGCTGGGTGAGGGGGAACTTTGTAGTAGTCCGGGGGTCCCCTCCGGCCCTCTCCCCTCGGCGGCTGCCCTCCCGTGCACCTGTGCGGAGAGGCTGCGCGGCGCTGGCCCGCGGGAGCGTGGGGGAGGGAGCCTGTCCGGGCCTCGGACCCGCCTTCCCCGTGCGGCCGGGAGAGCGGCGCTGGAGACGGGCTGCCTTTCCTAACTTGTTTGACAGACAGCGTTGCCCTCTCCTTACCTCCCAACCCCCCTACAACAAAACCTAGCCTTTGTAACATATATTTAATCTTCCAATAGGGTTTGGCGTTGTTGTCAGCCTCGGGGAGAGAGATTGGACCAACACTGTACTCTTCGAGAGGAGGAGGGCGACGTCAAGGACTTTCCACCTCAACTGCTGTTGGGGTTTCTCCTCAAGTTGGGAGAGAGACCCTTTTCGTTTGGCGTTGCCTGTGTTGTGCTTATTACTAGTGCAGCGGTTGCTATCCCAGGGGTGACTCCGAGTTGTCCTTTCTCCTGAGCTAGCAATGGCTAGTGAAGACAATCGTGTCCCTTCCCTGCCACCAACAGGTGATGACGGTGGAGGTGGAGGGAAAGAAGAAACCCCAGCGGAAGGGGGTGCGTTGTCCCTGAAGCCGGGGCTCCCCATCAGGGGCATCAGAATGAAATTTGCCGTGCTGACGGGGTTGGTGGAAGTTGGAGAAGTGTCCAACAGGGATATTGTAGAAACTGTCTTTAACCTGGTAAGTAGATAAATATTTTATAAGCATATACTTTTCTCAGCGAGTGGGGGAACAAGCCCTTAAAGCTGCAGTCATGTGTTTTACTCAGACTCATGGTGGCTTTTTCCATGGATAGAAACACAAAATTCTATTTGACCTAAATGAAACAATTTCTTGTACTTTTCAGCTTAAAGGGAATTATGTCAATTTTGATGCTCCGGGTTTTGTGAAAGTGCACAGATCGCTTTTATGCTCAGGAAATAATTGTTACCATGGAAATATTTTTGGGGTGGGGAGGGATCCAGTGGAGAAGTTATCTGTAATTTTTATTTTCCCCTTGGCGTGTATGTTTACGTCTGCATTTCTCTTTAACATTTTAAATAAGTTCTTGTGACCTTTTCTTGAACTTGAGAAATGTTAACCTTTGAGTCTGCTAGTGTTTTGCCATAGTAAGTTTTAAGCACAAAATTTTTGTTCGCAGTGCTAATGAAAGGTTAATTTGTTGCAAATCAGTATTTATTTTAAAATTTTGATAGTCTATTTTTGGAACTAACAGAAGTTAAGTTTTGCAGTGAATTTAGGATTATGATTAAAGCTATCTCGTGAAAATTGGCTTTTTCTTGTGAAAAAAGCATTGAGGCAGATACAGTGTAATCTGTCTTTTGGAAGTTCGTATCTACAAGTAGAAGTAAAGCATAGTTGGTCATTAGAAGTTGATGATTATATTACTGTAACTATGAATGTTTTTTTTAAAAAAGTGTATACTTTCCATTTTTCTGTGTTTCATTCTTAGAAATAGTTATCTTTACTGTAGATTTTAAAGATTTCTTTATCGCAACCTCTGTTGCTTGCCAATTTAAAGAATCACAGGGGAATTGGCTTTAAAATACCTTATTTACCCTCTTCTACTCAGCTTGTGTTAGAAAATAACAAACAGCATCAAAAATAAATGTACAGTACTGTACTTGTGTTAACTGTGTAGCACCTTTTCCCTTTGCCTGTATGTTTTCAAGGTTAGGCTTGTTTCATTCCAGGGCAGTGAATTGTTTCCTTCATTAGACCTTTATTGCTGGTCTGGTCATTTGCAGTGTAGCTTCTAGAATCATAAAGTATCTAATTGGAATTCACTCACTTTGGAGTATATAAACTTCAAGCATTATGGTATTTCTCTATCAGATTAATGCACTGGGGGTTGATGTATAAAAACCCACAGACATACACACATTTAAAGAAATTATGTATTATGGTAATGTCCAGTGTATGTAAATAGTATACTGATTTCTGGTATTCATCCAGCTTCACTAGTTAGCAGCATTTTGGGGATCTTGTATGTGAAACCAGTGAGTTTCAAGGAGATAACTGCAAATTGATCTATTCCTTTATCTCAGAATAGACTGGAAAACTTTTCTTTTTGATTTTTTTCTTTTTCTAAATTTCATGTGCCTTGGATGATAAACAAATTTGTGGCAGTGATCTAGTGTATAATTAGTTGTTTGTTGTGAAGATACAACATTCTTTTGCAGAAGGAGGATTCAGACGACTCTGTTCTTTAGAATGTGCTGTGTGGGGGTGGATGACCAAACATGAGTCACTTGTATTTTTACCATTAAAGAAAATTTGAATTCTGTAGTAATAGTTTGCTTACATGCTGCTAGAAGGCTAGGCCTGGTAGAAATTTTGAGGTCACTGGTTAAGTCCTTCACAGTTGCGTGTTTGCAGGGCAGCAGGTATTCAAGGAGAGGGAAAATCTGTTTAAGGACACCTCCCCTTCACCATTCTCTTGTCTGATAGGGTAGGGAAAGTTGCTAAGAGGATTAAATAGCAGTTCCTTTTCGTCCATTGGCTCCTACAATACTTTGAATGATCCATATTTGGGGTCTTGGCTACTCTTTAGAAAATTGTGGGAACTGAAATATTGGGAATCTGTTGGGTTAGTTCATGTCAGTGTTAGCACTGTGGCACCTAAGTATTTCCTGTCAGCCTCAGTCTTAATTCTACTCTAAGAAGGAGACTACATTAACTAATAGATGTGATTTTGTTTTCCCCTGTACTGGAGATTAAACCTAGGGATGCTTTACCATTGAGCTACATCCTAGCCCTTTTCAGGGTCTCACTAAGTTCCTCAGGCAGGTCTTGAACTACCAATCATCCTGCCTCAAGTCACCCAAGTAGCTGGGATTACAGGATTGTGCATGCATGGCTAGATGTGATTTTTATAAAGGTACTACCAGGGGCCAGGTGTTTTACATACATTATTTGATGCTTCTCTGAACAATTCTTTTAATACATTTATTGTATTTCATAGATGCCCTGCAAAATTAAGTAGCTTGCCTACAGTTTGATTCTTAGAATGGACAGCCTCTTCAGGAATATATCTTGTCTTATGAGTCAGGGTAGTTGTTTGCTTCTCTAGGTAAGTATTTGTACCTTAGGCATTGCTTTGCCTGTTGTAAGCATACAGACATTATTGGTCCTGCTAAATACTAATGGTGAAACCATCGGATTTTATTTATTTTTTAAATTTAACTTTCAAGCAGCTACCAAAAATTGATTAAAAAGATTTTAGAAGTAAAAAATATTATTCAAGGTTTTTTTTTCATTAAATATGTGTAGAAAGTTTGATATTAACTTTTTAAAAATACATTGAGGTGAAACTTTAAAAAAAGCCATGAAGTAGTATAACTATGTAAGGCCTGTGAAGCTACCATTTAATTTGATGAGCTAGTGTATTGTCAATATCAGTTAATCCTCAGGTGTCCCCTTCTGATTTTTTTTTTTTTTGATACCTGGGATCAAACTCAGGACCTTGTACTTGTGAGGCAGGTGGTGGCACCACTGAGCTAAATTCCTGGCCCAGGGGTGCCCTTCTTTCTACTGTCTTCCTGCATCACCCAATCCAAGTGGCTGAGACTATAGGCTCGTGACACTGTGCCCAGCTAGAAATGTTCTATCAATTCTTTACTCATTAATATTAGCTAAACACTAACTCTGCAGTGTTAAAATTAAATGACTTCCCTCTGCAGAGTTGTCCATCCAGTAAGTGGAAGAGCCCTAGAAAGGTCTGTCTTGTTTTGTTTTGTTTTTTTTTTTTTTGGTACCAGGGCGGCAAAACCACTGAGCTAAATCCCCGGCCTTCTATATTATTTTTAATTAAAATATTGCAGCTTAAAAGACAGTTTTTCATTGCCCACTGTGTTGTATTTGACTTATGTCCCGTTAAACAGGTGAGACAAACCCTTACTACCTATGGGAGCTGAGCAGATCACGTAAACATTCTGTTCATGTTGGCTGAGTAGCAAGTGAACTTTGTGGATGTGAAGAGGCAGCTCTGAGTTGGGCATGGTGATTGTGCTGCAATCCCAGCACTCTTGGGAGGCTGAGGCGGAAGAATTGCAAGTTCAAGCACAGCCTGGGTAATTTAGCAGCTTAGCAAGACTGTCTCAAATTAAGAAAAAAAAAGGAAAGGGCTGGGATGTAGCTCAGAGCAAAGGCCTTGGATTCAATGCCCAGTTTTGGAGGGGGAGTAGTTGGTGACTTGCAGTACCATGAAACAAATGGCATTGTGCCTTTTGATTTTTTTATTAGGAGAAATTAGGAGTCTAGATTTTTTTTTTTTTTTGGTACCTGGGATCGAACTTGGGTCCTTGCGCTTGCGTAGCAGGCGGAGAAACCACTGAGCTAAATCTCCAGCCCTAACACATTATTTTTAAAATCTAGACTCCTAGGGGCTGGGCGAAACCACAGAGCTAAATCTCCGGCCCTAACATGTTATTTTTTAAATCTAGACTCCTAGGGGCCGGGGATTTAGCTTAGTGGTTTTGCCGCCTGCTGCGCAAGCGCAAGGACCAGAGTTTGATCTCCAGAACCAAAAAAACCCCAAAAAATAACATGTTAAATATCAAATTAAATAATTTAAAAATATTGTGTGGGCCACAGAAACTCATCGGGGTTTTACTGTTGAAGCTCTTACCTGAACTTTGACCAGAAAGATAATCGTTGAACATGCTTTTGTTCTGATGCATATCCAGAACTGTTTGCTCAATACCTGTCACCATGCATTCAAGGATTAAGCGAAGGTATTCTAGAAACACTTGTTAAAGAGCTCCCCATACCAATGTGTAATTCGTGTCGTAAGTAATAGAAAACTGGAACTGGCTTGAGCATAATCAGAAGGATTCACAGGTTCGTTTGCGTGGCAGCCCAAAGTAGGGTAAGACAGTAACACAGTCCTATTAAGGACGCAGTTTCTTTCTGTTTCTGTTTGGCTTCTGCTCTGCTTTCTGTGACAGCAGCTTCAGTCTGTTGTAATTCCCCTCATGGTTGTGATGTGCCCACCAGGGGCAGTTGGGGCCATATGTGTTTCTGTGCACATCTATGGAGAGAAAGCCTCTCTGTCACAATGTTCTAAACTCACTGGACTATCCTGATGATGTGGTCACTGACAGGTCCCGACTTCTGTAGACAGTGTGTATATTTTACATACACAATTTGATTATTTTTAGTAAATTCGTAGAGTCTTGCAACCATTACCACAATCTAATTTTACAGTAATTAATTAATTACTTATTGTTGTACTCAGGATTGAACTCAGGGCCTTTGTACCGAACTATATCCCTGGCTCTTTTTTTTTTTTTTTTTTAATTTTAAGACAAGGTCTTCTTAAGCTGATAAATTGCCCAGGTTGGGTTTGAACTTGTGGTCTTCCTGCTTTAGCCTTCGTGTAGCTGGTGTTCATAGGGTTGCATTACTAAGCTTGGCTCTGTTTTGTAATTTTTTGTGTAAACCTTTTAAATTGGATATTAAAGTGCTTCTTTAGGCACATTTTTGCATTTGAATTTCTAAGAGGAATACATGTTCAAGAGTGTGAACATTTGTGTAGTTTGTGACTATTGTTAGATCGTTAATGGTATAACTAAAAGTAATTTGGGTGAATTGGTGAAATTTAAAAAACTTTATAGTCCCTTAGAAAAGATAAATTAGGCCCCTTATACAATCTTGTTTTCATTTGAATTGGTTCATTTTAAGCTGAGAAATCATTTGGGAATGAAAAATCTGAATTTTTTTTTTCCTTCTGTTTAAGAATTAGTAGAAAAGGAAACTAAGCTTTTGTTTTCTCATATTGACCTAGCTGAACTAAGCCAGTTTAATTTTTATTACGCATCTGTTTCCACACATATGTTCTTCTTTTTCTTCACGACTAAGTCATATCCCCACCTTTTTTTTTCATTTTTAAATTTTGTGACAGGGTCTTGCTGAATCACTAAGTTTTTGAGGCTGAGGCTGGGCTTGACCCTTTGATCCTCCTGCCTCAGGCTCCAAGAGTGCTGGGATTACAGTTGTGTGCAGCCATGCCTGGCTACATGTTTGCATTTATTTTTTTGAGGCAGGGTCTTACTCTAGCTCCAGCTAGTCTCTAATTCCCTGTGTCACCAGCCAGTATGGCCTTGAACTTGCAGTCTTGCCTCAGCCTCTGGAGTGTTGGAATTCCAGGCGTGGCCCATGCCTGGCCCTCACACATATACTCTTGCAAATATTTGGAAATGTATGCATAGTACATTTTTGTTTCATAATGCATGGATGAACCATTAAACCAGTTGTTTATCTTTTTATCTCCAAAACTTTTTACAGTGCTTGGTACTTTAAAAGTATTTGCTAAAAGCAATGGGGTACACCTGTAGTGTTAGCACACTCTGGAGGCTGAGGCAGGAGGATCCCTTGAGCTCAGAGTTTTGAGCCAGTCCGGGCAACATACCCGTACTCTGGCTCTTAAAGAAAAATGTTTGTTAAGTAGAAATTTTAAATCTTCCCATTAAATGACGTACAATTACTAGGAAGCCTTTTTTGCAAAAGGTATGTTGTTAAAACTCTAAGGCATATTTCTTTTTTTTCTCTTAAATTCTTTTATTGATACATTTTAGGTATACAGTATATTTACATTCATCATTGGGAACTTGTACCTGTACATGATGTATTTTGGTTCTTATTTTTTCCCTATTTCCCTGCCATAAGGCGTATTTCTTTTACTATTTTCTAGTATTTCTTAAGATGTTTGTTAGGCAGCTTGCACTTATATTGTGCAATTAAAAAAAAAAATTGAACCCAGGGACTTGCTTATACTAGGAAAGTATCCTGCCACTGAGCTATGTACCCAGCCCTATTTATTTATTTTTAAATTTATTTTTAAGTTTGATATGGAGCTTGCTAAATTACCCAGTCGGGCCTTGAACTTGAGATTTCCCTGCCTCAGCTTCTTGAGTAGGTAGGATTATAGGTGTACACCACTGCACCTGTGTTGTTACACAATTTCAAGTTACCTCAGTATCTGTTTTATCCCTGGGAGAACAATTTTATTAATTTATTTTCAAAACAGCAAGTTATTATGTGGTTTTTTTTTTTTGGTACTGGGAATTGAACTCGGGACCATGCGCTTACGAGGCAGGTGGCAGAACCACTGAACTAAATCCCTGGCCCCCTCCAATGTGTTCTTAAAGTGTATTTTTCTTTTACTCTGGAATTCTTTCATTAGTTCTCATATAATGGGATGTATATTTAAAAAACTGAGGGTTGCCTTCTAGTGACTGTGGCTTAAACAATATTGGGACAAAATACAAAGTAAAAAACAAGGAGGGCAGGTAGAGGTAGGTGGGAGAAGGGTACTGAAATACAATTAGATAGGAGGAGTAATTTCTAGAGTTCTATAGCTCAGTAGGGTGGTGATATGTACTTTACGGCAGTCTATCATAGTATAAAGAATGAGAAGAGAGAAATTTGAAAGAAAGGGTAAATATTTAAAGATATGGAAATGATAATGACCCTGATTTTATCATTACACTCTGTACATGTATTGAATTATCATATTGTACTTCTTAAATAAATTCCTGTGTCACTAAAAAAGTTACATGCACAGGTGAAAAACAGAAAAGGAAAACAGTTTTAAAAGCTGTTGAGAGGAAATAAATTCTGACTCAACAAACTTAATGAAACATTCCTAGTTTTAGATTAAAAAGTTTGTACATATTTTGATTCTTTTTGATTCTTCAGAGACTTAATTGAATTTATGTAGAAATAATTTATGGGATTGAAATGGACTTTATAAAGTAGAGAATTTATCTTTGCTAGAGTTTTAGAGATGGCATATTGGGGATTTTGTAGTGTGAGGATTCTTTTTTTTTTTTTGGAGTTGGGGATTGAACTCAGGGCCTTCACATTGAGCTACACCCCCAGTCCTTTTGTGAGACAGGGTCTCCCTAAATTTCCCAGGCTGGGCTTGCAATCCTCGGGCCTCAGCCTCCCAGGTAGCTGGGATTACAGGCTTGTGCTACCAAGCCCGCCCTATAGTGTGGGTTCTTACTTTGGTTAGGATGTTGGACACCAAATGACTATTTTTAGGTGATTGTAATTAATATTCATGACTTTAGGTTTGTTGTCTCTCTGAACTGTGGTCTTCGCATTTATTTCTCAGGCTTTTCTTCCCATCAGTCTTTTAGTAAATTATGTTCTATGTAAATTGCAGTTTTGGAGAGTGGTGAGGGCCAGATTTCCTATACAGTATGTTTCGTTAGAGCTAAGTCTGATACTTAAGAACTTAAAAGATTTTCTCCTTGCCTAAGGAAATCTTTATCCAATGAATAATGACTTTATTGATTTTTTAATTTATAAATTATATTCAGTACTTTAAAGTTATGGCAAAATTCAAATAATTTGGCCTCTGATGAAGTGTTTGGATTTAGTTTTTTCTTTTTTTTTTTTGGTACTGAGGATCGAACTCAGGACCTTGCACTTTCGAGCCAGGCGCTGGAACAACTGAGCTAAATCCCCAGCCCTGGATTTAGTTTTTTCTAATGAAAATTAGATTAAATAATCATTATTTCTTAAGAAATGATAATATAATATATTGAGTCCTATAATATAGTTTTTTATCATCTTTGTGCTTCAATATCTGAAATAAAAATATTTCTGAGCTCAAAGAATATATAAAACATTTGAACACACAACATTTTTAAAAACTTGATTTAATATTAATGTACCAAACTTTAAAAATATTGAAATTAATATGGGGTTAATCAATTTGAGATGTCAGCCTTTTTCGGAAACAAAGACTGGAAGTGGTGGTGCCCTCAGGTAATCCTCACACTGCTGGCTGAGCCTGAGGCCCAGGCCGAGGATTGTGAGTTCAGAGCCAGCCTGGACTACGGAGTGAGAGCCTGTTGGGGGGGGGGGGGAGACACCTATTTAAAGAGATTCATTGTCTCTGAAGTGGAGAGAGGAGGAGGGAGGGGAGGGTGGGAATGGGATTTAAAGAGAATTAAGGTGTGTTAAACTCCAGGTAATGGACGTAATGATTATGTACCTCAAACAAGCACACTACTAATCAAAATTAAGAATAGAAATAAATGTCCTTAAACAGGGTCCTAAAAAAAGTAAGATAAGTAAAATGGAGAAAAATTGTTAAAACGTTAAGAGGTATTATGAAATGATTAAGATTACTGCCAACTCATTTTCTTGGATTTCATTGCTGTGAAATTAACCACCAAGCATACATAAATCCAAAGAATTTCAGAATAATTTTCCTTGTGGTTGGTAACTTCCTTGTTGGTAGGTGAGTCACCGCCTGTGGTGTAAAATGGGTTATTTTATAAGTTAACTAAAGCGTGGTGGACTTGTGGTTCTTAGTTTCTTTTGAAGCTGTCTGGGTTTCTATTTTCGGTGATGTCGAGAGGCTCCATGGCTCCTGAGATGTGTATTAAGTGTTTACTTCTTACAGTTCTCACAATTTTTTATGAGTGTGTGTTTCTGCTGTAATGCCTTGTACAACATTGGACTAAAAATAACAGCGCTTGTGGGGGAAAATAGCGGTTGTTGAGGCTTATTCTAAGCTTGTGGAGCTTTGTGACCAAAAGCATAATGGAATCAATAACCATCCCAGTAAGGACGAAGATTAAATCTCTGCTGTATTTTCACCTTCACGTCACTCATTTATGCTACTAACTGGAGCTCATCCTTCCTTCTTTGACATATAGGTTTGGCAGGACATTCATTCTTTGGCTTCTGATAGAGATCCATTTTTCACTCTGAAAATTTGATCCAGGGCATGGCGACTTCATTAATTCATTGTTTTAATACAGTGAGGGGCAATGTCTGCAGTTTCTTCATCTGACTTTTGTTGTACCTTGCCACATACTTAGCAGAGTGGAAAAGCCACAGTGGCTTTTTTTTGGACGGGGGATCGAACTTGGGACCTTGTGCTTTCGAGACAGGCGGCAGAACCACTGAGCTAAATCCCTGGCCCTTTTTTCTTTTTTTGGAGACAAGGTCTCACTATGTAGTTTAGGCTGGCCTTGAACTCACTATGTAGCCCAAGCTAGCCTTGAACTTGTGGTGATCATCCTGCCTTAGCCTCCTGAGTGCTGGGATTACACATGTGTACCACCACGCCCACTCTGTTGTGGTTCTTGAAGTCATTGATGCACTATTTGCATCAAAGGAAAGTAAATCTGTAAGTTTTCTATTTTTTTATGAGATCTTCCTACATAGCTAAGGACTTCTTTTAATTTTGTTGGAAGAAAATTGTAAATGAACCAACATCACTGCCACATGATTTGCACATTATTCTACTCTTTAATAGTTCCGAAGGAGGTCATTTAAAGGCAGAGTTGTAATGTTCACTGTTAAATGATGAAACTGAGACACAGTAGTGATAAGTAACTTGTACAAGTCACTGATCTAGTATTATTGTTGAGATTGTAATTCAAGAAATGTATAACCTGACCTCTTAACGCTAGGCCGTATATGGTGCATAATTGTAAAAAACTTTATTTACTTTTTTAAAAGAACTTTAATGGGGCCAGGGATTTAGCTCAGTGGTGCCGCTGCCTGCCTTGCAAGTGCAAGGTCCTGGTACAAAAAAAAAAAGAACTTTATTAGCGGCTTAAGGGAACCTAACTTTCCATGGTGTGGCGTGGCATGCCATGCCGTTCATCCCCTCCTCACCCTCCTTTCTTTTGTGGTACTGGAAATTGAACCCATTGCCTTCGCCCTGAGCTACATCCCCTGCTAATTGCCTAGGCTAGGTTCAAACTTAGAATCCTCATGCCTCAGCCTCCCAGAGTATTAGCATTACAAGCATGCACCACCATGCCTGCCTGCATCTTTAACTTTATTTTTTATTAATACATGTTTGAAGTACATAATGTGTACATTCATCATGGGGAGTTGGTACATGTATATGACACATCTTAATTCTTTTTATGTCCTCTTGTCCTCCCTTTCCTCCCTGCTACTTTTCTTTCCTTTCTTTTTTTTTGAGACAGGGTCTCACTATGTAGTTTAGGCTGATCTTGAACTCATGGCAGTCCTGCCTCAGCCTCTCAAATGTGTGCCACTGTGCTTAGCTCGTGTGTCTTTTAGTCACATAATTGAATAGTTAGTCTGGAAAGGAAGCTAGCTTGTTTAGAACTTGACTAACATAGTCAAATTTTGCCTAATGAAAGGTAGTTTTTTGGTCATGGTTGTTTTTTTTTTTTCTTTAATTTTTTTCTGCGTCTGAGCTCAGTTTTTGGTGCAGGATGCGCCACCAAACACCTGGCCACCTGGTGATGTCAACCACCCATGTTTTTTGGCTTTAAATAACTTACAATGCGTGGTAGGAAAAGGGAAGTTTTAATGAATATGATATTCAAGTTGGATGGAATGATGTAATTTATTTATTTTTTTTCCCCAGTACCAGGGATCAAGCTGAGGACCTTGAGCTTGCAAGGCAAGTGCAGCACCGCTGAGCTAAATCCCTGACCCCGTATTCATTGTTTATTAGACAAGATCCAGAGTTTCCCTTTCCTTACCTGGTTAAGATTTAACTGGCTTAGTTTCTGTTTTAGTGACTTTCCATTGCTGGGACAAAATACCTAACATATGCCGCTTAAAGGAGGAGAAGTTTATTTTGGCTCCTGGTTTCAGGCCATGGTTGGCTGGCTGCAGGGGAGAAACATGCGCGCCACAGGACAGCCAAGAAGCGGAGAACAGGAGAGAGTAGAGCATGGATGGGGCATGGGACAAGAGCAAACTCTTTCAGGGCAGGCACCCAGGGACGGCCTCTTGCCCCCTGGCCCCGTGTAAGGGCGCAGCAGTTTAGGGCCCCTGAATGTGAGCAAAGTCTTCCAGAAGCCACCTCTGAGCACTTGGGCCGGCGGGCGGTGCGGGGGGGGGGGGGCGTTTCCATCCAAACCACGGCAGCTTCCAAGACTGGAATGATCTTGTGTGTTTGTCCTGTGTGAAACTAGAATTTTAATACCTTTGTGACTTTTATATACTGACCACATTGAACACAGTAATAGATAATAGAAAAAGGTGATGCTTTTGTTAATCACTTGCAGAACTAAATGCCAGCTGTCATTGTAGCATTTGTCAAGCTCTGCTAATTGGCCCCCATTATTCAAAAGACCTTTCCTGAAAGTTGATTTGCTTCCATTATAGATTTACTGAATGAAGTTATTATATGTTCAAGATTATTTTTCTCCTTATAGATCAGGATGTAAATTTAACCAGAGTTTAACGTTTAAATTTTCAAGTAAGACATTTGTTTGAGAAGTCAAAGAATCAACTATGAAAAAGATTTTAAAGTGGAGCATTTTTATGTATTGCTATTTTGATGAGCTTTATCCTTTTATGATTTAATAATCATACTTTCCTTTTATGAAACAAGTAAATATTTACTATGGGATAGTCCATTCATTCTGTGAATATTTATGGATCACAAGCCACATGCCTGTCATGGGAATATAGTAGGTGCTGGGATAAAACAATGAATAAGAGAAATATGGCCCTTGAGTTCATAGGCCCCACTACACACTTCTTCAGCCTCTACGAATCCCATTTCTTTAACTTGTAATCATCTGGTTACTTTTTAGGTGGCTGGCTTTCTTTTTTCATTTTTTTTCTTTTTCCTTTTCTTTCTTTCTGTCTTTTCATGCTGGTGATGAAATGCAGGGCCTCATGGATGCTAGGCAAGTGCTCTGCCACTGTGCTATACCCACAGCCTGCAGATCTATTTTCTGATACTTCAAAAATATACCTAGTTATTTTTCTTGTCTTTTGATTCTCTAAAAAAAAGTAATGTTGCTCTTTTTGTGATTTTTTTTTTTTTACACATTCACATATCTTTCATTAGGAATTTTTTTTCTTCCTCCTTCTGTAGCTAAATCTCATAGGGTAATTTCACACTAATATGTCAGTGAAATATAGTGTGATATTTGGCTTGTTTATTATCACTTCATCTGAAATGAGTTGAGGAAGGGTATAACATGTAAATGAATTTGTAGTACTCTTTCCCCTTTTGACATTGTTTGATAGACCTAGATTTGAACTGTGTACCTTTTGCTATATTGAACAGAGTACGTTGGTGTGATTTTGTCTTTACTCTGATAACTTTGGGTCCTGACTTTGAATGAATTTGAAATTTAATTTGGAATCCTGAATATTTCTGTAATCTTTTCCTGCTTGTGCATCTCTAGTACCGCTAATCATTGAGACACCCATCATTTGTGTAGTTAAAATAACTTTTTTGCTGTTGTTTCAGCTTTTCTAGCCCTTTTTCCCACAGTCTTCCACAACTGCTGGGGTGTTTTATTTAAAATGAAAATTTGACCTTTTCATTTTTCTTCCAAAATCCTTCTATAGTTTTTATTCTTTGCTGGATTAAAAATTAAGGACGTTGGCCTATCTCGTGCCATTCTCTGCCTCAGATTTTATTTTAAGGAATTGAGTTTTGGTTGCCACCAAAGGAAAAGAACACAGTAAACCATGTAATGGCTCTTAAAGCTTCTGCTCACAAGTGGTGTGTTACTGTCATTCCTATTTCATTTACCAAAGGAAATCATGCCATGCTGTAGTTTCTAGGATGGGTATGTGTAGTCCTCTTCCACGGAGAGGCCCTGCATATTGGCGAGCAATGACAATTATCTTCCTTGTGCTTAGATTTACATGATTATTCATTTGTTAGCTTATGAGTATATCTTGCATCAACCTTTCTTTCTGAGGTGTACCCTATAGTAATTTATCTAGTGAAAGTCTTGTTTTTTGGTGGTGCTGGAGATTGAACTTGTGCTAGGCAAGTGCTTGACTGTTGAGCTACATCCCTAGCTCTTGTTTTTTGAGATGGAATTGAAATCAGGGCCTTGGACTTGCTAGACAAAAGTTCTACCACAGAGCCACATCCCTACCACTTTGTATTTTTTGTTTTGGGGTAGAGTAGAGTCTTCTTAAATTGCCCAGGCTGGCCTCACACTTGGAATCCTCCTGCCTCAGCCACCCTTGTAGTTGGTATTACAGGTGCACATCACCATGCCCTGCTTGGGTTCAGAATTCCAGTGAATGATCATTTCTTACTACAGAATTTGGAAGATATGATTTCCGTTCCCCTCTAATGTCTTTTGTTGTTAATGAAATTTTCACTGTTAGCATTCTAATTGCTTAACTTTACAGATAATCTGTCTTTCCTAGTTGCATTTAGGAATTTTTTTCTTCAACTTTGGGGTTCTATAATTCTTGGTAACTTGTCCAGGGATAGTTGTTCTTCATTATTTCTGGAAAATTCTCAAGAATAACTCTCTTTTTTTCAATTTATTTGTTTGTACTCTGGAACTCCTGATACGTAATATGTGGGTTGTTCTCAATTGTTTTACAACTCTTAATATTCATATTTTCAGTGTCTTTCTTCCAGTTTAATTCTTCTTTTCATCTCTGTCTAGTCTATAGCGTAACCTGTTCTCTTGTTTTTACTTTTAGTGAATACCCGGGAATCGAACTCAGGATCTTGTGCTTGCCAGGCAGGTGCTGTGCCACTGAGCTAAATCTCTGGCACTCAGTGAATATATTTTTATAAATTCTTCAAATTTTGAGTTTGTTTAGACTACGCCAGCAGTGTGGATTCTGTCCCCAAACTGGCGTAAGAGGAGGAGGGAGTCCGCTTCTTTGCTCTTCTCCCTCGATAGAGAAGAGTGAAAATGCCAAGTGTCAAGTGCGGAGCGAGTGTCCCCCCTCCATCCCCATCGAGCTTTGCCCACATTCTCCCTCATGCTTGGGCTGCGGGCTCTCTGCCCTTTTCTTACTTAAATCCCTGTGTGCCCCCTCCTGAACCCCCGGGGATTGGCAGGCGCCCCAGGCTGAGGCTGCTGTCAGTGCCGACCACTGCCTTGCTGTTACTTCTCTCTTCAGGCTAATCAGTCATGAAAAAATATACATTTTTTGTTTTGTTTGCTATTTACCTTTTTAAGGAATTCTGAGCCATGAGTGTGTCTCTGGACAGCTAGTCTGTGGTGTTGCTGGAGTGGATCTGATTGCTTCCCCTAGTTCTCCGTGTGACTGGCCCCTTTCATCCCTCAAGGTCTCTGTTTAGACATTACCTTATTGGATCAACTTTCCTCACTACCAAAACAGTGCACCTGTTCTTGTCACTTTTTTTTTTCTTTTTTTGAGACAGAATCTCACTGTGTAGTTCAAGCCAGCTTGAACTTACTGTGTAGCCAGAGTTGTCCCCAGACTCCTGGCAGTCTTCCTGCCTCAGCCTCCCGAATGCTGGGGTTAAGGGGTGCACTGCCTTGCCCAACTCTTGTCAGTCTGTCTCTGGTTTCATAGCATTTCCTCCATCAGCTGTATTGCTTGTTGTGTGTTTTCTTATGCTAGAACATGCTCTGTGGGGGCGAGGACTTTGTTTTTTTGTGTACTGCTTTATTGGCAGTTGTTAGAAGAGTGCCTGACACGTATTAGGTGCTCAGTAAGTACATGTTGGATGAGTGAATGTGCGAAGTAAGTGGTGGAAGTACATATATATATTCTCTGTCTCTCTTTCTTTTGGTGGTGCTGGAGATAGATCCTAGGGCCTCCAGTGTGCTAGGCAGGTACTTTACCCCTGAGCTGTACCCCACCCTCAGTTTAGCTCACCTTGTCCTAAGAGGAACTATTGCCAAGAAGGTGATTTTAGGCTTGTAGAGTTAATTAATTTAGCCTGGTTTTGTATTTTTAAATCTGCAGTATCTAACAGCTTCTGCTATATTAAAGACAGAATACCAAAATATTTGCTTAACTGATCAAGCATGCATCTTATTCTACTATTCATTGTGAGCTAGTCACTTTAAACCCCATCATTTTTAAGGCATATTGGCTTAAAATTGAGATGTGAAAATAAGAATCATACGCCTGTAATTCCAGCATGCTGAGAGACTGAGGCTGCAGGACTCAATTTTGAGCCCACCCTATGCAGTTTAGTGGTCTAGTAAGACCCAGTCTCAAAATAAAAAGTGCTGAGGATGTAGCTCAGCGAAAAGGCACTGGGTGCGATTTCCAGTACTGTAAGAAAAAAAAATTAGTAGAATCGTACTTCAACTGTTTCTGCGGTTGAAATGAAATTCTTTGCTAACTGCACCATACGTAATTAAGAATTACCCAGGTTTGTTGGTACAGTGTGCAGTTCTCCAGTAGGGCCTGAATTTAGTAATTATCCATGGCAAACTGTACTTCTTCCCCTCTAGGTCTCTGTCCTGGAAATGGTTCTCCTTTTTTTGGTCTTTGGAAGTTTTTCCCCTCTTCTTAATTACTGTGCTTTATGACAGTGGTTTTATTTGTTTACATTTACTACCATGTTGTAGCTGGGAGGAATTTAAGAAAAAACACAGCTTTATCCTCTCAATTTCTGGTTGAGGAAATCGAGGATCTGAGACCTGCCCAACGTACGCCATCGGGTTAGGACTGCACTGATTCTGCCACCCCACTCTCCTAAACTCTCATGCAGTTCTTCTTTACTCAGACACAGGTGGCTTTCAGTTTAGTGAATCAAGTTTTATAATTCCTCTTTTCATTTGAGACAAAAAACTTTTTTTTCCTTGTACAGGGAATTGAACCCAGGGCCTTTGCACTGAGCTATGTTCTAGCCCTTTGGTATGTTTTTATTTTGAGACAGACTTTTGGTAAGTCACAAAGTTGCCCAGGTTGGGCGGCCACTGTGCCTAGCTAGAGACAAAAGTTTTTACGTATTTTTCTCTTGCTGCTTTCTTCAAACTTACACTCATAGGTCATTCTGATTGTCTTTGTTATATGGAGTTCTTGATTGTTTCTTTCTGAGGGCCAGTTGTCTGTAGCAGATTTTGTGTTTTTCTGCTCATCACATAAACAAATTAAGGAATTAGGATTTTGTCAATTGAGAAGTAAGGAGGGAAACTAGCCACTTTTTTGTTGTTGTTGGAGTACTGGTATTGAACTGAGGGCCTTCACACTGAGCTATATCTCTAGTTGCCAACCCCTCCTCCCCCTTTATTTTGAGACAGGGTCTTATTTATTTGCTAAATTGCCCATGCTGGCCTTGAACTTGTGATCTTCCTCCCTCAGCCTCCCAAGAGTGCTGGGGTTATAGATGTGTGCCAGATTTTTTGAGAGACATGTACTTTCAAATGAAGTTTCACAGTCAAGCAGTATTCTTTTTTTTTTTGGTACCGGGGATCCAACTCGGGACCTTGCTCTTTTGAGGCAGGTGGCGGAACCACTGAGCTAAATCCCTGGCCCTCAAACAGTATTCTTTATATGTTTTTCTTAACTGTAAAAGGTTGGAGTAACATTATTTGTAAAATAAATGTACAATATAATGAATTTTGCTAAGTTCCTCTGGATTATAAGTATGAAATAGCACTTTGAATAGGTTCCAAGTTTTTTCAGAGTCTTAGTTTGCTCCAGAATTCTAGAGATTATCTTCTGAGATTTTGTCTTTTGTGTACTCTGTTAGTGCAGGCGTGATTTTCCTTCACCGCCCTATTGCCTGCCTTCTTTTTTCTTCCCTCCCTCCTGTTTTTCCTCTCTTTGTTCTTTAGTTGTGACTTTCAATTCAGCTCCTATATGAACTTGAGCAAAAATATTACCCCTCTTATTTTCCGTAAGACAGGGCTGATTCTGTCTTATTCTTACATGGTAAAACACCTAATAGGTACTTAATGCTAATTACCTGCCCGTCCCCCACAATTTGTAAATAGCTATTAAAAACTCACTTTGGGCCTTTAAAATGTGACCTGCTAAACCAGGGGTGATGGCACACACCTGTAATGTAGAATTCTGGGACAGGGGGATCGCAGGTTTGAGCCCAGCTTGGGAGAGTTAGCCACTGAGTGAGACCCTATCTCACTAGGGCTGGGGCTGTAGCATAGTGGGAAGGCCGTGTTTAATCCCCACTGCTAAAAAAACAAAACAAAAAGTGACCTGCTGTCAATCTTCTTAAAAATAGACCATGAAACATTTTGGACATACACAAAAGCATGAAATAACACCTGTATACACATTGGCCAGCTTCTGTCATTTTCAACTTTCTCTTTCATTTTTTTCATGTCCCTTTAATGATATTTATTTTTTTGTTTTTGTTTTTGATACCGGGGGTCAAACTCGGGACCTTGGGCTTGCTTGTGAGACAGGTGGCGGAACCACTGAGCTAAATCCCTGGCCCTTTAATGATATTTCGATCTTTATGTGAGTTCCTTTTGGCTCTCTCTGATTTGCTAATAAACTCTGGGGAGCAGTTTTTTAGAGACTTAAAATCTACTGCCAGAATTGATGTGAAATTGATGAGATAGTAGCTGGGCATGGTGGCTCATGCCTGTAACTCCAGGTACTTGAGAGGCGGAGGCAAGAGGCTTGTAAAGTGGAGGCCAGCCTGGGACTGTTTGAGAGCCTGTCTCAAAATAAGGAAAATAAAAAAGCGTTGAGGATGTAGCTCAGAGGTAGAGCAGCCCTGGGTTCAATTCCTAGTAATACACACACACACACACACACACACACACACACACACACACACACACACACGCGCGCATAAGACTGATGAGATAGTATCCATGGTATGGTGAGCATAGTGGTATTGTGCTTAGTGATAGGATCCAGTGTGTGCTGTAGTGACATTTTGCTTGTCTCCTCAAATGATTTTGGATTTAACATGGTCTGAAGTCACTGTTTCTTTATACAGAGGGTTTGACTTTATAATGTTTGTATATTTGAGATAGAAATCTGATAATCTAATGTAAGATAGTGAATACTGATTTGGGTTTGTTTTCAGTAAGTTGAGTGCACTTATGAATTGGTGCTTTTATTCTATCTGGTAGAGATTTTTATGCATACTTCTGTGCATACCATATCTACCATATCATCAGTAACTTCAAGGGACCCCTCCCCCCAAACCGAGGCTTGAACTCAGGACCTTGCTCTTACCAGCCAGGCACAGTGCCACCGAGCTATATCTCCAGCTTGGGAGTAGAATATTCTTAATTGCAAAAGATCACGGCCCCAAGAGCTAATAATCATGGGACTTTTGGATAATTTCAGTTCTTGTTCTGGTGGAAAATGCCAATTAATTGGTTATGAATGAGGAAAACCCAACCTGTGTAAATCTGAAGATGTGAAAATTTGCTATGAAACAAAATATGAAGAATAACTTTGCCTGAGGTCAGTCCAATTTTGACTCTAATGAGCATGTTTTCAGTTGCCTTCTCTGCTGTCTGGCCCCACAGGGTATATTGTTAGTTGCTTGCTACATCCTATTATTTTTCTGTCCTTTAGAGTAAGGTGGAAATTTCCACAAAGATCCCTTTTCTCCCTTTCTACCTATGACAGGGTATCTTGTTTTCCTTCTCCCTTTGGGCTGCTGCTTCTTTTCCTTGGAATCTATGTGCTATTTTTTATTTTTTAAATCAGTAGCTTCTTTGCCAGTCCAGGACAAGTAAAAGCATCTGTGAAATCTTTCTTTTGAGTAGGTCTCAATTTTGTTTTCCTGATATGTTGTCCTCAGCAGAATAAAAAATGAGCGTGATGACTTTTATGACTTCCACTGATTGGCTTGTAAGCACTTGCTATACCAATCCACCTCTTCCCCTTTATATTCACCATCGTAATTTATTAGATCTGTCCACCTTTTATTTCAGATCATAGTTTAGCATCCTCTGCTGGCTAGGGAGCCCAGAGGTTGATAAGTAAATATATAGTACCTTAGTTCTGTGTACATGTTAGGGTTGTCTCTGTCATGAATAGTACCGTAGATTGTGAAATAAAATATAAAATTACTATGTTACATGTGAATTGTGTTATGCTAGTTACTTAAAACATGGCTTTGCAAATAATTTTTTCTCTATTCAGTTTAATTTATATTTAATAAATTGATGTTAAAGACTGATTACTGTATTAAAAGAACTTCAGTTAAACGTTGAGAACTAACCTTAATGTGGTGGCACATGCCTGTAGTCTCAATTACTCATGAGACTGAGGCAGGGGGATTAGAAAATTGAGGCCAGCTTGGGCAACTTGTTGAGACCCTGTCTCAAAATAAAAAGGGGTGGGAGTGTAGCTCAGTGGTAGAGTGTGGGGGTGGGGGAGGATTACTAGTTTCTAATCCAAGCATTATGCTCTTAGAAAAATTTAGGATAAAAAACCCCAACTAAACAAAACACAAAAATGAACTCACATCTCATGTTGCTCTTGGTCTATATTGAGAAATGATAATAAAATGTTACCAACCAGAAGATAGTAAAATTAACCTGATTTTTGTGGAGTCTGTGAGTATATAAAACAAATTATAGTTACTATTTGAGTCAACTTTATAAATCTAGATGGGTGGCATTCTGTTTATCTAAGGGTTACTTAGTGTTTTTTACGTTATTGGAAGTGTTCAAGGCTTTGGAATTTATTTTAGACTGTGTTTTGCCTGGTAGTTAGTTAAAAATTATAAATTTGGATGTCTCTTCATTGCACCTGTAATTTTGAAGTACATTTGAAATAGTGGAATATTTCCTTTCATATCTTTTATCTTATATTAAATTTACCTGGCTTAATGCCTTTTAAAGTATACTTTTTAGAGTCCAGTTATCTGAAAACACTGTTAACAGACTGTTTCCACATTGTAAATGATTTAGGGAAATTAGCCTGTTACTATAAACAATGTACTTTTATACTTTTAAAATTTATGAAGTTATCACATATATCCACTATACTAGAAAAGTCTGATATTGGTTCAGGAATTGGGATAGTAAAGAACCACTTGGATTATTGGCTATAATTCTTGAGTTTTTCAGGAGGATGTAAACATGCATTAAACTATGTTGAACTCTAGATTTCAGCATGTGTTAAATTTTATCTTGGGTAAAATGCTGAATAAAAACTTTTAAGTACAATTTACATAGGCCAAACTAATATAAAATACTTTGCTTTTACGAGTTCCCTAGGGGAGCTTATCTGTAGTATTTATTTTGGAGGTACAGTAAGTATGAGTTTATGTCTTCTCTGTTCGTTTAAAACATAAGTGTGAGACAGCTGAGAACATAAATTTGAGTGCTACAGAATTTGATGGTGGTAACAATAGTTTTATTACCTGAAAACAGAGTACCAGCACAGCTTGAAATTTCTTTGGGAAATCAAGATACAGTAAAGAAGTAAATGTACGTGTTAGCATATGAAGGAAGGTAGGTTTTAGGATGAAGACTGGCAGCAGATTATTAAACTTCTTAGTGGCAGGTGCCATGTCAGTTAAGAAACATATTTCTTTTAAAATAGTAGATAATGATGTCGAGTCAAATTTTCAGGTCATGTATATTGTAACCATTTTCTTAGTGTGGTTTCCTTTTTGGGTGGTTTTTTTTTTTTGAGACAGGGTTTTTTTTTTATAGTTCAGGCTGGCCCTGAATTCACTATGTAGCCCAGGCTGGCCTCGAACTCACGGTGATCCTCCTGCTTCAGCCTCCCAAGTGCTGGGATTACAGGCATGTGTCACCACACCTGGATTAGTGTGGTTTTTTTTTTTTCTGAGGATTTTAACAGGTTGAATGTAACAAGCTGGTTTTATGCCCAGGCAGTAGTGTGGTTCTTTATAGTTCACTCCCTTGTCTTCTGGTGCAGGTAGTTAGAACTGCTTTTGAGCTATGCAAGGCATCAGTGTGGGAAAGCATGGGAAGTGAGACTTGGAGCTTATATTGTGTTTTTTTTTGTTTTTTTTTTTGTACCGGGGATTGAACTCAGGACCTCACGATTGCCAGGCAGGTGCTGTGCTGCTGATCTAAATCCCCGGCTTATATTGTTGTTACAAGTTGGAAAGAGCCTCCCATAGTAGGGACTGAAGAAAAACGTTGTTGAATAAATGAATGCATGCATGAATGAGAACATGCTAGGACCATACCTGGAAGAGAAGTGGTATGACTGTACAACTTTTCTTATACAACTAAGTATAGCATCTTGAGAGTTCAGATTATAAACAGTCTGTGATTCTCACCCATCAGCCATTTATGTCTTGTGAGAGCCTGAGCTATAAATTGTGACTAAGAAGAACCATTATTTGTATGAGGGTCTTGGGGAAAAAAATTCCCCTATGCCTGCAGTTTGTTTATTGCTGTATCCTAGCACATAATAATTATGGCATTTTGCTTTGTGATATATTTTTGTATCAACTAGGTAACAGAATTTCAAATAGTTGATTTAAATACACTTTTCTTTTCTGTCCCTCTTTTCTTTCTCCTCTCTCTCTCCTTCCCTCAGCCTTTTTCTCTCCTCTTCATCCCTCTCTCCTTCTTTCTGTCATACTGAAGTTGAGCTCAGGGCCTTGCACATGCTAGGTGCTGTACCCTGAACTGCTACAACCCCAGCCCTTTCTATTTATTGATTTTTATTTTTGAAACAGGTTCTTGGTAAGTTGCACAGGCTGGGGCCAAACTTGTGATACGCCTGCTTCAGCCTCTGGAGTAGCTGGGATTACAGGCATATGCCACTAGGCTCAGCTGATTTAAGAACATTTCATTAAACAAAAAAAAAGAATTGGTTTTATACCCAATTCTGCTACTTCCAAACTGAATGTAACCTCATCTAATCACTTAATTATTCTCAATCTCCTCATTTGCAAATAGGGATAATAACCTGTTCAACTGTTTTTGGCTTTGAATATTAACCTACAATTTAAAAAAAAGAATGAGGAACTGGCATTTAGCTCAGTGGTGCCACCTCCTGCCTCGAAAGCACAAGGTCCTGAGTTTGATCTCCGGTACCAAAAAAAAAAAAGAGTGAATGAAAGACATACTAAGCATCAAAAACACATGTCAACCCAAAAATATGTATAGGAATTTCATAGCAGCATTACTTGTATTACCCCCAAAGCAGAAACAGTCTAAATTTACATCAACTTGTGAATGGGTAAATAAAATGTTGTGTATTCATATTATGGAATATTATTTTCACATAAAAAAGAATGAATTATTGGGCCGGGGATTTAGCCTAGTGGTGCTGCCACCTGCCTCACAAGCGCAAGGTCCTGAGTTCCATCCCCAGTACCAAAAAAAAAAAAAAAAAAGAAGAAGTATTGATCCATGGCACAATATAGGTGAACCTTGAACACACTGTACTGAGGAGTGAAAGAAGCTAGTCAGAAAAGTCCACATATAATAAAATTCCACTTACAAAAATTCCCATTTGTACAAAATTTCCAAAATAGGGAAATTGATGAGACACAGAGTAGATTAGTGATTGCCAAGGCTTGAGGGAGAGGGAAGAATGAGGAATGACTGCTAACGGCTATGGAATTTGTTTTCAGGGTGATGAAAATGTTGTAAAATTGGATAACAGTGACTGTTGCACATTGTGAAAATACTAAAACCCATTGAATTTCACACTTTAGAAGGGTACATTGTATGGTATGTGGATTATATTTCAAGAAAGCTCTTATAAAAATGGAAAGAATGAAGGGCATAGAGGACTGAATTGAACTAACAGCTACTTTTGATGGGATAGCCTTGGTTGTCACAACTTGTAAGATTTAAGTCTACGTTCTCTCACGCGAAGATAGAGATAACTTTTTCGTCTTGGTAACCCTACAGAGTAGCATGTGCTTCTCAGTAAGTATAGACTGAAAGGATGAGTGAATTTGCTTGGGGCTGGAGGTGTAGCCCCGTGGTGGAGCATGCTTAGCATGCCCAATCTCCTTTCCCAGCACCAGGCAGACGTACGAACAGCAGGGAATCTGCCTTGCTGCGGGCCTTGGAGAAACTGACTTCTTTAAATTTCATTAACTTGTCTGTAAAATGCAGACAGCTTGCTCTTCATAGGATGATTGTGAGGATTAATGTGATGTAAGTGATTGTGTGTAGTTTAGTGTTTTATGCAAGTTGTATTAGTTTGCTCTGGCTGCTATCATACATCCCACAGACAGGGTGGCTTGAACAACAACACACTTATTGTTTACAGTTCTGGAGGCCAGGAAATTCAGGATCAGGGCACCACCATTCTGGGTGGTGAGGGTTCTCTTTCTATTTGTGGATGGCTGCCCTTTTGCTGTGATTAATAAATCCTCTCATGGCTGAGAGAGATCTTAGTGTTCCTTCCTCTTCTATAAAGAAGAGGAAGTCTCCACTTTCATGACCAGTCACTTCCTAAAGATCTATCTCCAGTACCATTGGATGAGGGATTAGGTTTTGTGTTCCCTCCTCCCCATCCTGAGAATTGAACCCAGGGCCTTCACACTGAGCTGCATCCCTAGTCCATTTTTTATACTTTTATGTTGAGTCAGGGTTGTGCTAAGTCATTGAGTTGCCTTGGCTGGGCGTAAATTTGTGATCCTCCTGTTTCAGTGTCTCAGACTGCTGGGTTTACAGCCTGTACCACCACACCCAGCTGGCCGAGGATGGACACAAACATTTAGTCCGAAGCAAGTTACTGCTCTTTATTCTCGGCCTTCAAATTGATTGTTCTGGCCTGGCCAAAGGGTTTTTAGTGTGGCTGAAATCCAGCCCCCAGTGAGACATTTAAGGAAGACCTTTTTGTAATTAGTCATTCTAGAAGGGATGAATTTTGGCACTATCTCAGTCTAAAAGGAGATATTTTTTGGTAATTGGATGTGCTATATACATTACTTTGATACTGAAACCTGGAAATTCTTGGTTTGGCACTAAGTTATTTATTTTGCTTAAGTCCATTTAGACTTAATAGCCTTGTGTTTGTAAAGTCCCTGAACTTGGATAAGGATAAGGGCCATCTATTTAATGCAGATAGAAAGCTATCTTATGTGTTATGGATGTAATTATGTTTCATTTTCATAAAGCCATAATAAAAACTATATTGCAGTATAATTTATATACCAACATAATAATTTATTTTAGTTGTGTTGAATTAAAATTTTACTTTTCTCATCTCTTAAATTTATGATAGTAATATTTTGTTTTATAATGTTTTTCTGTCTTCTATGCCTTTGATGCAATCTGATGGTTAAGTCAGGTCTTTATTTCTAGGTATGTATGCGGTTGATAGATCATTTTAAATGAAATTTATTTCTTAGTTAATATTTTATAAAAATCATTGTTAATGTTATTGATCACTTGTTGGACAGGTGTAATTTCATGCACTTTTTATGCATCCAGTCTTCACAACTCTATGAAATGGTTTTCTCACACACCAGTGTGTGTGTCCCAAAACCATAGCTAAGAGGCAGAGCCAGGATTCAAATTGAAGTGATTCACCTGTGTAACGTAACCTTTCTTTTTGGTAGATTCCTACTCTCCTGTTCTAAGTGTTTTTATTCATTCATGTGTAGATGGGGAAAAAGTTTTCAAATTAGGTAATATGATTACCAGTAGTAGTAGCATTTCTGTCATAAAGTGTGTATAACTTAATATATAGAAATATATAATATATAGAACTTAATATATAGAAAACAAATTGCTTTTTACTGCCTGATATCAGTGTGCCAGTGTGGTACAGAATACATCCATATAAAATAAGTACACCTATAATCCCAGCACTTGGTAGGCTGAGGCAGGAGGATCGCTGTGAGTTTGCCTACAGCCTGGGCTACAAAGTGAGTTCAAGGCCAGCCTAAACTACATGGTGAGACTCTGTCTCAAACA
>NW_004624858.1:2409349-2424826 GCF_000247695.1 Heterocephalus glaber | reverse complement strand
TACCAGGGATTGAACTCAGGACCTTGCACTTTCAAGGCAGGTGGTGGAACCACTGAGCTAAATCCCTGGCCCTTAAATATCAATATTAAATGTCATCGTTTCACAGAGATCTCAAATAACTAGTAAGAACTAGCTAAAGGCCTATGTTTCCATGTTATTTAGATTTCAAGGCCACGAGCTTGTCTCTGGGCTTCAGCCTGTGGTTCCTGATGGTAAGATACCTACTGAGAAAGACATTAAATATTAATTCTAGAGCTGCAGGTGTAGCTTAGTGGTAGCGCACTTGCCTAGCATGCATGAGTGAAGTTCTCAGTTTGATCCCTCGTACTGCAAAACAGCAACAGCTGCAACAAACACAACAAAAACACCCCCCCCCCAACATAGACCATTAGTCTCATTTTGACTCCTTATGTACTTTGTTTATACTGATGGACAACACAGAAGTAATTAGATGTTTTGAGAAAGAGGCTCATTGACTTCTTGTCTGGGGAAAGCTGTTAACTCTGCCAAATACTTCAGTTAGTCCTCTAGTGCCGCCCGCCCCAGAGCCTTGCTGTGTTTCCCAGGCTGTCCCACAATTACTGTGCTCAACGTGATCCTCCTGCTTCACCCTCCTGAGTAGCTGGGGCTAAAGGTGTGCTACCATGGCTTGGCTTCCTTCTTGGTTTTGTAATGAATTATGTTATCTGGAAGAATCCTGATTTTTTTTTTTACCAGTTTGAATAATTAATACTGAGGTATCAACATAAAATCAAGCAGGATAAAATTAGGACATAAGAGAATGAGCTGTAAAAATAGTACTTGGATATTTTACTCTTTTTTTTTTGTGGCTGTACTGGGAATTGAACCCAGAATCTTGAGTATGCTAGGCAAGTGTTTTACCATTGGCCTGTATCCCTAGCCCCTAGTATTTTGGATTTTTTTTTTTTTTTTTTTTTTGTGATGGTGGTATTGGGAATTAAACCTTGGGCCTTTGCACTGAGCTATCTCTCAGGCCCTTTTTATTTTTAATTTTTTTGACAGAGTCTCTGTAACTAGCTAAGTAGCCCAGGTTGGGCTTGAACTGGTAATCTTTCTGCTTTAGCCTCCCAGGGTACTAGGATTACATGGTGTGCACCACCATGCCCAGCTTTGTATTTATGTTGTAAGTTGCATTTTTTTTTGGCCATGTTGGGGAATCAAACCCAGGGCTTCATGTATGTTACCAAGCATCCTACCACTGCGTTACCTTGCCAGCCCCTTCTTTAGCTTTTTTAATAGACAAATGTAAATATTTCTGTACATCCCTTGTCCTGCACCTTGCATACTTGCGTCCAGTAATTTTTCTTAGAGGTCTTTCTAAAGCAGTGTATAGAGAGCTTCTTTATTATTACTATTATTATTCTTACCATTGTAGCTGCATAACATCCATTTCATAGATGAGTCATGGTCGGTGTGACATCTGTGTGTTGGAGCGGTGGAGCTTTAAGTGTAAGCTGTTATGTAACATGCAGTGATTTCCTGTTGTCTTTGGGTCTGTTTATGGACTTTCTGCTTTGTTCTAGGTCTAGCTGACGTTCATGTATAGCTGCTACACTTTTAAAAAAATTATTGAGTTTTTCTATTGTATTTTAATCTACGATAGAGGTAGTTTCCCATTTCTCCTCTTCTTTTTTATAGCTTCCTGGCTATGTTTGTTTGCTTAATTTTCCAGGAGGAATTCAGTTAGCTTATCTAGTCTTTTCTTCCCTTCCTACAAAAGAGATATTTTAAAAAAATATAAATATTCTTTGCTTTTGAAATTCATTTCTACAACTATTAAATCTTTGGAGTTAATTTTCTAGCATATTTTTCTAGTCAATCTCTTCTTATAAACGTTCTTGACATATGTAAACTATTTTTTTTTTTCTGTCTTAGCTTTCAGTATTCTGGATATCATGGATGCCAAGCAGTATTTCTGTATAGCTCAATATGCCTGCGGTGATGGCCCTTTTAGGTATCTTTGATGAAGATTATGAATGAAAACATGAGAGCTCTTTTTAAAAGACATTCCTTTTGTTTAATTATTTCAGGTGGACTGTAATTATTCAAGAATGTATTCTGTAAATGTTCCTTTTTTTTTTTTTTTGGTAACAGTGCTAGAACTCGGGACCTTGCGGTTGTGAGGTAGGTGGCAGAACCACTGAGCTAAATCCCCGGACTAAATGTTGCTGTTTTGAAGTGACTGAAATGTGAAGGGTGGATTTGCATCAAAAGTTTCTTAGAAGTCTCTGCAAGAAATAAATATTATATGTATTCAATAAAGGCTGCAAGTTACTAGTTTACAAAAGATGAATCTTATCAATTTTATAATGGAATCGATACCTAAACACAGATATTTTAAAATAAGAAATTAACTGCTTGAGAGACCCTTTACACAAACATTCAGTTTTAAAGTAAGACATAGCTAATGAACACTAAACAAAACAAGGATATAACTGAAGGGCAAATAATCCAGAAACCACTACCCAGCTTCAGAAATAGAATTTGCAAGCTATCTTAGAATTCCTGTAATTACAACTTCTCTCCAAATGTAACCTTTGTCTTAACTTTTGTAACAGTCTGTTTCATTTATAGTTCTGCTATTAAGAATACATCGTTGGTGTATAGTTTAATTTTTTTAACTTTTATTAGAACATGTTTGCAGTACATAATGATTACATTCGCTGTAGGGAATTGCTACATGTATATAACACATTTCAATTCTTTTTTCCCCCTTCCCTCCACCCCTTTTATTTTTCCAATATCAGATTCATTTATTTATTAGACCTTGTAAAGTTAATTATATATACAGATTGAAAACTAGACTAATAGGCCAGAAAACATACAAAACATATAAGATAGTTGTTATAGTTTGATTTTGGTTTTTGCTTTTTAGTGTTTTTAAGTCTGAGTTCAGTTTATCTGTTGAAGAACCTAAACCTTTTGATATTTAGAGTTTCTCAGTCTGCATTTTGTTGCTTGATTGCATATTCAGGATGTAGTTTACCATGTCCCTCTGTCCTCTGTATTTCCTGCTTTTTGCCAGCACAGTCCAGAAGCTGCGTGAGATGCAGCTTCCATACCTGAGTCTGGCCTGTAGGTGGTACTGTTCTTTCATTGCTAGGTGATTATGACTGGAGGTCTCTTGTGTCTCTGATGTTACCAGCTGTTGATGCTCACTGTTTAGATCTGCTAATTCCCTGGGGTCTGAAAAAATGATGATACTCTAATGTTGTATTCACTGGAATATTTCTGTGAAGAGAGGCTTTCTCTGGTCTGTTTGGTAATCCAGTGTTAGTTACCAGTGTACAGTAGTGTAGTTAGAGAAAAGGCAGGATAGTTGCTTGGTTCATTCCCTTCATTTACTAATTTTCAAAATAATAGATCTTTTCCTTTTTATGTTTCTCCAAGGAGACCAGTTAGTTTTTATTATCATTTTGAAACACTGTGAACGAATGGATTTAAATGTGTTTGATTGCAATTATTACCTCTTTGGAACCTCAAATTGTCCTGCCTTCAGGCAGTAGGGTCTTCAGGTTGACTCCCCAGTTCTTTTGGCGCAATCCTACTAGCTTTGATTACATTTCTGTTATTTTGTATGACTAAATGTTTCAGACTTATGTTTTCATTTCTGCCTCTAGACCTTGAATCAGCCTTTACTTTAGAAAGTCCTGGTTTTCTTTAGTCAGAAATGGTATTTCAAGACCACAGTCTGGGCCTTTGGCCTTTTCAGTAGATAGAACTACTGAAAACACAAACTGGTGACACACGTACACACTCACACTCAGCATGCATTTGTGTGTTAGAATGTGTGGGTGTGTATGTTTATATACTTAAACTGAAGTTCCTTATGGGCTAATGTGATACTGTGATGTTAGCTGTGAGGCTTTCGTAGATGCCCTGTATCAGGTGGAAGAAGTTCCTTTCTATTCCTGGTTTAAGTGTGTGTGTGTGTGTGTGTGTGTGTGTGTGTGTGTGTTTTAAATATGAAAAGGGATTAGATTGTGTCAAATGCTTTTTTTAGTCATTATTGAGATATTCATGTTGTTTTCCTTTTTATGCTGTTGATATGGTATATCATATTTATTAATTGTTGGATGTTAAGTCAACATCCCTGAAAAAAAACATCATATTTGATCATGGAGTAGAATGTTGGTGGATTTGGTTTGCTAATATTTTTTTGAGGATTTTTGTGTTTAAATTTCTAAAAGATGGTTTATAGTTTTTCGTGTGATGTCTTTGTCTAGTTTTAGTATAAAGGTAATACTGGCCTCATAGAATAATTTGGGAAGTGTAGGCTGGGCTTGGTAGTGCATGCCTGTAATCCCAGCACTCAGGAGCTGAGGCAGGAGGATCTCTTCAATTTGGAGATCAAACAACTGCATAGTGAGACCCTGTCTCAAAAAAAAAAACATTGGAAAGTGTTCTCTTCAGTTCTTTTGAAATAGTTTATGAATAATTATATTAATTTGTCTTTAGATGGTTGGTAGAATTCACCATTGAAGCCATCAGGACCATGGCTTTTCCTTACAGATTCATTTTTTGATCTTTTTCCGGTCAATTTATATTTTCCTATTTCTTCTTGAGTCAGTTTTAATAGTTTATTTTCCTAGGAATTTGTTCCTTTTATCTAAGTTGTTTAATTTTTTGTCATATAGTTGTTCATGATCTTCCTTTGTAATTTTTTTTATTTCTGTGATCCTAGGGTCCTGTGTCTGCTAGCTCAGCCTCTCTGGTACTGCTAGACATCCCTTGCCCTTTTAAAAATTTTGAGGCAAAGTCTCCCTATCTAGCCCAGGCTGTCCTTGAACTTGAGATCCTCCTGCCTCTACCTCTTGGGATAATAGGATAGCTGAGATAATAGGAGTGTACCACATCTAACAGTGTATCTCAGGCATGGTTCTTTTTCCAGGCCTGTAGGTTGGTAGTTCTCAGTGAAGCCCAGACTGGTGGAGTTTGTGCTTTGGTTGCCTCAGATAGCAGACACCAGGGTACTGTGTCCTGGGTACTCCTGAACTCAGACTGTAACTAATTTTCTACATCGGCACAAATGTGTAGGCTTTAAAATAAGGGAAAACTATGGCTGGGGATTTAGCTCAGTGGTGCCACCGCCTGCCTCGGAAGCACAAGTTCGCAAGTTTGATCCCCGGTACCAAAAAAAAGGGAAAACTGTACTTTGTTTTATTTGAAGTTTTATATGAGTATCCTAATATACCTCTGAATCACTGTTCTTGCATATGTCACATATATTCGTGTAGATTCTGTATAAACAAAAGAATCTAACTCATTTACAAGGATTTATTTTTTTCTTTCAGATTTTTTTTTTTTTGGTACTGGGGATTGAACTCAGGACCTTGTGCTTGTGAGGCAGGCGGCAGAACCACTAAGCTAAATTCCCAGCCCTTCTTTTAGTGTTTTGAGACAAGGTATTCCAGGCCAACTTTGAACTAAGTAGCCTAGGCTGGCCTTGAACTTGAACTTGAACTCACCCTCCAAGTGTGGGTATTTGAAGCATGTGCCACCATGCCTGGCTAAGCATTTATATGTTGAAAAGATTATTTAAATTACTTTTGTTTCTACTTTGTTATGGTTAGAATACTGTGCACATTTTTGCCGTCAGCTGTAAGTAGGTTTTGTTATCTGCTGTACTCAGATCTAGGATGCTAAGTCACAAGATCTGCTATTATTTTATCTAGCAATAAGAAATATAATTTAAGATGCTATTTACTGTAAGACATTCTGATTTCTGATTTTTGTTTTGTTTTGGCACTGGGGATTGTATACAGGACTCATATATGCTCAACATGCGCTATACCACTGAGCGAAATCCTCAGCCCTGATTTCTGATCTTTTAAAAGAACTGACAAAGTTTATATGAATTTTATTTCAGGTTACTGTATGATGTTATAACTTTTTTAATAAAAATAAGACATTGAGTCTGATACTGGCAGATAGTAGAAACTATGAAAATTAAGTACTTTGTTTAAAAATTGCTATATTATATACAAGTGTGTAGGTTCCTTGTTCTGGAAATTAATGTACAATTTTTTTGCTTGCAAAAGGCAGACACTTGTATATCAAACTAGCTTAACTGTGTGGAGGAATGATTGGCCCATAGGACAAAGATAGATGATCAGACATAGCTGTAAGCCAGGGGAATGTGATCAGGGCCTGGAACTAGGGAGCTGAAGTTGCCAGAATATTCTTTTTCCATTCTTGGTGCACATCTTTTTCTCTCACATGTTAGGGAAGATGTTTACTGAAAGTCTTTAGTTTGCATCTTTCTAGCTTTTTAGGCCAGAAACCACAAGCCCTTCTTTTCTACGTGTCTCCTACCCCCATTAAAAATAGTTTTTTAAAACAACTCTTCGACTGCTTTTATTTTTCTTTTTTCAGGTTCAAGGGCTAGATTGTGTCATGTGGTCATCCCAAAACTCAGAGCATCCTGTGGCCGCATATCTCCCCCACCGCCTGGTCACATAATTTGAAAACTGCCTGATGGACTTTTTGCAGTGCATCCTTCCAGGAAGCCTTGATTTCAGAGAAGTCCTTTCCTGGTGTTCCAGTGCCTTGTCAGCCCCGTATTCCTCAGCCACTCTTAACAAACAAAGGCAATCACACACGTGATGTGACAGAAACACACAGTAAATAATCACACTCATAATATGTTCAGCGGTGTGCTGGCCGGGTTCACATGGGTACGGGGGTGGGTGCTCCTGCTGAGTTGCTGGGCTGTGTCCCCAAGGCTCTTTATCCTATGCTTTTTGGGGATAGGGAAGAGCAGAGGTCTGAGATTTCAACTCATAGACTTATATTTGTAAAAGAAACTCCCCCTCCTCTCTTGAAAAGATCTTTATTTGGTTGTACTAAAGGGGCAGTATTTTTAAGTGTCCCCCAAGTTTAGTGCCCAAGCTCTTTAGACTCAAAAAACCCCAAACAATTCTTACTGATTTCGATTGGCCTGATATAACTCACAGTCAATTTTGGATAGATCACCGTGGCCGGGAGATTGAGGAGCTTGTGTGTTGCTCACTGGCCTGGGTGTGAGGTGCCGTGATTTTATTGCCAGAAGAATGCCATGAATGGATTGGGATGAGAAAAAGAGAGACTGCAATACAGACAAACATACCAAGTGTCTGTTACAGTGAACACATTTGGGCTATTTCCGGTTTATTACTTAAGTAGTCTATCTGAAAAGTTTCTGCAAATAAGAATTTTGTTATGAAATCGCTATAAAGATTTAAAACTCCATATTTTATAAAGAAAATTGATACAGGATTTTTTTCCATGTATTCTAAATTTTGCTGTTCATCAAAATAGGATTTTAAATTATGAAGCATCTAATTTAACAGTGTATTTTAATGTGTTTGGAAGCAGAGGGATGGATTATGTAATAGAGTTAGAGTGCTAAAGTAATACAGAATATTAAATTGCATCTGATGCTCTAAAGTTATGAGCACATAATCACGCTCAAATACTGGAACAATTGATTTGATGGTGGAATGCTTGACATTTTGCTATCTCTCTCATATCTTATGGTGCTTGAGTCCATGTAATGTAAGTTCAGTGGACTTCTGACTGGTTGTCACTAGTGACAGATTTCTGATTTTTAAAATATGTCATGGCTATAAATCACTAGTTTGCTAGATTGAACTGGCAATCTATTAAAGAACATGGCAGTATTTACTGTAGATAAATGCAAATTTAAAAAGGTTCTGTGTATGAAGGTTTAAATGATTTATTAGTTCTCAGTGCACACATGAATCTGAAGTTATATAATAGATTTAGAAAATTTCATTTCCTGTTTGAAGGTTCATATTTGCATATTCTATAATGTAAGTATTGGATCTGAGTCAATAGAATGTATAGTTAAACTATATGATATCAGTAAATGCTTAATTTAAAAAAAATATTATATGGATTTTAGTTGAAGGGGCAAGTGGTTAAATATATCAACCTTTGTTTTGGCTGGGCTGGAAAAGGAGGGAGAATTAAACAGGGACTGTCCTCTTGAGGTGGCATCAGAATTTGTGCTCATGAAAGTTTCCTTTTCCTTGAGCTTTGTTTTCATTTTCTGCCAGTTAGAGATTAATCTATGGCTTTCCTTTCAGTGGGAAATAATCAGTGGAAAAATTAATCCTGTGACAAATTCACACTTTGCAGAGTTACTGTAAGGTTGGCCTCCAACTCTTTAGCTCCACTCATCCTCCTGTCTCAGCCTCCCAAGTAGGTGGGAATACAGGTTTCTGCCAGCACATCTGGCCTACTTATTTATTTATTTTTTTAATTCTTTGTCTAGTTTCTTCAAATAGCAGAACCTCGTAAAACCTTGTGTAATATTGCCATTCATCTGACAGTGATGTAACGGGACGCAGAAACTTTTCATCACATGTGGTCCTCATGTTTCTGTCTTAGGGCCACCCAGTTTCCCCCTGCTGCACTTCATCCGAACACCTGGCAGCCACCAAGCCATTTATTTCCACCATTTTGCTAGTTCAAGCACCACCCCCATTAGCACAGATTTTTTAGAAATTTTTCTAGATTTTTGGTCCTGTTTATTATTGAGTAGTGTGCTATGGTATGGATATACCACAGTTCAACTATTTCACTGTTGGGAGTCATCTGAGTTATTTCCGTTTATTTGACTATTAACTAATAAAGCTGCTATAAATATTTGTGCACAGGTTTTATATAAATACGATTTCATTTATCTGGGAAAAATGTCAGGAGTGCATTTGCTAGACAGTAGTATTACATTTGTTAAAAAAAGAAATCGCCAAACTTTTCCACAGTGGTTGTGTCACTTACATTCCTACTGTCAACGTATGAGTGATCCAGTTTCTCCACGTGCTCATCAGTAGTTGATTGATGTGTCACTGGTTCTTTCTGATTGATATGTAGTGATATGTCATTGTGGTTTTAATTTGAATTTTCCTAGTGGCTGATGATGTTTAATTTTTTTCATGTACTTACTTGTCTGTCTATATGTCTGTCCTCTCCAGGGAAGTATCTATTCTTATCTTTTACATATTTTCTATTTGGGTTCCTTTAAACTGTTGAATGTGAGAGTTTGTAGATATTCCTTTGTCAGACATGTGGTTTGCAAATATTTTCTCATAGTCTGTAGCTTGTCGTTTCATCCTCCTAGCAAGATCTTTGAGTGAGCAAAAATTTTTAATTTTGATGAAGCTCAATTTATCAGGTTTTCTTTTTGTGGAACTTACTTTTGGTGTCAAGTCTAAGAGCTCTTTGCCTAGCCCTTAAATCTTGAAAAATTTTTCCTATATGTTTCTCTAACAGGTTTATATTTTACATTTAAACCGGTGATCCACATTGAGTTAGTTTTCCTTGAGGTGTGATACTTAGTAAGGGTTCATTTGTCTATCGATGTCCGATTGTTCCAGCGCGATTTGTTGAAAAGACCATCCTCCTCCTGTTCATTTGTCTTTTACACCTTTGTCAAAACTCAGTTGAGCATATTTGTGTGGTTCTATCGTTGAGTTCCCTATTTTGTTTCATTGATTTATGTGTCTGCCCCCTGCCACTTCCTCAGTGTTGATTACTTTAGCTATGTAGTAAGTCTTAAAATTGGGTAGGCAGATTCCTCCCACTTTATCTTTCCTTTTCATTATTATTTTTGCTGCTCTAGTTCCTTTGTTTTTCCATATAAATCTTAAGATAATATTTTCTGTATCTGCAAAAATCTTTCTGGGATTTTCATGGAAAATGTGTTCTATTTATATGTATCAATCCGAGGAGAGCTGTCATCCATACCATGAATGAAGCGTGGCCCTGTGATTAGATCTTTGTTTTTTCATCATCATATTTTTTAGCAGCCTAGTCCTGTACACATTTCGTTGGTTTTGCATTTAAGTATTTTATATTTTTAAGCAACTATTGTACTTTAAACTTCATTGTCCACGTTTATTGCTGTATGTAGGAACATAATGGATCTTTATATGTTTTAGAGAAACCCTTAACCTTGCTAGGAAGTCAGTTCTTTTTGCTAAGAATTTTGTGTCTATATTCATGATTGATATTGGTGTATACCCTTTTTTTGGTGCTGGGTAATGAAGTCAAGTTTTTTAGTTTTTTTGGGGGGTTGTCATTGTCTTTGATATCAGCTTCATAAAAATAAAGTCTGAAGTATATGATTAGTGTTCTTTTTAAAATATGTAGTAGAATTCTTCAGTGAAACTTTGTGAACCTTGGGACTTCTTTTTAGAGTTTTAAAATTACAACTTTAATTTCTGTAATAGTAGTAGGGTTTCTTCAGTGTTGGGCAAGTGGTGGTTTCTTTTTTAAATTTGAAATACAACTTTATTCTGATTCTAAACAAAAAGGAATGGGAATGACAGTAACAAACAAGATTTCACCACTGAATAGTGTGATGTGACAGTAGTAGTCTTATATTTGAAACTCAAGAAGGAAAACAACTGTGTTCCAAACAGCTAAATATGCAGGTCCAAATAATGAAGGTTTAACTGCCACATTCTTAGATACCGGGGATTGAACTCTGGACCTTGTGCTTTGCGAGGTGGGTGGCGGCACCACTGAGCTAAATCCCTGGCTCTATTTTGTATTTTTTGACAGATTGGCCCGTGTCTTTGGAGTTGTCAGTGTTCTGTTTAGAGTTGTTTGTATTTGCTGCCCACAAGGTCTGTAGTGATAATCTGTTTCATTATTTTATTTTAATTTTTTTGGTACTGGGGATCGAACTCAGGACCTTGTGCTTGCGAGGCAGGCGGAGGCACCACTGAGCTAAATCCCTGGCCCCTCTGTTTCATTCTTTTTTTTTTTTTTCCAAATAATACCTCACCAAAGTTTATGAAAAGCAGTTTAACAGCAAGTAGTAAAGTTGTCTTTGTTTTTCTCTTAATCAAACTTTTAAACTAAAATAGTTTAAATAATCAATTTTCAGTAGAGTGGCCCAGCTCTCTACTTCTTGTATCCCCTACTCCAGCAGCAAGTAAGAATTATTTTAGTGTACTCTTCTTATTTTTATGTGTGTGTCTTCCAAAAACTTAGTATTTCCATTTGCATCCCAGTCTAAAGTTGAGGGGTTTATTAGCTTTTTCTCAACCCTTCCCCCGTATTATTCCCTTGGATGAACTTCATCATACTATGAACTAGGTCACTATGCAATATTTAAAATATCATGACTATATCAATAATAATCACAGTAAAGCTGGGCATTAAAGTGTAACTGTATTTTGCATTTCTAACTAATATTTTGTCCCTGGAACTAATCATTGTTGAAGTATTTGCTTGTCTGCTTATGTGCCTGTAAACCTGGGTTCTCTAGATTAAAACTTGTATACTAGGTAAAACTTGTATGCTAATATTAAGCCAAAAGCCTAAGGAAGCAGTGTGATGGTTTATATCTAGGTGTCCCCCAAGAGCGACATGTGCTTATAGGTGGGGCTTCTGGAAGGGCACTGGACTATGGGGGCTTAAAGCTGACTTGCTACTACGAGGTGGTGTCTGGGTGGAAAAGGCACATGACTGGTTCATGACCTGGAAGGACATATCTCTCTTCCGGGCTTCTGCCTTTACTCTCTCTTCATTCTGCCTTCCAGGAGGTGTGCAGCTTTTCTTCCTCCATGCCCCTCTACCATGCCATCCTTCCTTGGAACTGCCAACTAGAGACTGAAGCCGAAATAAACCTCTTCTCTCTTCAGTTGTGGGTGTCAGGTATTTTGTCTTAGCAATAAGAAAAGCAACTAAGACAAGCAGGAATAAAGGAAAGGAGGGAGGGGCAGGAAAACTGCGTGAGTGACTTACTCACCTGATCATGTATTGGCTTCAAGCCCAGTTGAGTGCTCCATTTTGCGGGACCATGGTCAGAGTCTAGATTTCTGGAGCCTCTGGAGGCGGGCAGGGAAACAACCTAGAAACTAGTTCTCATAATTCCATTAGTATTCCAAATGTTGAATCTCCCAAAATCTTCAAGCCCTAATTTTATCAGGGTTAATACTGAAAGTCTTTCTTTTTGGATACTACCTTCTGTCTCAGCAAATTAGGACAACTGGTCACCTGTGCCACATCTCAGGCTGAGGGGGGACAGGTCAGATGGGTGGCCAGAGACTCTCGGTGCTACCAGAATGGGCCCACACACAGTCTGTCAGTCACACTATGGCTGAAATAAGACAAGTGCTCAAAGTTCACCAGTACAGTGTGGCAAAGATCATCGGAGGTAGCTTATAAGAGGGCTAATAATTTGTTTCTTAATTTTCTGTTTCTATCATTGATTCAGCCAGAAGGTCTGAAAACTATACCCAAAAATCCTCAGTACTTTTTGACATATCTTATATTCTATAAATTTCATCTTCTTTGAAAATAACAGGTCTCCTGAAGTTTTTTGGTGGACTGTTGTCCTCATATATAATAATCATTCTGGAGTGTTCCTCCACCTGTATCTGCTGCAGAAGTCCCTGTGCCCTGTGTCTTTATCTTTCTTTGTTCATCTCTGTGTTTTGGTACAGCACATACTCCAGTAGCTTCCTGTCACTTCTGCAGTGTGGCCAGTTTGAATCACTCCATGTTAATGATCACAAAATTCTGATTGGCTCTCTTTGACTTTTTCAAAGACATCAGGTTGTCACCTCCCGTTGGAGTCTTGGTTTGCTTCTAACCTTGAAGTCTGTGAATTGTTTCTTCCTTGTTGTACACCAGTATTCTACCTTTCTTTTGTTCCACCAACTCAAAGACCTAGAAAGCGACTCCTTCAGTCCGGGCACAACGTGAGCAATCAGGAAATGTCTGTGGGACATTGCTGAACGTCAGCAATCACTGTGGGGCTTTCTGAAGAAGACGAGCAATCAACAGATGTGATTTTAGCACCCGGAGCCCATAGGTTTGTGCCCGTCCTAATGCGGATTCTGCCAGCCCTGGTTTTGAAAACAGCCTTGGCCAAGCTTCCCTCTGTTTCATTCTTGATGCTGGCAGTTTGTGTTCTCTCTTGTTTATCAGTCTTGTCATAATTTTGTAATTTTTATGATCTTTTTGAAGAACTAGCTCCTTATTTCATGTTTTTTTTCCCCTTATGGTTTTCTTGCTTTCAGTTGCATTGAAATTGTTCTTTATGTCTGCCTTCTAGCTTATCTGCTTTTTTGCTATGTTTTTAAATTGGAAGCTTGGATTGTTGATTTGAGACATCTTTTCTAATGTCTACATTTGAGTACTACAGATTTCTCTGTCAGTGCTGCTGTGATAATGGCTCACAAGTTTTGACATTGCATTTTTAATTTTGATTCAATTCATGGCATGGTATTTTTAAAGTCGTCTTGAGACTTTATCTTTGTTGTACCAATTATTTAGGTTTCCAAGTGTTTGGAGAGTTTTCTGTTATTTTTCTTTTACTGATTTCTAGTTTGATTTTGTTATGTTCAGACAACCCACACTATATATAATTTAAAAATTCCTTTAGAATCTGTGGCATTTGTGTGATGTCCAAGGATGTAGTCTATTTTGACATAGATATAGCACAAACACTTGAAAACAGTGTGTTCTGATGTTTGGTGTAATTTTATATGTTTCTTTCTGTGGGTCGATGGTATTATTAAATTATTTAATCCTGCCTGATTACTCTGTTTACTTTTATGATATAATGATGTCTTTCTTCTAGATGGAGAAGAGTCCTATGGGAAGCAGCATGAGTTTTGGTGGAAGACTGTGATAGATGGAGGAAATCCTTGAGCAGTGGGCATTTCAGTAGAGTATAAATCTAGGCTAGGCTCTGGTGTTGGAGGAAATGGTCTGGGCCTGTAGAATAGAAGATTGCTCTCAGTCTGGGAACAGAAGAGAAGGGATGCCAAAATTGAGAGTGATGCAGGAAGTGGTTGGAACACTTTACTGTGCACAGATGTTCTTTTTTCATTATCAAGAAAACAGGTATAGATGCCTGCATACCTAATCTTTATGCTGTCTCTTAATTATGTTCTCGTCACTGGGAGCAATACCTGACACCCACAACTTAAAGGAGGAGAGGTTTATTGTAGCTCACAGTTTGTAGAGGCTTCAGTCCATAGCCAGCTGGCTCCAAGGTGGGGCTGCTCCAACAGGGGCTTGGCAGAGGGGTGTTGCTCCTAGCAGCAAGGCAGTGGGAAGCAGGGAGGGACAGAGAGAGAAGGGGAGGGAGGGAGGTTGGGGAGAGAGAGAGAAATTCTACCAGCACCCCCTTCCTGCCAGATCCACCTCCTAACAGTAAGTCAGCTGTTAGCTCCTCAGGGGACTGACCCACTGATGATCATCAGCCTGAGAGATCCAGGCACCTGCTGAAAGCCCCAACCATGAGCACGTGTGGCTTTGGGCGACTTCTAGATATAAACCCTAAGATACATTCCCTGTTGCCTTTTAATGGGAATGCATACAGTGTGAGTTTTCCCTGGGCTGTGTATAGACTAAGAGGCACTGTTTTTTTCCTTGCCTAGTTTTCCACCTGAACTAGTAAAAGGCGAAAGATTTATATGATTGGAAAAGAAACCAGAGTATATAGTGTCTGAAATGTTAAGTACACCCAGAGAGGGTTAAAATATCTTTTGTCCCCTGGGTTGTACACTCATTTTGAAATATTGTAATGTTTCCTGAATGTATGATTTTGAAAGTGAGAGCCTTTTGTAACGAAATGCTTCAAGATAACCAATAGTCTGGTACATATTCTTTGGACTTTTCTATAGAACTATTATCATACATTATGGATAAATATATAAATTATGGATAAATATGTATGTATGAGAGGCGCACAAAATAGGACATTTGGCTACGTATTTAACCTTCATGAGGTTGAAAACAAATATTATTATAAAAGAAATTTCTGAGATAAAAGATAAATGTAAAATTTTAAACATTTTAATTTTTGTCTTCTTCAAAACTGATTGAACCCACTGCCTTTACATTGAGCTACATTCCCAGCCCATTTTTTTTTTTTATTATTTTGATACAGGATCTCCCTAAATTGCTGAGTTGTTAAGTTTGCAGGGTACTGGGATTACACGTGTGCACTACCATGCCTGGGTTTTAAAATTTTATTTTTGAGACAGGTCTTGCTATGTATCCCGGGCTGGCCTTCCAACTCAGGGTTCTCCTGCTTCAGCCTCCTCAGTGCTAGGATTATAGGCATGAGCACCATGCCTGGCTTAAACATTTTAATTCTTTTTTTTTTGGTAGCAGGGATTGAACTTAGGACCCTGTGCAAACATTTTAATTCTTATTGAAATTTTCTTACTAAACATTTTAATAGATTTTTTCTTTAGTTGTCAGTTTTAAAAAATGGCATTTTGATTCAGTGAATGCTTTGACTTTGTTTTTTTTTAATTTTTATTTTATTGGTACATTATAGGTATATAATATAATGACATTCATCATTGCAAATTTACACCTTTACATAAGCTCTCTTGGTTCTTATTTTTCCCCCTTCCCCTGCCCTCCCTTCAACCCCTCCATCCCTCCCTATTTACAAAGACTTTGTTACCATTG
>NW_004624858.1:2366769-2390321 GCF_000247695.1 Heterocephalus glaber | reverse complement strand
TTAGCTATAAATGTCTCTAATTTCTCATTTTTTTATGGCTGAGTAGTACTCCATTTTATAAAAAAATCACATTTTCTTTATCCAGTCTCCAGTTGATGGGCATTTGGGCTTCTTCCAAGTTTTAGCTCTTACAAACTCTGCTGCTATGAACATGGGTGCACATATATCGCTGTGATATGATTTATTTATTTATTTATTTATTTGGTCCTGGGGATCAAACTCGGGTCCTTGCACTTGTGCAGCAGGCGGCGAAACCACTGAGCTAAATCCCTGGCCTCTGAGCACACTTTTAAGGGCAGAGGATAAGTAAAAGAAACTTACTCTTTTCTTAGTTTGACTTCAAATACATAGACAAGTTCAGAGAAGAAACAGATTTAGATATTTTTGTACAGGTCACATGAAATAAAGTAATTAGTGGCAGTAGCTGAAATTGTACTCTGTCTAGTGTTTTTCCATTGTACCTTACTCCTGCCCCATCTTTAAGGAAACTTAAGTTCACAGTTAATGGTCCAGGGAAAATATAACTTTACTTTGAAGTATTAGAATATTCTGTGAGTTAGTCTTTTCAGTTTTATATATCTTTTGAAGATAAGATAATTATTTTTGGTCTCCATATAGTTTTTGGTTTTCTGGGAAAAAACCACAAGTGACTTATGTTAGTGACAGATATTAAATTAATTATCTTTTTATTAATAATCATTAATATCATTTTATTAATAATCATCAAGAAGAAGAACAATCATCATGCCCAGTTAAAATTTTGATATAAAACTGTTAAGGGTTTATTTAGATTCTTTGAATAAGATACCTCAAAATTTCTTTAATCTTGTACATTAAACTGTAACCCATAGAAGGTATGTTATGCCACCCTGAAGGTTGCTATAAAAATTGTTTATGAAGTTCAGGCCAAGACTAAAATATGTTGAAATGGAGAGTTTTGAAAAATGTTCTATATAGTAGAGGAGACCAAATCATGCTAAAATGTGGAAAAAGACTATACATCAGTTTCCAGGCTACATTATTCAAAAAAATACAACCATAAAAAAGGTAATAAGATTACATTTTCACATTTCATGGCTAGTAAAGTGCATTAGGCTGCTCAGATATTCATAACTTACTGTGACATTGGGAAGATTACATTTTGTAGTGCAGAGCCATTACCACAGCTCAGATAATAACTAGCCAATGCCTGCACCTGGATTATGATCCCTGTCATTGGAAACAAATTTGTGTTTTGAAGGTTGATCAGCTTCAAATAACTATTAGAAAGGGTTAACGTGACATACTGTAGCCCCTTTGCATGTTTTTTAGGTATAATAGATATGCATACATACAGTATATCAAATATGCCACACATTCGTATGTTCAAATTTCTGTCATCAATTTTCTCCTGGAAAGGCATATTTTATAATATTTAATGCAATGGAAGAATATTTAAAACACCTGTCTCTATATTGGTTTCACAGTCTAAACTCAATTTAAAGGCTGATGAAATATTTGGGGGCTTTTTAAAAAATTATTTTCAAAAATTAATTCTCTAGCTTCTTGGAAGGTTGGTTACTGATGATAACATGCACAGATCAAACTGAAAGATTGATGGAAGTAACATTAAGGTGAAGGAAAGGTCTCTTAAGTTAGTCACAACAAGGTTTGTGAGCCATTTAGATCTACCCAGAGGACACATAATTGTTGGAAGAAGTTTTCACAGTTAGAATTCTCTCTAGACTTTATTTTCTTGGCAGTAAGTTGTTTCAGATATGTTGGTTGGTTTGTCTTAGGTTAAATAAAGTCCAAGTGTTGTTACTGTAGTTGTATGTGTATGTTTGAAGAAGTGCCTCATTGTATTCAGTGAAAAAGGTGTAATGCTGAAGAATTTGTCTTCTCCACTATTGTGTTTAAAAGTTTTTTATAAAATATTTTTGGCTTTTCTTTCACCAAGCAATCATTTTAGGATTATGTACTGTTGTATGTAATACTGTGCAGAATTATTAGTTTTTAGTGGCCTTAGAGATTGTTTGTTTGATTACCTTTCTGAATTTTTGCAGTTCTCTCCCCCAAGGAATTTTCCTTGTGCCTGAGGACTCTGTCACTCCTTACTGTAACACTCTGTCTTCTGTGTATTGGAGGTCCTCTCAAGTTTCCGTCCAAAGAATACCAGAGTTTGTAGACCTGGATAAGACCTTTCTGCTGCTTCAGTAGATTAGAATTTATCTTGGCCAAATAGCAGTCCAAGGTTCATGGAATGAATTTTTCTCAGTAAATTCTTTTAACTTTTCTTAAACCTTGGCAATAGCTACTGATCATTTCTGTCTATATTTAATAAAAGATAGACTGGTTTAACATAATTATGTATATAATTAATATTACTATATTGCTTTCTGGAAATACTTCACCAGAAATGTATGAAAGTTCCTGTTTCATCTTATTCTCATCTATTGTGCATTGATGATTTAAAAATTAATTAAATTTTATTTCACATTTTTTATTTGCATGTTTCATTTAAATTTCCTTTGTGCATTGACTGTTTATATCTTCATAAACCTTTTTTCCCACCAGCTTAATAATACCTTAATTACTTTTCCTTATACTGTACTTCTTTTTCTTTCTGTAAGCTGTTAATGATTTTTTTTTTACTCTTTGAGTATCACCCCCCACTCTGGCTTCCTCCCTCCCTCCCTCCTTCCCTCCCTGCCAGGCTGTTAACTATGTATGTAGCCCAGGGTGACTTCAAACTTGATATATATCCCAGACTTGACTCAAAAATCGCTATCTTCCTGTCTTAGCCTCTTGAATGCTGGAAACAGCACAGACATGCTGCTGTGGCTGGTACAAATTTTGTGTAATTTAACTTTTGCTTTATTTTAAACTGACACTGGAAAACATAAAGTACAGATTTCTGGGATACAGCTTGATTGTCCTGTACATGTATACACTGCTTAAGTTAGGGTAGAGGTATCTACCTTCTTAAGCATTTATCATTTCTTTTGTACCATTAAGCTTATTGGTACATTTTAGGTATACAATACAGTTACATTCATCATTGGGATCTTGTACCCTTTACATGATGTATTTTAGTTCTTATTTTTTCCCCATTTCCCTGGCATTTATCATTTCTTTATGGTAAAAACATTCAACAGTTCTTTCTTTGTAGCTTCTCTGAAATAAATAGTTGTGTCAGTGCTTAGTAGAGAAACAGATTTAATGCAAGATATACAAGTACATAAGGATTTACAAGGTTGGCTTACAGTGGCCACCTGCAGAGTCAGGTGTGAAGAGAACAGAGGGCTGTCTGTGGGCTGGAGAGCCCAAGGGTCTAGTCGAAGGCCTGGAGCTCACTGTAGTGTCCTGTGCGAGTCCACATCAGGAAGCTGACAGGCCTGTGCTGGAACCCAGGAGATGACACCCAAGGTTAAGGTGAAGACTGGAGCGCTTTTGGAGAAACATAAGCGAGCCTTCCTTATTTTTCGTTTCCCTTTTTACCATTTAGGGGGCAAAGCCCATTGGTTGCTGTCACTCACACCCGTAAATCCCAGCAAATTTTTACTAAATCCCCTCAGCCACACCCAGAACTAGCCCATCCAATTGAGTTGGGAGTGTCTTATAATCAAAGTTAGTATCCACTGACCAATGTTTTCCTGCTCCTCCCTCCTTCCTAAGCTCTCCAGGGTCTGGTAACCACCATTCTGTGTGATCAGTGTTTTTTGTTCTACCGATGAGTGAGATCTTGCAGTATTTCTTTTTGTTCTTAGCTTATTTCACTTAACATATTGTCCTCCAGTTTTACTCATGTTGTCACAAATAATAAAATTTCATCTTTTTATGGCTGAATAGTATTTCATTATATATTTGGAGAGAGACACTCCACGTTTAACAACTGAGTCCAGTTCCTGTGACTAAGTCATTAAATAAATTGGTCCCTAAATGAGGAATTGTATAAAGTATATACATTACAATAGTTAGAACAAAGAAATGGTCAAAGGAAACTTCAACTTGATGGCTGCTTTCATTTGCGAAACTCTTATACTGAGTCCTGTAATGATTGACAGCATAAAACTACAGTACTCTATAGTACAGTACAGTCAGCAAAAATCACAGGACTATATAACACGGTGTACTGAATAAAACAAGGACATTGAGACTCATGTATAAATAAGATACCCAGAACTGTACAAAAAAATAAGATGGGTTGTAAGTGAGTAGTGGGTTGTAAGTCTGAGCAGTGTGCTTTGGTCATAAATGCAAGTCGTTAGACAGGTCGCTAAACGAGGAATGTCCGTACCACATTTTGTTTATTTGTCTGTTGGTAGAGATGGAAGTTGCTTTCATTATGTGATTATTGGAAATAGTGCTGCAGTAAACATCGGAGCACAGATGTCTCCATGACTCACTGATGTCATTTCCTGTGGATGTCAGTGCAGGAGTGGGGTTGCTGGGTCATATGGCAGTTCTGTTTTTCAGTTTTGGAGTGACTTCTGTACTGCCCTCAGTAATGGCTGTTCCTGATTTGCATTTCTAACAGTGTGCAGCACAAAGGTTCCTTTTTTCTCATATCTTGTTCTTCAATCTTTAGGTAGCAGTCATCCTTAATGTGGTGAGGTGGTACCTCATTTTAGTTTTGATAGTTCCTGATGATTAGTGATGTTGAACATTTTTCTTATATCTTTTGGCCATTTGTATGTTTTCTTTTGAAAAATATCTATTTGGGTCTATTGCCCATCTTTAAATAGAATTACTACTTTTTTTTTTTGCTATTGAGTTTTTTGAGTTTCTTATTGTACATTCTGGGTAATAACCTCTTTTCACAATATGGTTTGCAAATACTATCTCCCATTCTTTAGGTTTTATCTTCACTTTGTTGTTTCCTTTGCTGTGTAACTACATGTTTTAACTTACCTGGAATTTATTTGGGCAGGGGGTGTGAAATAAATATTGAACCTTAATTTTTTAAAATGAAAATCGTCTTAGGCTCACTCAATGCTTGTGATGCTGTTCTCATTTTATACTGAATTTATTTATGTTGATTCCAGGCTCTATTTTATTGCATCAGTTATTTTCTACTACCATATTCATTTAACGGTTACATATTGTATCATTTGTTTAATGATTCCAGTACTGTTGTTTTGCTTTTTTGAGACTTCCTGTGTAGTTCAGACAGCCCAGGCTGGCCTGGAACTCTTGGAGATCCCCTTGTCTCAGCCTCCATGGGGCTGAGTGCTGACATTCCAGGCACGAACCACCACTCCTGTCTTCAGTACTCTTCTTGTATGGAATGTCCCTTCATTATTTTTACATATTTAATTCCAACATAGAAATTAGAATCATTTTATCAAGTTTCAGAAAAAATAGGGATTTAATGGTAGTATGCTGAATTTATAGATTAATTTGTAAAAAGTGAACAACTTAAAAGGATTTAACATTGTGCAGAAACCCACTGATTCATCAAAAATATAAATTTTTATAAGTGTTAAATATTTAAAAATTTACTCCTAGATGTTTTAGATTTATGATTGGTATCAGACATATTGTTTTAAAACTACTGTGTTTTCTATTAGATGCTACAGGAATTTGTAAAATTTGTTATGCAGTTGATTCACTTTATATTCACACAAAATAACTCTTTAAGCTGAAGTTACTGACTTGATGTTATTCATATACTGTAATGTATATTTTCACTGAGATAGATTTCCAGCTCAGAAACCAGAAGTCTAGTATTTTCTAAATAAGTATATATTGGTTTTTTGTTTTGGTTTTTATTTTAATTTTTATAGTTTGTAATGAGGATTGAACCCAGGGGCTCATGCATGCTAGGCAAGTTCTCTATTACTGAGTTATATCTCCCAACTCTTTTTCAGTTTTTAACTTTTAACTTTTGAGACAGAGACTCACTAAGTTGACCATTCAGGGCTTGACCTTGCAATCCTGCCTCAGCCTGCTGAGTAGCAGGGATTATAGGCATGCACTGCCATTCCCCGTTAGATAAATGGTTAAACTTTTTTTTTTTCCAGAATGTAAGTTGAATATTGATTCCACAAATAAAGGTAGGCTATTTCTGCTGTAATCACCATTGTTCTATTATTTCCTTATGGCCTGGCATATGGTTATTATATATTTATATTATTATATAATATATAGTATATTATATATAGATTATATATGTTATATAATTATATAGTAGAGGTTTATATTTTGAGATTGTTTTCCTTAGATATATTGAGTTTATCTGGACTTGTTCTGCATCTCCTAGTGACTAACAACCCTACAAAACCACTGATTTAATTTCTGTTCCTGCGGTTTTCCCTTTTCTAGTCTGTTGGATAAAGAGAACTACGCCATAGGTTTCCATTTGTGTCTGGCTCTGTTATTTAGCAGATGCCACAGTAATAACAGGCACATGCAAAATCTGTCCATGGATAATTAAAACTCTGGTGAGAAACAAGATATTTGGAGGGTCTTGAGGTGTTCTCCAAGAGATACTTAATAATGTCAAAGTGAAAAGCAGTAACATTAAAATTGAAAAATCTGTCAGATACTAGCTCAATGATCAAAGTTAATTTACCTGTAGTTTGATATTTTGACATCAGTTGTCATCTGAAGTGACACACTGAGAAGGGCACATATCACTTCTGGGGTATTCTTGCCAAGAAATAAATGTTCAGATTAGGAGACTTTGTGTAAAATAAATGGCAAATAATGTTCAAAAGTGTCAAAGTCATGAAAGTCAAAGAATGCCTGTGGAACTGTCATTGTTTGAAAGGTCTTAAGGGGTTGCTAGGGTTGCTAGATTAGATCCGTGTTCAGAACAAGAAAATTAATTGTAATAAGTCCCAAAATTTGAGTAGAGTCTCTAGATTGGCTAGTAGCATTGTATGTAAATGTTAATTGCCTGGTTTTAACAGTTGTGCTATGATTCTGTTGTATGTTACATATAAGTAGGGAACTACATTAGGAGATGCTGAATGGAAGGTATATAGGAACTCTGTTTATACTGTTTTTGCAATACTTTTAAATGTTTGAAATTGTTTCAAATTAAAGGCAAAACTAGCTAATAATAGTCATAAAATAAAAATGAAAGGTCTGTATTTTAGAGTGCTGAGTGGCTTACAGAGTGCCTAAGAGGGGTGTGAAGCTCAGCTAGGACCTTGGAACTAGGAGGAGCGATCTTGCTGCACCAAGGGTTTCAGCCAAAACTCAGCTATTGTCTCATGGTGCGTGGTACTGATGATACCAAGAATTATGTTCTGTGGTCTCTGCCAGTTTCCCTAGAAGGAACAAATGCCTTTACCACTGTGCTTGCCAGCAGTTCTTGCCTTTCTGCACACAGATGGTAATCCTCATGTTGCTCATTTCTGTGTTTTCTGTCTCAGGCCATCGTACTTTTTTTTTTTTTTTTTTTTGGTACCGAGGATTGAACTCCGGACCTTGCGCTTGGGAGGCAGGCTACTGAGCTAAATCCCTGGCCCTGTATGTTTTTAACAGGACCTAACACATGTGTCAATTCCTGGCTTCAAGGACTTTTAATTGACTTCCTAGTTTTGAACCTTCTTTTATCCTAGAGTAAACTCTTACTTGGTCATATTTATTATTCTTTTATGAGCTGTTAGATTTTCTTTTGTAAAGTTCATTTTCTTTTAATTCTTGCCCACCTTTTAAATTTAGGACTGCATAATGAAAAACCAAAAAGTGTAAATGTACGTGAATCATCATTTTTACAAATCTTTAAAGAATTTAGTTAAAATGACATCATGTTGTATGCCTTAAATATACACAATAAAATTTATTTTAAAAATCTAGTTGAAAAGGACAGCTCTGCAAAAGCAATTCTTAAAAGTATTTTTTATTTTAAAAAATTTTTCGTGGTGCTGGGAATGAAGCTGAGGGTCTCACGCATGCTAGGCAGTTGTTCTACCACTGAACACTTAAAGGTATTTTAATTCCTTTAAACAATTGGGATTTGTTTAAAAATTCCAAACCTTCCCTGTTGGTGTTGGGGAGGCTGTGGGTGAGACAGCAGGTTGGGGACAGATCAGCACAACTGTCTGTGGATGGCTTTTTTAACAGTAATAGCAACGGAGTTAACTTTGTCCGTGACTGACTTTAGGTATGTGAATAATTGTGTGTAATTTATACTGTCTGTTGTCAGGAAGGGAGAGTGATCAGAATCACTGGATATAATGAAGTAGAAACTGGCAAATATAAACAGAGGATTTTAGGTCCCCTCCAAAGCTTTTCATTTTTGCTGTGAGTTCTTACTCTGTTTAACTAGAAAGGACCTTTGGGTTGCTGTGTATGGTTTACAAAATTGATAATTTATAAATGAAAATTGTGTTAGAGGGAATTATAGAGCTGATTTAGATCTTTATTTGTAACAGGGCAGTAGGTAGTGACTTAACTGAGATAGTCTATATTTGTTTTATATTCTAAATCTTATATGACTTTGTGCTATCAAAATTTGAAGATTTCTTTAGAAGGAATATTTTTCAGAGTATTTTTTAAATGAAACATTTATTGCAGTAGAGGCTAGGGAAAAATGTGTATGGGTAATTATTAGCAATAATTTAAACTTTAAGAACAAGTTAGAATGATATTGAAGAACTACTAATGCCTTTAATGTGTTTTTTCCTTTTTCTTCCCTTGCAAGCTGGTAGGAGGACAGTTTGATTTGGAGATGAATTTCATTATCCAAGAAGGGGAGAGTGTCGTCTGCATGGCAGACCTACTGGAAAAGTGTGATGTTACTTGCCAGGCAGAAGTCTGGAGCATGTTTACGGCCATTCTGAAGAAGAGCATACGCAATCTTCAGATTTGTACAGAAGTAGGCCTTGTTGAAAAAGTTCTTGGGAAAATAGAAAAAGTTGACAATATGATTGCAGGTATGATGTTTACAGTGTTTATGAAGAAATAAAATTTGATTCTTAAATATTATATTTTTCTTATTTTTTTTTAGCAACATTTATTTTAAGAAGTATTTGAGCATGTAGCATGTACCTAGAACTTTTGTATCCAAACCCTTAAGTAAGCATATATATTTTAATTATTTAAGAAATATAAGTAGCTTAATTATTTTATTGTTTTCTTTTGTTTCCAGATCTTTTAGTTGACATGTTGGGAGTGCTGGCTAGCTATAATTTGACAGTTCGAGAACTAAAGCTTTTCTTCAGTAAACTTCAAGGAGATAAAGGACAATGGGTAAATAAAACAAAACAAAAACTTAAACACGCTTTGGTATTTGAAAGTATCCAAACACATGAGTAGCTCATAAATAACATATTGCACATGGGATACATGTCTAATTGAGGGAAGAGATCAATTGAAGAAGCGTTTAGGTCTGCACAGCTACCTTTGCCATGCTTGGAGATGGGTGTAGACTAAGAGAGTGGGTGTCCAGGCAGGCTCCTGATTTGATCCTTCTTCAGATGACTGTTCTCTATACATCCAGTGTTTCTTAGTGGAAAAGTGAAGGATAGGGAAAGGAGAGTAAGGTAGTAGTGGTCTTTACATTTGAATAACCCACTCAGTGAACAACAGCTTTGCAGTTAATTAGATGTGCCTTCCTTAGATACAATTCAGTGGCCCTTTGCCAGGGGACACTGAACTTATTCTGAACCCCACGTGCCTTACTGAACGATTTCTTTTTGCCATTTAGTCAGCTGTACCATAGCGGAGTACTAGTAAACATTTTCCCAAGTGATGTTACATTTGCAGGTTCATTTTAGATCATTGCTCACAGCACAGCCATATCTGAATTTGTACCCTGCAGTGACTCTAATTCATTGGGTTAAAATTTAGATTCTTTAGTTTTTTTCAGTCAAACTCTAGTTTTCTGGTTACTTTTCTAATTTTTATTACTGATTTTCACTGAATTTGGGTACATTTCTGAGTATGGCTTGCTTTTGTGTTTATCCTTATTAGAGTTCTTCTTGGATTTGTAATTTTTGTCAAATTTCGAAAAATTTTGGTCATTATTTCTTCAAATGCTGTTTTCTTTTTTCCATTCCTACCTCCTTTTCTGGACTTCACTTACAGGTGAGTTAAACTTCTTGATTGTGACCCACAGGTCACTGACATCAGTTTACTTTTTCAGTCTTTTCTCTTTGTGCTTCATTTTACATTGTTTTTATTGCTAGAGTTTCAAGTTAACAGATTTTTTCCTTCTGTGGTTTTAATTCCATCCATTGAAATTTCAAATGGTATATTTTTAATATCATGTTTATATTTTCCTTTAAATCACTGACAATGTTTAGTACAATAATGGTTTCTTGATTTGTCTATCGATTCTATGATCTAATCATTTCCTAAGTCAGTTTTTTACTCATTGATTTTGTTCCTTTTTTTAGGTCACATTTTACTGCTTATTATGGTTACTGCTATTAGATACAATGGTATCAGATATAGTGAATTGTATGTCGTCCTGAATTAGATGTGTCCTGGATTTTGTCATATTCCAATTAAGATTATTAGATTATTTTTCTAAGCCTACTAGCTATTTGTGGATCAGGATTGTCCTTTAAGCCTAGTTTGAAGGTTTTTTTCCCAGTCAGGTGTAAAGTAGCCATTCTGCTAGGGCTACTTTAGCCTCATTATTATTATTGTTATTATTATTATTTTTTTGAGACAGGATCTTGCTATATAGTTCAGGCTGGCCTTGAATTCACTGTGTAGCCCAGGCTGGCCTCAAACTTGTGTCAATTCTCCTGCCTCAGCTTCCTGAGTGCTGGGATTACAGACTCCAAGCCCAGCTAGCCTTACTATTGAGGCCTGACTCCTCTAGGGTTTCTGCTGAATCACTGTAAGTCTCAGATATGGGGCAGAGATAGTGTGTGACTGTGGATTCGCTGCTGTGTCTAGTAGGGTCCAAACAATTCCTGGCTCTGTGGTACTTCAGGAAATTCTTTACTTCTAGCTCTCAGTGCCTTGTTCTTGCCTTGTTGAGTTTTAGAACAATTGTGCACAGTGTGTTATTGAAGGATCAGTTTGGAAGTCTGGACCGTTTTCTCCACTTAGGCCCTTCCTTTGCATCTCATGCTCCCCATGCTCCAGTTCTTTGTGCAGCTCACTGCACCTCCAGGTTCACCTGGTCGGCTTTGCTCTCTGCCGTGGTATGGGACGCACTCCCCATAGAGGTCTTTCTGGCTTCCATTTCTGAGGGAGGAATCAGGGTCCTGAGGGAGCTTTTTCGATGTCCGAAAAGTTTTTGTTTCTTGTATTTTGTCCACTGACCTGGTTGTTTATGGTAGGTTTGTAAGTATAGGTCCTGTTGCTGTGTCAGGTCAGAAAGAAATACACTGCTTGGTTACGGTTTTGAGTTACACTCAGTGTATTCAAGGGCTGGGATGTTGCTCACTGGTGCCCCATGCCTGCCTGGCAAGCGCAAGGGCCTAAGTTCAATTCCCGGCACTGGAAAAAAAAAGTCTTTGCAAGAATGTATTCAGAATATATGATTGAGATCTTTTTGTTATACTTGTGAAATAATGTGTAAGAAAATAGCCAAGATATGAACAGATACTTATTTACAGAAGTAGAAACCCCACAACCAAATACAAACTCATTAGTAATCAGAGACATTCACATTGAAACAATATTGGTATATTACCTATATCTTTATTATCAAGGATTTAGTAAGTGGATAATGACAACCATGGTTTGGGAGATAAGATTATTTTACATCTTATGTGTTTTGGGATGGAATAAATACTAGTGGAGCCTACCTCAAGAATCTAGTGCTGCTTGATCATATAAATTATACTCATATCAAGGACTTAATAGCTTGCTCCTAAGTGCGTGTTCAGGAAATTCTCTCATAATTCCATAAGGAAACATATATGAGAATGTTTATAGAAACATTAATGTTATTAGTGTTGTGATTATTCTTTTGAGACAGGGTCCTGCTATACATTTCAGGCTGGTCTTGGACTATGTATCCTAAGCTGGCTTCAGACTTGTGGCAGTCCTCCTGCCTCAGCCTCCCAAGTGCTGGGATTATACGTGTGTGCCACCATGACGGGCTCAGAAACATTATTTTTGATTGCAGTGAACTGCCAACATGGGCATTCATCTTTAGGAGAGCGGATAGGTAAAATGTAATGGATGCCTAGAACTTATTATATAGCAATTAGAACCAATTCATGGAATAATATGAATAGATGCAAAAAACAGGAAGAAAGCAATAAATGGAATGATATAGGTGACATACATTGTTTAAATGCTAAGGAAAAGAATGGGAACATTTTTGGGCTGGGGATTTAGCTCAGTGGTTTCGCCGCCTGCTGCGCAAGCGCAAGAACCCGAGTTCGATCTCCAGTACCCCCCCCCAAAAGAATGGCAACATTTTTGAAGGAACACAGAATAAAAATATCAAACATGTAGATTAAATATAGCTGCTTATGGAGAGAAGGGGAATCAGAAACATTTAGAGGATAAAGGGAAAACAATGCACTATTAATAAAGCAAGAGGGCTAAGACATTCATTGTATTTATTTAGCTCTTTTTAATAAGACGTTCAGACTGTTTCCACCTTTTGCTTTCATGATGGCGCAGTGAAAAACTGTGTCTAAATCTCTGTTTGCCTTTCTCATTACTTTAGGGTAGCGCTTTATATTTGGAATCATTGGATCAGTGCACAGAAACTTTTTTTGAGGCAGTTTCTTGCTCTCCAGTTCAGACTGGCCTTTGAATTCACTACCGCGTGTAGCCCAGGCTGCTCTCAAACTCGCAGTGATCCTCCCTCCTCCCTCAGCCTCCTGAGTGCTGAGATAAAGGTGTGCATCACCATGCCAGGCAGAAACCTTTTTAAAGACTTTTTTTTAAGGCTTTTGAAATATAATTACTGAATTTTTTTCTGATAGGCTTTCCAATATACACTCTCCCAGCAGTGCCTGTTGGTTTATGGGAAAGTGAGTTTTGAGGTATGCCTTCTCTAGATGGGAATGGTGCCTTGCAATACTGTATTTTTATTTGGGACTGCAGGGTTTTTTGTTGTTGTTGTTATTTTATTTTGCTATTATTTTAGAAAAATTACTACGCTGGTAGTTGCTTTTTACTAACTGTACCTTTAAAGTTGAGCATTGTGGCTACTTGTAAGTTTCTTGATCACTTAAGAATAAAGCTTTCCACTTTAGATTTACATAAAAGGTTGGTGAACTCTTACACAGTAATGATAACTTGTAACAGTAGTCAAAGTAAGATGAGAACAAACCAATGATTTCACTTATAGTTTGATTCTGTTTTGAACTTTTAGCTAAGAGTAGTGTTCTATACTTTATTTGCTTCCAAGCTGATGAGAATGACAATGTACATTTGATTTTCCTTTGGTTTTCCTTGTAAATGTAAATGAAATTTTTCATTTTAGGCCTTGGTTGTTTCATGCATTAGAGACGTGTTGGCCAAAGAAGCATTAATCACATAAATATAACATTACAACTTTTCTGCATGCTGTGCAGTGCAGGGATATTGTACAATGATAGAGAATTTTAATCTACTCCTAAAGTTCAGGAAGACTGCCTTGAGGAAGTAGCCATTCAGATGCTACAGTATATGCAAGTAGGAAGGAGTGGGAAGTAGGCCTAGTGACACTTTGAGAACAAAGAATAGCCTGTGTTCAGGAACCCTTGTGAGGAGAAGATGATTGAGAGAGGACATTATGGGTAGAATGCAGGGAGTCGAGAAGAATGGCATGCAGAGTGAGGCTAAAGAGGAGACCATGTTAAAAGTTTTGGTCCTCATTTTAAGGTGGTGGGAAGCTAGGGGGAAAAGAACATAATTTAATGGTAAAAATATAATTGTTAAAAGCATGAACTCTGTAGTTGGACTGAATTCTATGTGACATGTACTCTTCTGCCTCGGGGTCTTCCTCTATAAAATTGGGTTGATAGTGGAACCACCCTATAGTATGGTTATGAGGTTAAAATAGTACAGTGTTGTCTTAGTTACTTCTCTTGTTGCTGAGACAAAATACCGGACACCCAGAGATAAAGGGGAAAGGTTTATTTAGCTCACAGTGTTTAGCGGTTTCCGGCCACAGTCGCCTGGGTGCAAGGCCGGTGGCACAGCAGATGGGCATCGCGGAGGAGAAACAGTTTGTGGTGGGCAGCAGGTGGCAAAGCAGAAACAGATGGAGGACCATTGCTCTTCCCATCCCTTACATTTTATCCAGGCTACCTGCCCAAGGGTGGATAGCACTCACACCCTGAATACCAGCATTGCACCATGAGTCCATCCCAGCGTCGCACAGTCTAGATCCAGCCACCTCCGAAAAAGCCGCACCTACAACTGTGTGAGGCTTGGGGCACATCTAGACACAGCCACAATAAGTGTATTTAAAGTATCATTAAAAACATTGGAACACAGTAGGCACTACTTAGGTATTTGTTAAATAGTGTTTTCCAGAGGGTTGCGCAGTGGGGTTGATCTAGTTTGTATTTGTAAAAGATCATTTTTGCTGTAGTGTGGAAAAGAATTTTAAGTGGCAAATAATGTTGCTTTGTATTTATTGAATACCTAATATGTCCTGTTTTTTTTTTTTTAAAAAGCATAGAGTGTATTATTTCAAGATAGTTGAAAATAGTGCTTTTTGTGATTGCGTATGCTTTTTAGATTATAGTGCTAATTGGTTACTCTTGTGTATATTACAGTATGACTATTTTTAAAATGTGTATTTCTGTTTTATGGTGAATAATGTGGTTACTGAATTGTTGAGTGTGTCCTTAGCCCCCACATGCTGGCAAGCTGCTGTCTGTGCTGAAGCATATGCCTCAGAAGTATGGTCCCGATGCCTTTTTCAACTTTCCGGGAAAGAGTGCTGCAGTAAGTAAATACTAGTGAGGAAATCACCCCAAGTTTTCCTCTCCATAGCTTTCTGAAAGTACAGCTCTGTAAACACCCCTGGCAGGCTGTGTGCTTAGATAGAAGCCTTTCTGCACGAGCTAACTTAATCCTTGTGAGAACTGTGTACTTGAATTACCCCTGACTGTGGTGTAAGAAATAGATGCTTAGATAGTTAGGAAGGTACCCAATCAAGAACCTGTTTATTTTGCACCCAGTATCTAGAATGAAAATAACTTTCTGAAACTTACTAGACAATTTTCCTGACTCGGGAGATTCCAGTTATGATCTCAGCATTCTTACTAGTCAGCATTATTATTAGTCTTCTTGTTAATTAGTTTATAAATAAGACAATTATGTATGGTTGTGATATCTGTAATGTTTCATATGTTGTAGGAGCATATTATAAAATGTATGTATGTTACTTGTGTAAGCTTTTTTATCTCCTTATCGCACAGCTTAATCTGTAAGCCAAAAATTTTTTTCTTAAAGGCACTTCAGACTGACATCTCTCCAAGTTTATCTTCTATTCATTTTTTACTTTGGTAATTATAAAATCTTGATTTCTTGTTAGGCTCTATGTAGCCAGGCAATATCTGTACAAAGATAAATGTTTATGTTTTAAAAGGACATTTGAGATATTTGAATGTTACGTACACAACACGTGACTTTCTTTGAAAAACTTTTTTTTTTTGGTACTGGGGATCGAACTTGGGTCCTTGCGCTTGTGGGGCAGGCGGTGAAACCACTGAGCTAAATCCCCAGGCTTCTTTTAAAACTTTTTATTGCTCATTGTTTTTTCTTTTCAGTTTTTCTTTAAAAGGCAGTCTAGATTTGAAGCTTTCCTGAATGACCTTTCCCTTGGCTTTGAGCCTGTTATTTGCCTTATAAAAAAATGTTCTTGTAAGATTAAGCATTGATTGGTTGATCAATCAGAGGTTGGGGCATTTTATTGGAAATAGGAAGAATAGCTCCTGGGTTTCCAGGGGGAACCCCAAGTGGGTAGCCCAGATTAACAATTTTATTATTCACAGTTCTCTGAGATTGCAATATGTCCATTCTACTCACCTGCATATGTCTTGGAAGTAGAGTAGTTCAACTGAACAGCTTTTGAAGTTTTTAGAAACTAAGTGTTTAAAATGTTTTCAGTAACTCACTTCTTTTCTCAAATATAGCTATTAAAGAAAATTTAAACTGTCCATGTACAAATTTGTATAAATTATTTTTATAAAGCTTTCATATCTGTTCTCATTTTCAGTGAGAGAACATAGGTAAACACCAATTCTGTAATTTTTTTATTTGGCAGTACTGGGAATTGAACTCAGGGCCTTGCACAAAGTAGGCAAGTATTCTGCCACTGAGCTACATCTCCAACCTCTTATTATTATTTTTTTCTTAATGGAATATTAATTTAAAATCAGCCACTTGAAGTCTTAACAGTGTTATTACATAAATTTGGCTGGATATATTGATATTTAATGGTTTATCTACTACCTATGATAATATGTATGATTAAGTGCATATATTAAGTTATAACAATACAATAAAGGCTTGCATAGTATGATTTTACCGGTTTTGTTGAGCTATAATTCATATACCATATGGTTAACTCACTTAAAGTTTGTATTTTAATGAATTAATGTGTTCACAGAGGTGTGAAACTACCACAGTCAATTTTAGAACACTTCCATCACCTCCCCCAAAGAAACATCATACTCGTTAGCCGCCTCTGTTCATTTTCTCCTAACTCCTGGCCCTAAGGCAGCTGTTGAGTTTCTTTGAATTCTGTCTGTTCATGTAAATGGAATGAATCCTATAGCATGTGGTCTTTGGGAATTGGCCTTTTTCATTTACTATAATGTTTTCATGATCTTTTCTTGATGTGCCTTCTATCATCAGTACTTTACTCCTTTCTGTGGCTAATACTATATTGTGTGGATCTGTCACATTTTGACTCAGTTATTCCCCTTCTAAGTATCTTCCTAAAAGAGTCAAAGACATTGTATTACAGTGCTACATGCATACCCACATTTTAGCAGCACAATTCATAATAGCTAAATCTTGGAAGCAGCCTATATGTTCATCAGTAGATGAATGGATAAAGAAAATGTGCACAATGAAGTACTACTCTGCTATAAAGATAAACGAGTCATTTGTAGGAAAATGGATGTACCTTGAGACTATTATGTTAAATGAAATAAATCAGACACACAAGCTTAAATATCACATGGTTTCTCTTATATGAGAAACCCAAATTATAAATAAGGAACAAAATAAAAGATAGATAATAGAAAGTAGGGAGATAGATCTTTCTTAAATGGGAAGGGTATCGAGATGGAAGGAGAAGGAGATGAGGAAAGGAATTAAGATGTGTTACATATATGTACCAACTCCACACAAGGAAAGTAAACATTAGGTACTGCAAACATGTACTAAAAATTACATTAAATTAAGAAATTGATGGATTTGTGATGTTTCTGCTTTTTTGGGCTCTTAGAAATAATGCTGCCTATTGACTTTTGTGTATACTTTATTATGTGGACATATGTTTTTATTTGTCTTTGGTAATGTACCTAGGAGTGGAATTTCTGGGTCATATAGTCTTTGTTTAAACATTTTGAGGAAAATCCAGAGTATTTTCCAGAGATTGTATTGCTTTATAATCTCATCAGCAATATATGAGCGTTCTAATTTCTCTACTTCTTGCTAATACTGGCTATTATCTGTCTTTTGGGTTGTAGTCTTTGTTTTTGTTTTTTGTGTTTTTTTTTTTTTTTTGGTACCGGGGATTGAACTCAGGTCCTTGCATTTGCACAGCAGGCGGCGAAACCACTGAGCTAAATCCCCAGCCCCATAGCACAGTTTTAAGTTTTAATGAAGTGCAGTTTATATTTTCTCTTGCCGCTGTGCTTTTGGTGGCATAATTAGGAAAGAAGCACCTAATCCAAAAGCATAAAGACTTGATATCAAAACCATACAGTCTTCGGGGCCGGGGATTTAGCTCAGTGGTGCCACTGCCTGCCTTGCAAGTGCATGGTCCTGAGTTCGATCCCCGGTACTAAAAATAAAAAAAAATAAAAAAATGAAGAAAAAAAGTTAAAACCATACAGTCTTCAATACTGTAGCTTTGTGTAGAAGGTTTTGAATTTGGTACAATGAGTCTTCAAGGTTTGTTCTTCCTTCAAGATTGCTGTGACTGCTTAGGGTCCCTTCCCTTACATAAAACAATATGTTAAAATTTAAATCAAGTGGGAAAGCCATTTCTAAAATAACTTCTGAATAGAATTAAAAAATTTTATTAAATCACCCTTTTCAGTTTCACATTTGTAGTTTATAAGAAGAAATATGCACCAAGCCTTTTCTTTAACTTTTTCTTTCCATTTTTGTCCCTTTTTCTCTTTTATTTTCTTTCCTTTTGTTTTTTGGTTTTTTGAGAAAGGGTCTTGCTGTGTAGTTCAGGTTGGCCTTGAACTCACTATGTAGCCCAGGCTAGCCTTGAACTCAGAGAGATCCTCTTGCCTCAGCCTCCCTAGTGCTGGGATTACAGGTGTATGCCACCAATGCCCGGCTCCTCCTCTTTCTCTTTTCTAATGTTTTAATATTTCAGCGGGCTGGGGATTTAGCCCAGTGGTTTCGCTGCCTGCCCCGAAAGTGAAAGGACTTGAGTTCGATCCCTGGTACCCCAAAAAAAAAAAAAAATTCAACAGATTTATAATTTGATAATACTACTTTTAATTGGAATCTCTTGCTGTATTTAATGTAAGAAACAATGTAAAAATGATTTATGTATCTAGCGGGTTACACTGATTTTGTGTGTGTGTGTGTGTGTGTGTGTGTGTGTGTGTGTGTGTGTACCAGGGATTGAACTCAGGACCTTGCACTTGCCAGGCAGGTGCTGTGCCACTGAGCTAAATCCTCAGCCTGTGAATTTTTCTTTTGTTTAATTAAATTACCATCATTTGTATATATTTAGGAAAGTTAAATTACTAAAAGTCTTCTTCCTTACACAGTCCAGATATTTTAATCATAATTTAAAGTAATATGATGTAGTAATATAGAGAGGATTATAAAATATCATTTCGTGATTTCAGTAATTTTAGTTTTTCATGCACATCAGTAACTAAGAAGTTTCTTTCCTTTAGGCTATTGCATTACCTCCGATAGCCAAATGGCCATACCAGAATGGTTTTACATTTCATACCTGGCTTAGAATGGATCCTGTAAATAACATCAATGTAGATAAGGATAAACCGTACTTGTATTGGTATGTATTTCTGTACCTGATTAATGTTAATATCTTACCTTGAAAATGCGGATATTTAGAGACAAAATGAAATCTTATTTTTATAGTTTCAGAACCAGCAAAGGTCTTGGTTACTCTGCTCATTTTGTTGGAGGCTGTTTGATAATAACATCAATAAAATCAAAAGGAAAAGGCTTTCAACACTGTGTAAAGTTTGACTTTAAGCCACAAAAGGTATGTGATCTTCCTGAGTCAGTTATGTTAATAAGGCCTTCATAATGCTGTGCTTTAATGATATTTACATAACATGTTTACATGTTGTTTGTCAACTCCTATTACATAGTTTAGAAAAAGGAGTGTAAATCCCAGGACAATTATTATGATTTGGATCGTAAACATTGGACATTTAGTTATTTATAGACTTTAAGAGAAATACAAAGAGAAAATATCATTGATAAGTATTTAAGCAGTGTAAATTTAATGGGTTTTTTTTTTTGTACCTTAGAATTTAGAGATTAAGAAATGATTAATCAACAAAATGTGTAGAGAGATATGTCAGCAGATACTTAAAGCAAATATAGGAAAATTTTGAGATTTTTAACAGAGTATTTGTACTAGATGTTTAGTTTTTGGGGATATATATGAAAATTTTCATAAACCTGAGAAAATTATTTAGTGATTAAGTTCTTTTCAGTGGAAAACCTCCCTGGATAAATATTGTTCCAGAAGTTGAACACTGGATTTAATAAAGATTCTCTTTATTTTTAGGTTTAAGTATAATTTAACTATTTGTACTTACTTTCCATATGATTGTATTATTTGGAGAATCATTATCTTTCTGAGTTTCACTGTCTTTGCTTATTCAGTGGTATATGGTGACTATTGTGCACATTTATAACCGATGGAAGAACAGTGAGCTTCGATGTTATGTGAATGGTGAACTGGCTTCCTATGGAGAGATAACATGGTTTGTCAACACCAGTGATGTAAGTACTTTCAAAATGTTACAGTGAAAAAAAAACTTTAAAAAATAGTAATTTGGCTAGTATTAATGGAACTTGTTAATATATCATATAAGGCATTGCCCTTTTTTTTCTTTCTACAGTACAGTACTGGGAATTGAACCTAGAGTCTGGGCATGCTAGGCAAGTGCTCCATCACTGAGCTACATCCCTATCCCTATCCCTTTTTATTTTTCATTTTGAGACAGGGTCTCACTAAGTTGTTCAATCTGGGCCTTGAACTCATGATCCTCCTTCGTTAGCCTCTTAAGTAGCTAGGATTACAGGAGTGCACCACTGTGTCTGGCTCTTACTCATTTTTTATTACGAATTTATTTATATGGAATAAGGGATAAAGATTTATCAGTAGCAGTGGCTATGTCTTGACAGTGTTTAAGTCATCGGTCTGATGATCAGAATAAACAGGAGCTCCCCAGTGGATCCTGATTATTTTTATGAATGAGATAGATGATGCATGCCTATAAATTTTGCATAGCTTCTAGAGATAACCATTATTGTATTATTATGTTTTCAGGGTTTAAAAAGAGATTCTTAGGTTAGAATAAAATTTAAAATGCTCTTATTTTCCCACTGTTAACATTCATCTTATAGAAAACTAAAACTAATGACAGTGAACAGAAACTATACCACCTATTCACAGTTCACACCTTCTTTCATATCCTTTGCTACACATATTATATCTACTGTGTAATGTTAACTGTAAGAGTTCAGAGTATTACATCAGACAGATTATCTATCATCTTTACTCTGTCACTTACTGACTGTATGGTCTTAATCTATTCAACCTTAGTTTTTTAAAAAATGGGCATAAAATAGTATGTGCCCTAGAAGGTTGTGATAATTAAGTGGGATAATGTAAATAACACATCATAATTGTTAGCAGAAAGCTTTGTAAACAGTGAATACGTAGTAAATGTTAGTGATCTCTTTCTCTCTTCTTTAGCACAAAAATGAATGCAAAGAAATGGTTAGTTCAGTAAGTCCCAAACTTAGCTCATTGTTTTCTACTTGTACCAAAGCCTGCTCTTCTCTCTGGAGTTTTGGTTACCCAACTATGAATCTTCTGAGCCGTAATGATTTGTCCGACTCCTTTTTTTGTTGTTTTTTTTGGTACTGGGGATCGAACTCTGGTCCTTGTGCTTGTGAAGCAGTCGGCAGAACCTCTGAGCTAAATCCCCGGCCCTTTACTTCCCTTCTTTAATTAAATTGTATTTATTATACTTTGGAAAGCTTGTGGTTTTCCATGATGTCTTTGCTGATTTCTACTTCACATGCAAATGAAGTGAAATGCTGAATAGATTTGTCTTTTTCAATTCAGATATTGCTTAGAATGCAGAAAACATTTATACTAATATAGGTTTTTATTATTCCTGCAGGATATACTTGTTTTTTTCTCTAATAAAATCTTTTTTGTTTTTTTCCCACAGACCTTTGACAAATGTTTCCTTGGCTCATCAGAAACAGCAGATGCTAATAGAGTGTTCTGTGGTCAGATGACTGCTGTTTACCTTTTCAGTGATGCTCTTAATGCAGCTCAAATTTTTGCCATTTATCAGTTGGGTCTGGGATACAAGGTACTTTACTTACTGTCCACTTCTTTCACAATGTTACTTGGGCTTCATTTGGAGGTGGGTTATGCATGGGGAGAGTCATCCTCAGTTACCCAACTATAGGTAACAAGGGGTACCACAAGGAAGGCACAAGGGTCTGAAGGTACTTTACCTTTTTGGGAGAAGTACAGTATACTTAACCTATGTAGGGCACTGTGCAGATGACTAGCTCCAGTTTCAGTTTTACCTCATACTGCATTTCTTTTGATGATGTGTTATCTTTTTTAAAACATAGAAGTGCACATATTATGAGGTATCATATGATGTTTTCATACATATTAATATTCTAATCACAATGAGCTTACCTCTCTTTGAACATTTATCATTTCTTTTTTTTTGGTACCAGGGATTGAACTCAGGACCTTGCACTTGCGAGGCAGGCGGAGTGCCACTGAGCTAAATCCCTGGCCCTATCATTTCTTTTTGATGAATATATTCCTAATCTTTCTTTGTATTTTTATGAAATATGTAGTATAGGGCAGGGATTTAGCTCAGTAGTGCCATGCCTGCCTAGCAAGCGCAAGGTCCTGAGTTCAATCCCCAGAACTGGGGGGGGGGAAATGTAGTATATTATATCTATTGTCACCCTGCTGTACGGTAGCATTACAGAATTCCAGGACTTCTTTCTTCAGGAAACCTAACTGTAATTTAGTATCCATTAACTAATACTTCTTAGTGTCTCCCTCTCCACTATTCCATCTTCTGGTAACCACTATTGAGCTCTCACCTTCAAAGAGATAACATTTTTAGATTCTACATATTAGTGAGTCATGCAGTATTCTCTTAACGTATATTCTCCAATTCATCTGTGTTGTTGGAGATGACAGGTTTCCATCATTTCAAGTAAATGAATAGTATATACATATATAAATAAATGAATATATATATCATATTTTCTTTATCCATGCACCCATTAATAAACACTTATTTTTCTATTTAATGGCTGTTGTGAATAAAATGTTGCAGTAAGCATGAGAGTACAGAATCTCTTTAATATACCAGTTTCATTTTCTTTGTTTCAAGATTGAAACTGCCTGATCTTATGTTACATTTATTTTTAATTTTTGGAGGAACTGCTGTAATGTTTTCCACAAGGTAATATCCTAATTTACATTCCCACCAGCAGTTATGTAGTTATTCTTATTGGTATGGGGTGATTTCCGTTTGCATTTCTCTGAAGATTAGTGATGTAGAACGTTTTTTCATAAACCTTTTGTTTGTTTGTATTTTTGTTGAGAAATGTCTGTTTAGGTTTATTGTCTTATTTTAATTTTGGTACTGGGGATCCAACTCGGGACTTTGCGCTTGCCAGGCAGGCACTGTGCCACTGAGCTACATCCCAGCCCTATTGTCTATTTTTAATTGGACTATTTTCTTAATATTGAGTATTTTATGTTTCTTATATATACTATTTTAAAATTTATTTTTATTAGTATGTGCTTGCAGTACACAATGATTATATACATCATGGGGAGTTGGTACATGTATGCAACACACCTTAATTAATTTTATTTCCCCTCTTCTCCCTCCCTGTTTCTTATATATTCTAGATATCAACTCCTGTCAAACTTATAGTTTACAAATATTTTTTCTCATTTTGTAGGTTGTCTTTCCAGTGTATTGTTTGCTTTGTAGTACAAAAGCTTCTGATTTTGATGTAATCCCATTTGTCTATTTTCGTTCTGTTGCTTGTGCCTTTGGGGCCTTATCCAAAAAAATCCTTGTCCATTCCAGTGTCCTAGAGTATGACTACTGGATTCCATTTGCCTGAGATATCTTTTTCCATCTTGTCACCTTCAGTCTATGCATCTTTTTAGGTGAAGTGAGTTTCTTCTGAGCAGGATATTGTTGGGTCTATCC
>NW_004624858.1:2339269-2364269 GCF_000247695.1 Heterocephalus glaber | reverse complement strand
TTATCTCATTTTTCATTTAGGTTATTGAACTTTTTATTGTTTAATTTTAAGAGTTTTTAAAATTAAAAATGTTTTAAATGTGGCAAAATATGCATAAAATGTACCATTTTAAACATTGTTTACAATTGCTACAATTTGGAGGTATTATGTACATTCACAATGTTTGTAAAACCTCCATCTAGAACTCTTAGAGTGTACTTTCACAACCTAAGACAGCTATGACGTCAGCAGGCTACATAATCTTACGAGACCATTGTGAAATATGCAATCTGTTACTGATCAGAACACTGTTATGTGATGTGTGACTGTAAGAAGCACGCCTTGACAGAGTTGAAGGTAATAGTAGCCAGCAACACAGTATAGGAGTCTTTGGCACTCAACTTTCAGTCATGGACTGAACAGAAGAAAAATAAAGAAATGGAAGACTTGAGGCGCACAATATGAACCAGTTAGACTTAACACACATACACAGGATGCTCACGGAATAACAGTTGAATACACATTCTTCTCAAGTACACATGGAGCATCCTCCTGGGTAGACCACGTGGGGTACCACAAAACAAATGTTAGCAAATTTAAGAAGACTGAAATCTTAGCAGGTATCTTTTTAAAAATTTTTATTTAGTTTATTTTCATTTTTGGTACTGGGGATTAAACTTGGTACCTTGTGCTTGTGAGGCAGATGGAGGCACCACTGAGCTAAATCTCTGGCCCCAGGTATCTTTTTTGACCATAGTGGAATGAGTCTAGAAACCTAAGGAAATCTGGAAAATGTACAAATATATTGAAATTAAACAACACATTCTTTAACAATGAACGAGTCAAAACAGAAGGGAGATTAGAAAATACCTTGAGATAAATGAAACATATAACATATCAAAACTTAGAGGATTCAGCAAAAGTAGTACCAAAAGAGAAATTCATTGTGGCAAAGACTAACATTATAGGGAGGGGCCTTTTTATTTTATACTGAAAGAAAAATTACCAGTGATGTTATCTTCCTAAATTTTCAATTTTAATTTTAAAATTACCAAATTATCTCCCTAACTTTCTATATCCATGGTGATTTGTATTTAGATTTTCTTGTGTAGCCTATCACTGTAACTATTCTCTTCTGTATTAATTCATAGGGCACATTTAAGTTCAAAGCAGAAAGCGACCTTTTCCTTGCTGAACACCACAAACTTCTGCTGTATGATGGCAAACTCTCTAGTGCCATTGCCTTCACCTACAATCCACGGGCCACGGATGCCCAGCTGTGCCTCGAGTCATCACCTAAGGACAATCCTTCAATTTTTGTCCATTCACCACATGCACTCATGCTTCAGGTATTGAATGGTCTTTTAAGAATATATCTAGTGGAAACTTCTGATGGATTGTAGGGGGTGTATTTGATAGCTTCTACTGAATAAACAATGTCACAATTTAGTCTTCCTGTGTTTATCATTGTGCTTTATTTTTAATTGTCTTGGAAAAGAAATCATTGACATCTTTCCTGTGTTTTCTGTTTTCCAAGGATGTAAAGGCAGTTTTAACACATTCCATTCAAAGTGCCATGCACTCAATTGGCGGAGTACAAGTGCTATTCCCGCTTTTTGCACAGTTGGATTATAGGCAACATTCTTCTGATGAGGTTGACTTGACTGTCTGGTGAGTGCCTTTTGTTTTTAATTTGGTGTGAGAGTTATTTTCATCATTGATGAGCTACACAATACCTTCTTTGCCTTTTATGTTTGCCGTAGAATCAAAATATTTTATAGAACTATAAATGATGTTACTCTATTATTTACATTAGTATTATACATCAGTTAAATTAGTGTCAGTATAATTTTAGTTTATAACTAGGAGATATGGAAGCTCTAAAAACGCAGTAAATGTTTTAGAATAAAGTAAATGGTGATAATGGAGCTATAAAAAATTACACATTTTTTGATGTTCTAATTTAAAATATACATTTGTTCACATAATTTAAAATTGACAGAAAATTGTATACATTTACCACGTCCAACCTGACATTTTCAAGTACATATTTCTTGTGGAATGGGTAAATCTAGGTAATTATGATATGCATGTCCTCCCAAAGTTATTTCTATGGTGAGAGCATATAATGTCCACTCTGAGTATCTTTCAGTGATATAATATGTCATCATTAGCTATGTTCACCAAGGTGTGCAGTAGATCTCTTGAATTTAACTCCTTCTATCCAACTGTAATTTTGTATCCTTTGATCAACAACTGTACTGGTCCACATTTTTATTTTCCCTCACCAGTAGGTATGTAAGAAATGTGAGTCTGAAAAAAAAAAAAAAAGAAAACAAAGAAATGTGAGCCTGACATTTTAAGTTTTCAAATATTTTAAGTTCCTGCTGGGCATGGTGGAACACATCTGCAATCCCAGCATCTGAGGGGCTGAGGCAGGAGGATCATTGTTAGTTTGAGGCCACCCTGGGCTACATAGTGAGCTCAAGGCCAGCCTGATCTACACAGCAAGATCCTGTCTCAAAAAAACCAAATCAAACCAAAATAAGGCAAAACCCCAAACCAAAAACAAACAAAAAACAAAAAACATTCTAAGTTTTTATTTGGCAGTTTCGTATAGGAATTTAGTTTCTTTTTAAATTATTCATGAGGGTAATTGAAATCTAGAGGGGTTTTTTTTGGTGAAATCTAGACTTTTTAATGATCTTATCTGTGGTAATTTTATCTAATATTTAAAAAGTTAGATTGTGTATTTGGCAGATTTTGTTTCCTGTGTTATAGGGTTGATTCTAAAAAGGGCAGAGGTATATGAATTCTAAGATGAATTAAAGGGAGTCTGAAATTGTCATAGCTGCATACTCTAGTAAAACTATATGTAGTAGATAATTCTATTTTATTCATTACTTGAGAAGTTACATGAGTTTTTCATCTTCCCTTTTAAAATTCTACTTGATTTCTCCTTTTATGTTCACTTTGCTCTCTGATACCAATGTACTGTATACAATTAATGATGGAATAATTTTCTACAGAATACTTTTAGGCAACAAAAGTTGTTTTCTAAAAAGCAGTGAGCCATCAAATCAGGCATATACCAACTATACGTAATTAAAATAATTAATCATTTTAGACTCGGTCTTGCTAGGTTGCCTGAGCTGGCCTGACCTGTTATTCTCTTGTCTCAGCCTCCTGAGTAGTGAGGATTTGCATGCATCACTGTGCAAAATCATAGCTGCAGAATAGATGCAACTGTGTTTTAAAATACTAAAATTGAATTATGTTGACATACTGTACAAATAGTTCATAGAATATTTATGTGCTCTACCTTAACAGGGCTCAGTTCATTTCTCTTTCTTCTTTATGTTTTAAAGTTTTAACTTGGAACATCTTTATTGGACTTGCTGGCAGCTGAAGCATTGATGTGGGGGCGGAGGTTGGCTTCCAGCCTTGTTCTCCCCTTCTCTGTGGGGACCTCTCAGAGCCCAGGCCATCTTACTCCTTTCCCTTTACGGTATCTCCAAATATTGGTTATAGTGGAACATGATTGTACCCCTTGTTCACTTTTAAAAATCTTCAAGACTAGAGAATTACGATTTTTCTGTTGACATACTGAACAAAACTTTCCGTTTCCAAGTTTACTTTTTACTGTTCTCTTCATATGCCCTCTCCTCAGTTCACATTACACCAGTCTGGAGCCCTATTATATTTTGAGTCTGATTGCTTTACCTTTCCCCCCTCTTGGCTCTAACTCTTCAAAATTGATACACTTGTTTATCTAAATGATACACATTCTTTTAGGCCTTAATATACATTTACTTCTTGTTTTTGGACCTTGTTCAGTTTTCTCCGTGGAAAGCATATTGTCATATTGTTTGTAACTCATTGACTTTAATAAGTATTTGAGTAAGTGTTAATCCTACTTTGGTTCTAGCTGAGTGTGGTAGCACACTCCTGTAATCCCAACACTTGGAAGGCTGAGGCAGGAGGATTGCCATGAGTTTGAGGCCAGCCTGGGCTAGCCTGAACTACGTAGTGAGACCCCGTCTCAAAAAAACAAAAACAAAAACAAAAATTTCTGAAAGAATTTTGGAAGTAGTTTTAGTGGAACTTCAGTTTCTTTGAAGTGGAGATTTTTGTTTAGTTTTTTGTTGGTGGTGCTGGAGGTCTTTACCAGTGACCTTCGTCACCAGCCCTAAAATGGAGAATTTCTTATTAAGATAAATGGAAGGCTTCATTTGTATAATGTAATATTTTAAAAAATAGATTATATTTTTCAAACCATTGTCTTTTTTCTTACTCTAGTTCAACCTTGCTGGCTTTTGTCATGGAGCTGTTGAAGAACTCAGTTGCTATGCAGGAGCAGATGCTTGCTTGTAAGGGCTTCTTAGTCATAGGATATAGTCTGGAAAAGGTAAAGTAAGAAGTGTTTTAGAATTTTAATTTATAATTTACAGGCCATGTACTTGATCTTCTAAGTTTTTAAGAAATTCTACCTGCAAATATGTCACAGAAAGTTACTTAAAACAACATTTTATTCTTTTACCTTGCCTCCATTCCTCTGTCCCAGAAGTATGGCAGAGCCTCGTGCTGTCTTTAACTTGGAGCGTAGTCTGTGGGCCTCCTTTTTTTTGGTGTTGACAGCCTATAATTTATTTACCTTGCCTTTGAATTAGTAGTGACCTTTCAACTACTTTTCTTTGCAGTCTTCCAAATCCCATGTCAGCAGAGGAGTACTTGAACTTTGCCTTGCATTTTCAAAATACCTTAGCAATCTGCATGATGGGATGCCCCTACTCAAGCAGCTGTGTGACCACATTCTCCTTAATCCTGCCATATGGATTCACACCCCAGCCAAGGTATCACAGAGATTTTGTTTTACTATCTTTGCCGACCTTTTGTGCTTGAAAAGAATGAGTATTTTCTCTTATGCTTTTACATGTCATTATAAGGTTTCAGCTGATTGCTTTTTTTTGAAAAAGTGTACCTGGCTTTTCATGAAAATGTTTGTGAGTTAGTGTAAAGTTAGTGTATAGTTTTTTTTTTTTTTGGTTTTTTTGGTAAACCAGTGTTATTAAAAAATAGAGCTATGGGGCTGGGGATTTAGCTCAGTGGTTCTGCTGCCTGTGGTGCCTGCCCAGCAGCTTGATCCTCGGTACCAAAAGGAAAAACAACAAAAAAATAGAGCTATGGTCTTTGTTTTTGATGTTGAATCAGAGCATTTTATTTGAGGGAGGTTTTGTTTATTAAATATAAATAAAAATTGGACAGTTGTAGTGTAAATGTTTCCTAGCAGCTGTGCTGCTTATTGCAAATATGTAGACATAGCTCCACTCTTTTTTTTTTTTGATACCAGGGCTCAAATTCCGGACCTTGTGCTTGTGAGGCAGGCGCCAGAACCAATGAGCTAAATCCCTGGCCCTTAGCTCCATTCTTTTTTGGTACCGGGGATTGAACTTGGGTCCTTGTGCTTGCACAGCAGGCAGTGAAACCACTGCCTTAGCTCCATTCTTAATAGCTGTCCCTCCTGTCACAGCTTCCCTTTTCTTCTACCAATGTGATGAGCTTTTGAGTTTCGCTCTTAGCTGAAATGTTACCCTTTCCCTGAAGGAATGATATACTGGTCCAGTTTAATCATTAAAATTTGACATTAGTTCATATTATAAAGACATGTTCTATTTGTACCAAATATTTTTCACAACTGTAAGAAAGATTACGTAAAGGTACAAATTTCCAATGATCAGTGTCATTATATTGAAGACCAGTTACTTCTATGTGAATGTAAATGAATTTGTTGTAAAGTATATGAACAAAATGCTTAATAAATCCTGATCGTATATTAAATTGTACTAAAATTTGGTGGTTACATTAAGCAGAACTTGAAATAGAGTGACTTATTAATTATATCTGTTTTATTTGCGATGTTATTTCAAACTGATCACTTTCTCCTCCCTTGTCTCTTTGCATGTACTTACTTGCAGTGTCTATCGCTGTTTAGGTTGGAATGCATGTACTTACTCTGGTTGACAGAAAAAAATGGCTGCAGACATCTTACTTTTCTAGAGTCATAATATCTTATTTTCAGCTGGTGTTTTCAAATGTTAAAGAGGAAAAACAGCTGCTGAGTCTTATTGCCATTTGGAAGTAATCAGAGGAGGCAGCTGGAGGTTGTAGCTTTTTATCTTGAGGTTAAATTTGACCTCTTTCTCTTTCTTGACCTTCAGTCTTATTTCTTTTCAGGATTGTTTCAAGTTACTTTCAAAACCTTTTACTAGACACTTTTTTGTCTTAGTAATCAGCATATCTGTAAGGCATCGAGTCTCTTTTGATGTGGTCAGGAAACCTCTTATTAGACACTTAGTTGTAGGAAAATATTTTTAAAATTTCATCATGATTTCTTTAGGTTCCTGTTTCTTACCTTCTACTTTTTAATAACTTTTCTTAATTGCCTTTTTAGAATTTGCGATTGATTTGATACTATTAAAATTTCCTTCTGTTTCAGTCGTCTGCTTTGTATATCTGTGAGGGCTTTTACTTTTACTTTATTATAAAGGCAGTTATAACAAAAGGCAGACTCAGAATTTGTGGGGCTTGAAAGTCATATAATATGCCAGGATGGGAGGGAGCTTTTTAGGAAGAAGAATATAATATAATGTGTCCAGTACTAGGGGTCAGTCTTGGGAGGAACATACGTAGATGAGTGGTTGTAAAGCTTACTCATTGGCTTCATAGTAAATCTACCTCTGGTTACTAAAGTTGAAGGTATGGATGTAGGAATCAGCCTCTGCTTTTGGAAAAGCAAGCAAACAGTGATTCATAATTTTCAATTATCTTAGATCTGGTCAGTTATTTTAATGACCTAGCAGGAATAATATGATTTCCTTGTCTATAGTGGTCCTCTGTTTACTCAAGTATTAAGTGATTCGTTCATATTGGGCCCTGTGGGTAGACTGGAGAACAAGGCAGACTTTTTTTTTTTGGTACCGGGGATCGAACTCAGGTCCTTGTGCTTGCGAGGCAAGTGGCAGAACCACTGAGCTAAATCCCTGGCCCAAGACTTGATTCTTCTTTTCACAGGCCTAGTGAGAGATGTTACAGAAGTTAAGTGGTCATTGGGTTATACTTGTGTAATGAGTGATCGAGGGAAGGTTTGTTTGTGATTTGGTTTAATCTTCAGTTCTGCACTTTCCTTCATCTCTATATGTTGCTATTAAATTCTATTCACTATTCTTTTACTACAGTATTATTCCTTATGTTTCTCCAGTTTTCTATTTCTTTGCCTAATTTATCATTTTTCTGCCTGAATTGATGTGTGATCTTAACATACCAGTGTTCAACAGATCATTTCTTAGCTCTCAGACTTTTAATGGTTTCTCATTGTTTTCAGAATGAAGTAGTACCTTATCTACCTTTAGGCTTTCATTTCAGTTCACCTTTCTGTCTTTTGGTTTAGAAACTCAGATATCCTCAGTAGATAGGCGAATATCAAAAGGTTTCCCTAGAGCAGTTGTTGTCAGGCACAGTAGCTGTTAGGATCAACTAGAGGAGATTTTAAAAAACAAAAATAGAAGCTTACTGTCTCACCCTGGATTTTGATTTCATTAGTGTGGGGTGTGATGGAAGCATCAGTGTTTTGTTTTTAAATGCTTTCCATTTTAGGGAATGGGAAGTTTAACATGTGGTTAGGTCTGAGAACCTTTGTTCTACATTTAGAGAAACCTTTTATTTCAATCACCATTTTCGTTGTTTGAAATTTTTTCTTATGTGCCTATCCCACTTGTCTTCAAAAAACCCTAGTACTGCTTGATTGGTGAAGCTTTTCTTTACTCTTTCACCTTATCCCACAGTAGTTGCTCTGGCTTCTGAATTCATAGTATTTAATTTTTCAACATTACTTAGTTAATTATGTTACCTCAAGACCTTTATTATGTTTCAGTAGCTGTGTTATCTTTGAATTTTTGCTTACATGTCTGTGTAATTTTCATCCTCTCAACTGTATTTCAGCTAGTGAGAGATGGAATCTGTGCTATTGGTTTTCATAACATAGCACTATCATATAGATAAATGTAAATATTTGCTGAATAACAAATAATGGAGTTATGAATTGGAACCGTGTCAGAGGAAGTATTATATTGCTCCAGTGACAAATAGATTTGGCCTGCCCGTTTAAGGAGCATAGCTGCATCAAAAAATTATTATCTTCCAGGAAATCCATGGGTCTTAGCACCTATATGGTTTTCTAAACTACAGTGGTCTTCCAAGCCCTGCTTTTCAGTAATTCAGAGTCTGCCCCCGCCATGTAGGATTACTATTGATTTTTAAGTTCATTAAGCCTTGTTTATTTGTAGAGCATCTGAAAGATAGTTACTTAAGTTTTGGCCTTTAAAGAAATCCCTAGCTGGGCATGGTGGTACATGCCTATAATCAAGCACTCTGGGAGGTTGAGACAGGAGGATTACCAAATTCAAGTTCTGGCTAGGCAACTTACTGAGACCCTGTCTCAAAATAAAAAATAAAGGGCCGGGGATATAGCTCAGTGCAAAGGCCCTTGGTTCAGTCTCCAGTACCAGGAAAACAAAACAAAACAACAAAATCCCTGAACAACACTGAGGAATCTTACATGGTTAAAAAGGAAGATCTCAGTATCCATGTATGTCACTTAAACATTCAATTGTAAATGATTCTGAGTATAGTTTGGTCTGTGTCAGAGGGAGATTATACAGTGTTCGTTCAGTTTATAAAATATATCCACTGACAGTACAATGGAAGGTTCACGATTTCAGCATGAGAGTTCAACACTGGCAGTCCTGATTTTTGTGCTGCTGTAAGCACTGGCCGATGTTGGTGAATTTTCAAACTGTAATTTAACTGAAGCTTTGAATCAAATCTGTAGTGGTGGGGTACATAGCAAAGAAAAACTCTGAACTCTTAAAAATAACTTCACAGCATAAGTAGTAAGTTTCTTATAAAGAAGTTACATTTGTTCATAAATAATTGCTGATTGCTAACTGGGAATCAGAGTCATTTCCATGGAATAATGCTGCAAAAATTTGATATATTTGGGAGTATTGCCTTCTAATAGCTGGTTTGGTTTTTTAAGGATTGTGTGTGCTGTGTGTCACTGGGTAGTGTTATCTGACATGGGTGTTATATCTAGTGGAGAATCTTACTTTTTGGAACACGTATGGTGCAAATAAAACAGCCTGAAGATGGTACTGGACTGGGGGAAAATGCTGATGATGGACTTCTTAGATTAAGCTCCTCATTTTGATTTTGTAGGTCCAGGTGATGCTTTATACTTACCTGTCCACTGAATTCATCGGGACTGTGAACATGTATAATACCATTCGGAGAGTTGGAACAGTGCTGCTTATCATGCACACACTGAAGTACTACTACTGGGCGGTGAATCCTCAGGATCGAAGTGGGATCACCCCCAAAGGATTAGGTACATTGTCTCTTTCTGTAAATTAATAGTCTATTATTTGCACAGTTTTTTCTAAATTTATGGCAAAATTTTATTTTAATCTCATTGATAATTTTAACAGTTTGTTCCAAATTATAGTTGCCAGAGGTTAATAAGTTCCTACTGTCATGGAAGAACACTATTTGTCCTTGTATAAATTGTTTGGGGAGCAAATATGACTAGGGTAGTTGTAGGTCACTACAAATAGGAAGAAATTTTTAATTAGTTACTGGTATTGGTGCTGAGATTATCACAAGATTCATTGAAAAGAGTATTTTCACGAGATGGAGATTTCTTGCAGAAAGTAGAATTATCTGTCTCTAATAAGGATACAAACTTATAAAATTTCAGTAATTGTTTTCTTGGATAATCAGGACTAACTGAAAGGATAATACCCATTCCTCATGTAAACAATTCATGGGAGGGGTTACTTTAACTTTTGCCCAAATCTGCTTCAAACTGGCTGTGCCAAAAAAGAGTTAATCAGCTGATACAAAGTGGCAGTTTTCCGTACAACCTGGTACAGGTGTTTAGAATATGGCCGCAGGACCTCATTTGTCTCTATCCATTTAGTAGTTGTTCTTCAGTCTCGGCTGTTATCACGTATGCCCTTCTCTGTGGGAGTGATTGTATTGATTGTCCAGTTGGAGGTCTCTCTTCCCCACCCCCATCGTGGTCTGAGAGTGAGGATGGGTTCCGCCCCTTCACGAGACTGAAGGGCTGCTGTGTGAAATTAGGAAATAGATGCTGGGGAGCCAAACAACATACAGTTTATTGTAGCCAAAGGCTTTGGCCATTTAGTGACTTACAGGGACAGATTTCACATTTGTACAGTACTTTTTATGTCACCTTCAAAATAAACTCATTTTATTCTTAAAGGATGTGGTATCTGTGATTCAGAAAGCCGCAAGGACACAGAGAAGTTTTTTGATTTGTTTAGGCCAGCAAGGGTGTGGCAGTTGTAGAGCCAGGTTAGATCTCTGATGCTGATCTCATGATGCGCTTGTTACATTATATACTGCCTGTCATATTATAATTGGTGACCTCAGGAAAGTCTCGTATTTTAAATGAGAGAGCTGGGCAAACTTCATGATTCTATTCAAACTCTTTAGCTTGTTCTTTGTCTAGAAATCATCATGTGGAACATATTTTAAACAATTTTCCTTCTATTTTAATTGATCAGTTCAAGGTCATGGTGGTCTTGTGCCTTGGTGGTCTAGGAACTAAGCCGTAAATAGTGATTAGTGGGGGAGAAATTGTAGAATATATGAGGCAAACAGGTACCTAACTTAGGATCTTAGAACAATGGGTTTTTATTTTCAAAAGCTTTCTACTTGGGAGTTACATGTTTGAGACATGAAAATTGACTTAATGTGAGCCATGTGTGACCAAGCACTTTTACAAGCATAGGAGATGTCAGAGGTAGTGAGCATAATGTTGCCCTTCTTCATGAACAATACTGTGTGGCAGGGTATGTTTTTTGAGAATTCTTAAATAACATACACCATGACTAACAGTAGAAAAAGTAGTTTTCATACTGAATTTATGTAAAATATTAACATTCAAAGTTTCTGTTTTTCTTTTTTTATAAACCTGTTACCTTATTAATACTTTTAGTAGTTTTAAGAACAAAATACAAATGTATGTTATAAATTTTGTCACTTCATCTTTATGTATTTGAAATCCAGTCTAAAGTATAAACTTCTTTACCGTATTTTGCACATCTAGTATTGCCTGTGAGATTGAAGTGCATTTTTGGAAGTGTAAAATAAGGTGTCACTCTTTAGAAAGCTGACCTTTATGTTTCTTATAAATAAATGGAAAATCTATTGAGAATGAGAATTTTAATACTTAGCTTTTTGGTCTTTGAAATAGTAAATGCATATTTGTCTTTTTTAAAAGATGGACCACGACCTAATCAAAAAGAAATACTATCTCTTCGAGCATTCTTGTTGATGTTCATTAAGCAATTAGTGATGAAGGTGAGTTAATATTATCCTGTAGCGTGCTGCTATATATTGTAGATGATAATTTCACATAAAAGACAGTCTTAGTTTATTTATTCTTTGTTAGTAATGTTACACATTGGAAAATTCTTTGAAAGGTGTTTGTTTCCTTGCATATTTTTAATTTTTGATTCTATTGAACATATATGAGTATAATTTACGGCAGGATTCATGACGTAATTGTAATATGTAATATAAATGCCTAAGAGATCTCAAGTGATTTATTCTTGTTCAGCAAGTATGTCCTGAGTTTCTGTTAAATGCTAGGATTTGTTCTTGGCATTGGTGAGACAGCAGTCAACAGAGCTCCTAAAGCAGGTTTGATTTTTAAGGGGCTCTGTGTGCCCAACAGTACGTTCTGTCTGATAAGTATTATTCCTGCATAAATATACCGGGTAGGTATATCATCCTTTAGGAATGATCACATTTTGTCCTTTTTCATCTATTATAGGTAAAGTAAAATTTAATATTATTTTTAAAGAAAGCATTTTGGTTTTATAAGATAGCAATATATAAATATTTTTGTTGCCACTACTTTATTCAGTATTTTCTGATATCATTCCATTTCTTATTCTTTACATTGTGATGGTTTATTAGCTGTCACATAAGATGATGGCAAGTGAACCTATATTAGTGGGTAGCTGTCTTTGAGATTGCAGTTTTGTTTTATGATTAAAATACTGATGGAGTAGGTTGGAAAATTTCATACTGAACTCATATTTAAAAGTGCAGTGTTTTTCTCCAGTACAGTTACAAGTTTTAGGTACTTGACATTTTATCTTGGTAGTTAAACTGTTTGTTTTATTCTCCAAATTACATTTTAAATAGAAAAGTTGCCTTCTGTATTTAGAGGATAGTAGGTATGGCTATAAACTTTTTATTTATAACTTATTTTTTGCCTACTCTAGGATTCTATAGCTTTATTAAATAGGCTTTCAGATAAGGTGTTGAAAACAGGTATGGATGTCAGATCTCTTGATTTCTACACAGGTGTCTTTAGTGTCTCCTTAAAGTTTAATATTAAATTTATATTCTGTATTATCAATTTTGGGGGGAATATTTCTGATAGGTTCTTAAAATGTAGTCTAGGCTGGCCTTGATCTCACAGTGTAGGTCAGGCTGGCCTCCAACTTTCAATCCTCCTGCCATACCCAGATACTCTATTTTTTATATTTATAGCAGCTGATGAACTTGATCTGTGTGTATAGTTTCCCTTTTAAAAATGTTTTCATGTGTTAGCATAAGGTATACTTGTATTTTGTTTCTGAAGGATTCTGGAGTAAAGGAAGATGAACTGCAGGCCATTCTTAATTACTTACTGACTATGCATGAGGTAAGATTTGAATTTCTTATTTTGGGAGTTAACTTTTTGAAGCTACATTATGGGCCCTTTATAAAGTCAGAAAGTTAAGACTTCACTCATTCATTCATTCTATCTATCTATCTATCTATCTATCTATCTATTAGAATAAATGTGCCTATTTAGGAACTAGATCTTAGTAAACTCCATTTAAATTACCTAAGATCTAGGTTCCTAAATAGGCCTTCTTATGGCTCTGAGAATAACTATGAAAAAGGCCATAAAAAGTATTAATATTAGATTTCATATCAACACATACTTCAGAATATTTCCTGGGAAATGGAAAAATACGTTTTTTTGCGGTACTGGGGCTTGAACTCAGGACCTTGCACTTGTGAGGCAGGCGTGGTACCGCTGAGCTAAATCCCTGGCCCAGAAAAACATATTTTTAAATGACTAAAACAATTGGATTTTAAAATCAAATAATCTTCCTACTGATATTGCAGATTTAAATATTAAGTTAAACTACTCATTTGTGATGGAATTTTAAATTATGTGGTTAAAGGGAGGTTGAAAATTAAATAGGGTGACATAGCTGGTCTTTTTTTGTTTTCCTTTAATATTTCAGTATCATGAAAATGCAGTATATGGCAGGCATAATTGAGTTAAATAATCTCATTAAATTAGGGTCTAAATAAGTGAAGTTTAGAAACTGATGGACTATCATGTTATAACATTTAAAATTATAATTTATATTCCCATATTACAATTCATTTCTTTTGAATTGAAAAATATGCTTTAATATGGAATAGTGTTTTCTTTAATCATTAATAATTGAGAGGTAATGATCAGACTTATTCTTGTTAATTGAGGCATAAAAGAATGGCATAAATTTCTTAATTGGATCATTCATAGCTTGAAATCATTAATAATTATGATTGTTTTCTTCTTGAGTACTGAGTTCTGTTACTTTTTTTTAGATTTTCCTGACCAAATGTAGTAATTGGCATTTGGTAATGTAGTAAGTAATCTGTTAGTATGTGTGATTTTGTCTTTTATTAACTCTAGGAGTGCAAATGAGGTACTTTATGAAAAATAAGCTAAAAGTCACAGTGATCCCTCATTTTCTGTCAGTCTGACAGTTCAAGGATGCTTTGGGTTCTCCAAATAAAATTTTCCAAAGAGGTAGCCTAGCTCTAGATCTTACTTACCAAAACCTAGATATACAAATAGTTTTCTGGCAAAATTTCAAAAGCACCAAAGGAAAACAGAGTCAGGGCAACTCAATTTTTGAATTTGTGTTAGCTACTTCCCTCATATTTTGGGTCAGTATTGCTCAAGCTAGCCCTAATGGTATGCACACATAATGAAATACCTAACAATGGCTGTGAAGGATTTTCATGAAAATTTTTGGAGTTCAGAACTCATAAAAGCTTCTGTGCTCATGTTCTGTGAATGTCACCAAATTGTACTGCATCTAGTGCAATGTTGACTCAATAAACATTTATGGATCATTTTCCTTTTTTACACTGCCAGCAGGTAATATGTAAGAACTGTCCTATTACCATTTCCCCAAAAGGTTTTTGTACCACTAGTTTTGTGAGAGACACGGTGAACCAAATATTTCAAGTTAAATAAGTTTAGAAAATTAAGTCATAACCTGTTGCCAGTACCACTGTCACCAGATGTATAATATTTATTAGCAGATAGACTCTTAACCGTCTTGCTGTGATAAAAAGAACAAGGTTCCTCTGTTTCTCCAAGTTCTTGGTGTATAAGCCTTCCTTTAAAAAAACTCCCCCTAAAAACAAAAAATAAGACACTTCTCGAATCAGATTTGCTCTTATGTAAACTATGGTATAGGGATATCTTGATTCAGTACGGCATTAAAAGGCATTTTATTGGTTTTATTTAGAATGTATTTATTTAGTAATGTGTATTTTGAGTTATACAGATGATTGTATATATTAAAAAGTAGTTGTTCAAGTATATTTTAGATATATCTGCTTATTTTCCTAAAGTTGAAATTTTTATTTCAGAAATATTCGTATTCAAATAAGATATTTCCTCATTCTTATTTTTGAATATCTAAAATAATTACAGGATGACAATCTAATGGATGTTCTACAGCTGCTTGTTGCATTAATGTCAGAACATCCTGACTCTATGATTTCTGCTTTTGACCAACGGAATGGGTTACGGTAAGAGTTAATGTATCAAGAGTTTTAATTTTATTAGGTACAAGGGATTAGTGTGGAAATAATGTTAAACATAAGTGTTACTTGATCTTACATTATGAAATGTGTTTATATCATGCAATTATTTAAAGCTTAAGATCCCCTTATTTCATGTGTTACGGTTTTTGACTGAATCTGAAACTATAGAGGATATGTTATTACTTCTTGCTACTTAATTAATGAAGTCACAGCTTTTTCCAGTGTTTTGTGTGGTGAGTGGTGCTTTAAAGCTCCCACATTACTGACTTCTTTAGCAGAGTTCTCTTTAGGTCCTAGGACAGCAGTATTTAATTGTAATCCCAGAAACCTCTGTTTTCCCTTTAAAATATCACTCCTGCTGCCCAATTCCAAATCATCACTTTATTAGCTTGCTCAGGCTGTCTTAGCTAAAAACAGTAGATTTGGTGGTGTAATTTACTTTCTCACACTTTTGGAGACTGGAATCCAAGATCAGGTGCCAGCATGGTAGGTATTTGATGAAGCTGTCCCCTTGGGTTGCAGACATCCTCCTCTGGGTTCTCACATGGCAGAAAGAGGGTGTCGAGCTCTTGGTATTTCTTCTTATAAAGACACTAATCCTATGGGATTAGGACCCCACCTGTATGACGTTTTTTAGCCTTAATTACTTTCTTTTTTCCCCTTACTTACTTTCTTAGAGGCTCCATCCTCAAATTTAGCCATCCCAGTGTGGCAGTGTTAGAACATATGAAAGAATTGTATGTGTATGTTGGCTATGTAGTTCAGGATTTCAAAGCAAAACGGTACTAAGTATCTACTGAGGTTTTCTTGAATAAAGAGAAGTGTTTAACCAGCTGTTCACTCTTCTTTAATCAGTGGTTTTAATGTGCTACCATATTACTCTGTTCTGTATGAAAGTTCTTATCTTAATATAGATATTTAGCATGCTCCCCCCTCCCCCATCAAAATACAAGTCACTAGACTTAAGTGAAGGCAGCAAGTCTGTGGCTCCCCAGTGTTTGTCTTTGGTCCTGGTCGCTGTCACTGCTAGTTTTTAATAGGGCTTCTAGATTTATTGTTTACATTTAAGTAAGATAATATTTATATTTTTCTAGAACCTGGAAAGAATGGATGTTTTTAATAAGCATCTAGGCTTATTCTGAGTTTGAAATCTTTCTTTGGTCAGACCTTTTTTATTCTCAGTAGACATCTTAACACAAAACAAAGTAGGATTGTAAATACTTGTGATTTATTTTCTTTTGTACAAATTTCTTTCTTTTATTTTTTTTGAGACAGGGTCTTGCTGTATAGTCCAGGCTGGTCTTAAACTCACTATATAGCCCAGGCCGACTGCTAACTTACAGTGGTCCTCCTGCCACAGCCTCACAAGTCCTGGGATTACAGGCCTGGGCGACCACGCTCTGCTCTTTTGTACAAATTTCATATGTATTATCAGAGGAAGTTAAAAGGTTTATGTGAAGACTTAGAAGTTTTGGTTGGTTTTTTTTTTTTTTTTGGTGTCAAAGTACATAATTTCATAGCTATTTTCTTAGTATTTGTATGGATATGTCTTAGTGTATTTTGTTAGTATAAGACTTCACTAATTTTTAATTTAAAAATAGTTGCAAGGTAGGAAGATACACATTTAAATACTAGTGAGACAAATTATTCTGTCGACAGCCTCACCAAAAAAAGTCTATCCTCTATGTGTTTAGTCTTAGTGCAAGCTCTTGCTTCACAGCCTTATCTCAGTTTCCTTAGGTCTCAGTAATTCCATTGTTGCTTTGTCTAATTCCTTTTAGCAAATATCCTCATCTTTCAGTTTTTCAATTCTTTAACTTTAGTGATCCTTACTGCCATTCTCTTTATTTTATCTGTTCCTATTTCAAAAGCCTACACCTTTTCAGTGTCAGAATGTTTCCACATCAGAAATCTTAAATTGTGGTCTTGCATATTACAACCATTTATTTTTTTCATTTTCATTTTTTCTTTTTTCTCAATTTTTATTTTTTAGTACATATTTGTAGTACATGATGATCACATTCCTGATAGGGAGTTGGTTACACAGATGTTTTAGTTCTTTTTCTCGTTTTTCTAGTACTGCCCATTGTGAAGTTCTTCAGTCTCCTAAATGCCATTTTCCCCACAATCTTGCTGTACTTACACCATCCTGTCATACTACTCCTGGCGTTGGTCGCTCACTTCCTTCTCAGTTTGGCTGATATGCCAGAGATAGTTTCTAAGGAAAACTCCCCTCTGCCTTTGTCCTGTTACACCTGCTCTTAGGGATTCTAACCGTAGATCATCTGGGAAGACACTGTCAGCTGGTGGGGATAGAATTCATGTGCCTCGCCATGTTGAAGCTGTTATGAATTCATGACCTTACAGAAAGCTATACTTTTAGCATTGTTAGGCCTTCTTTTTTTTAATTTAAAAAAATTCCAGAATTTTTCAGCTTTTTCGTACAGTTCTCAGCAGCAATAGCCTCATCTACAGCATTACACCTGTGAGGAGGGAATTATTTCAGCTTCATCTCTCTTCTCCTAAAGTGCACTTCACCGTCCTTTCTTCCTTTGTGACTTCCAGTAGTGGACAGGGCCTCCTTCATGCTATGGCTGACTGTCCACCACTGCTCTTGATCATGTTCTTTTCTCTTTTGTTGCTTTCTTTTGTTGACTCCTCTGTAGTGGTCTGTTTTTAAAAATAAAAGTTTGTTGGGGCACAGCCACTTCCATTCTTTTCAGTATTGTCCATAGCTGCCTTCTTGCTTTAGCAACAGAATATTTTCCTCATAGTTTTAGTTTTAATAGTCAAGGCAGAGAGGATTTATTTGCCAAACAGTATTTTATTTGGCAAAATCAGAATCCACCTGTTGATTTTAATATTTTAAAAAAATTATTATTATTATTATTTTTTTGGATTGAACTTGGGTCCTTCCACTCGTGAGGCAGGCAGTGGAACCGCTGAGCTAAATCCCTGGCCCTAAAAATTATTTTTTATTGATGGGTTTACAGAAGTATCTTCTTTTGTCTTGGCTGTCTTTATTTTCCTAAGGTATGCATGCCTGTAGCAATGAATTTTCTTTGTCTCTCTTCCCCTGGGAATAATTTCATTTGTCTTCATTATACTGAACATAAAATCTAAATTCATAATTTTTTTTCTATTAGCACTCGACTGTCATCCCACTGACTGACTTTTGGGCTCTGTTGTTTCTGATGAGATGATAGCCATGGATTGCATTGTTGCTGTCCCGTGTGATTTGAGTCAAGTTTTCTCTATTACAGTTTTTTTCTTTGCCTTTCAGCAGTTCAACTATGTTTTTTTTTTTTCAATTGTGATTCATTTTATGATCATTTCTTGGCTTATTGAGTTCTTGTATCTGTAGTAAATGTTTTTCTTCATCAAATTTTGGGAGTTTTTGTCCATAATTTCTTTAGATATCTTTTTTTGGCACTCCCATTACACCTGTTGTTATGATGCATTGTCTGTTGTCTCAGAGTTGGTTAATTTGCCTTCCATCTGTTTCTTCTCTGTTTTTAAGAATGGATAATTTCTATTGGTCTTTCTTCAGACTCACAGAATCTTCATTATGCTACCAAAGTCTGCTGGTGAGCATCTCTAAATGAATTCCTTATTTTCTCCCTTTGTACTTTCCATCTCTTGAATTTCCATTTGTTTCTTTGTATAATTTCTCTTTTCCATACCCCAATTTTTAGCTCACGGTTAATCTGTTTTAATCATTTTTTCATAGAATTTTAAAATTGGTTGAAAATATTTATTACATGTCCTTTGAAATCTTTGCTAAATGTAACATTTGGACCTTAAAAGTCATTTTGATTCTATTGCTTGTCCTGACTATGGGTTATATTTTTTTTGTATCCTTGCACATATAATAATTTTGTATAGTAATATTAAATTAGGCATTCTTGGTAAGTGTTGGAACCACTGTGAATTCCTGTTTTCCCATGGTTGTTGGTTTTTGTTCATTTGATTTTTTTGGTTCTGGGGATCAAACTCGGGACCTTGTGCTTGTGAGGCAGGTGGCGGAACCACTGAGCTAAATCCCTGGTCCCGGTTTTTGTTTGGTTTTTAAAAACCTGCCCTTGTCTGAGTGGCAGTCTGTCTTCTTCGTGGTCTGCTCATGGTTTGCTGCTTGTGATTTTGCTCTACTCAGTATTTTTACCTTTGTGTACAATACAGCACTCTAAGGGTTTACATAGAATTTGGGATTGAATTCTTTCAACCCATAAGGTCCGCATCCTGTGCTGACTGATCGCCGTACATTTAGGGATTGTGTTGGAGTTGTACTTGCTTCTCCAGTCTCATTTGCCTTCCTCTTTTCAGTTAGCTACTCAGAGCTCCTTTGTATATATGTACTTTCCTAAACAATTAAGGTGAGGGGGAGAAGTTATTACAACCCTTGAACGGCCCTTTCATTTTTAGCAGCAACCTGCTAACTTTCTGACAGTTGTGCTGCTCACCCTGAGTTGCGACTGCAGCCTTGGTCTTTTTTTCAGTCATTTTCAATTGCCCTGAGGTTTATGCATCTGAAAATTTTATTCACTTGCATTTTTATCTTTTTTTTTTCTGAAGGAAAATGCTGACTTCAGTGATGGCATTATTGGACATTATTCCCTCTTTTGCTTTTATAATGTTTTAATTTTTGCTACTTTCTCAATTTTTTTATTACTGTGAACAAATAAAAAATTTCTCACAGTGACTAATGTTTAGAAAAGTGGAAAATTAATTTCATTTTAATGAAGTGTACTTTAAAAAATGAGTAATGAGATTTATTAAAAATTTACATTAACTGTGAAGATTAAAAATTGCCTGCAAAGGATAGATACTTCCTTTATCTGATTGGAGTTCTTTGAAGTATTCCTTGGGGGCTGGGGATTTAGCTCAGTGGTTCCACTGCCTGCCTCGAAAGCACAAGGTCCCAAGTTCGATCCCCAGTACCAAAAAAAAAAAAAAAAGAAGTATTCCTTGGGTCTACAAATTTAGTTTTACGTTTTTAAATGGTGTTTTTTATTTCTTTTTATTATTTATAAAGAGAGAGGAGCCAGGTTCATTGGTGTGCAGTTCTAATCCTAGCTACTTGGGAGATTGAGACATTCGGATGAAAAGTTTGAGCCCAGTCTGGGTAACTTTAGTGAGACCCTGTCTAAAAGTAAGAAATAGGAAGTGTGGGAGATGTAGTTCATTGGTAGAGGACCCCTAGTATACATCTATGCACACACACACACTCACACACACAGAGGGGTGATGGGAGATAGAGAAATGGAGGAGAGACAGAGAGAGGGAGAGAGAACTAGCCAATGGCCAGACTGGCCATCAGTGTGAAATTTCAGTGCCTGTTTATGGTTGCACTGGTAATTAGTATATATGACCGTAATTTTAAAAGGCCAAAATGATAAGAGCTGAGGTGGATTTAGTGAAGTTTACCTATTAACTCTTTAGTGAAGCTTATTAACTCAAGATCAAATGGCATATCAACATAGTCTTAAATGGAGGGGATTGGAAAATTGGAGAGAAAATAGTCTTGCTGGTGTAAGATAATATAAGAATGGCAAACTGTATTGGTCAGTAGCATTTATAAATTATGGCTGGCGATTTAATCAAATTCAGAATTTTTATTTTGACTCCAGTTTAATGATTTTATCATATTTTTAAATATCTGTGAAGAGATTGAAATAATATCAATATTTAGGCTGTCCTTTGAATGTATTTATTACCTGAATTTTATTTTCTTTATTGAAAATTTCATAGTGTACATACCAATTAAAATATGTATGGCATATCTATATATATTTCTTTAAACATAGGATCAGAATAAAACAAACTGCATGGAGTTTCACTGAGGTATTACAGGGTATTTTGTTTGTTTGTTTTTGCTGTTACCCAGGACCTTTACACTGAGTTGCATTTCCAGCTCCTCTGTAAAAAAAAATTGTTTTTGAGACAGGCTCCCCTTAAGTCACTAATGGCTTGTGATTATCATTCATTTCAAGCCTGTTCCTTGTTTTCCACGGTGATAATTATTTAAAAATTTAAATATATGCTCCCATTAAATAATGGTTTACTTATCCTGACTTAAGTAAGTTGGTAACTTCCAAAGGACATTGATAAGCCAGTTGCAGAGAAAAAAAGTGTCTGAAAACAGCTTTCTGCGTATGTGCATGGAAAAGTTACCAAAGTTTCTGCATTTCAGTCTATTCTCATTTATTGGTTTTCACTAAAATGAACTATAAGTAGTCAGAGATAGGCAAATTTTTAAATGTCAGAAATACATATTAAATTCACATATATATTAAGTTAAGCTTATAATGAAAAATACATGTGTGCTAAATCTTTACTTTTGAAATTATACTCACAATAGTTTGTTTTAAATTTTTATTTTTTTAGTGTTATCTACAAACTTCTGGCATCAAAAAGTGAAGGAATCAGAGTTCAAGCTCTCAAGGCATTGGGCTATTTTTTAAAACATCTGGCTCCAAAGTAAGTACATGAAATCTAAAATGTATCAGTTTTTATTTATTTTATAAACGTTTGGAATACCACTTCTGTTCTGTGGTCCTCTTAGTTGTGTTGCTCTCTCCTTCTCTCTATGCCTTTTTGTGGCACTGGGGACATTTAAAAATTATTTTATTTATAGTGCCGGGAATGTAGCTCAGCAGTGGAATGCCTTGCCTGGCAAGCATGTGTCCCTGAGTTTGAATTCCCAGTACCAAAAAAAAGAAAAAATATTTAAAATTTATAAAGTACTGTGTGTATTTAATCCCAGTATAAATAAAATTGAATAATAGTATATAGTTTCTAATGTGAATATTATCTAAGTTACTCATAATTTTGGGTTTATTATGAGGATTAGTTTGGATATGTTGAATTTTAGAAATTATGAAGATTTTATTTCAGTGACTTGCCTCATCATTTGCATTATACATGAAAAGCTGGGACAGTAACTTGAGTGTCTAAAATCTGAAACTGTTATGTTTAAAATCTGAAACTGCCATGTTTATTTCCTTAGCTGAATGCAGACAGTAATACTCTGTTGTTTCTCATGCCCAGAGTAGAGAAATTTTAAGGTGGAATGGTAAACTGCAATCTTTAAGAATCCAGCTGACCACCTGCAAATAAAGTTTTATTGGAACACAACAGCAGTAATTTATTTGAATATTATCTATGGCTATTTTTGTGATACAAGGGCAGTGCTGAAGTGTGACAGGGGCTGCATGGTCCACAAAGCCTAGAGTATGTATTATCTAGCTATTTGTAGAAGCATTTGTTGACTACAGAGTGCAATTAAAATTTGTGATACAGGGCCGGGGATTTAGCTCAGTGGTTTCGCTGCCTGCTGTGCAAGTGCAAGGACCTGAGTTCGATCTCGGGTACCAAAAAAAAAAAAAATTGGGATACTTCAGTTTTTAAAATTTATGCTTGGAGTGTTAATTTTGGTACATAAATTTACATAATACTAATTTTCTTAAATTATCTTTTCTTTCTTTTTTTTTTTCTTCTGGTATTGGGGATCGAACTCAGGTCCTTGTGCTTGCCAGGCAGACTGCCGCTGAGCCACATCCCAGGCCCTTTTGTTTTTTGGTACCTGGGATTGAACTCAGGACCTTGTGCTTCGCAAGGCAGGTGAGGGGCCACTGAGCTAAATCCCTGGTCCCTTAAATTATCATTTCTTAAACATTTTCTTCCACATTCCTTTTTCTCTTGAAGTACTTGTGGTTAGATAATTACCCACTGTAGAATCTAGCCAATGCTGGTAGGTAGTAGCCACTAGTTAAATAAATGATTGCTTTAAAGAGTTTGGTTGAGAGTTTTTTGCCTAGCCTATCTCGTTTGTTTTTAACTTTAGTTATGCTCATGGTGTAGTTAGCATTTGTTTACTTAAACACTTGCAATCACTTGGTTGAAGAACATTGGAGAGTAACTGAGGTGGAATTTGTCATTTAAAAAACATTTTTGTTTCCTTCATTATATGCATACATAACAAATACTTGTACACAATAAAACTGTGCATTTGATGATTTCTTTCTGTGTTTTTGTAGGAGAAAAGCTGAAGTTATGCTTGGGCATGGATTGTTCTCATTGCTAGCTGAGAGACTCATGCTTCAGACGAATCTAATCACAATGACCACGTATAATGTCCTCTTTGAGGTACAAATTTAGTTAGAATTGACCCTTGTTCATTCCTTATTATAAAATGTCTGTGTAATTGAGTTGGCAGTGTCTAAATAAAATGAAGCCATTTAGGTTTATAATGTACAGTTTATTTTTTTATTTTTTCTTTTTTGCTACCGGGGATTGAACCTTGTGCTTCACAATCATGCACTGGAACCACTGAGCTAAATCTCCAGCCTTACGATGTACAGCTTTGAAATTACTTAAGTAAAGGAGATAAGGCTGCGTATTTATAAGTCAGTCTGTGAATTACTGAACAGTATAGTTATCCCTGTTTAAATATTTCTCCATTATAGTGACCATTTGATGTCTTGTTTTAGAAGCTGCCTCTCCTCCCTCCCTCCTTCCCTCCCTCCCTTGTTTCTTCCCGTGCTGGTGCTGGGGATTGAACCCTGGCCCTCAAGCATGCTAGGCAAGTCCTTTACCGTTGAGCCATGAGCCAGCCCTGGTGTGTCATTTTATAGTTAAATAAAAATAACATTATAATGTTGAAGCTGTTTATTTATCTGCATGAAGTATGTAGCTTGAAAATACTGGACTATATACTAAATTTTGATTTGTATTGTACTTAGAGTTGTTTAATACCAGTAATATAGTGATTATATTAATGCACTTTATTGTTTTGCTTTTGTAGATTCTTATAGAACAGATTTGTACTCAGGTGATACACAAACAGCATCCAGATCCCGATTCTTCAGTAAAGATACAGAATCCTCGTATGTATTTTACACACTGTAAAAAACTTTTGTTACTTAGAAAGGAAGTTGCTGTGGAATACAGCTTGTTAGCTGAATGTTTTATTAAGGGCAGTGCTATCAAACTACTTTTATGTTGAATGTAACATCAAATTGACCTTAAGTTATATGGCTTATATAAAAGTTTTAAAGAAATATATTAATAAGATCTTGGTTTAATATACAGATTTTAGCAAAGTTTTGAATATTCTGTTTGATGATATTAGGCTAAATTACATGAACTATGGAGGCAATTTTCATTTTAAATTAATGTCAATTTAGGAATACCAAATTTGGAATGAGAAAATAGTTTTTTTTGGTACTGGGGATCACACTTGGGACCTTGCACAGCACCACTGCGCTGAATCCTCGGCCCACGAGGAAATGGTTTTATTCTTTATTGTTTATGAACTTAGTTTTGTTGAACAGTTTTCTGTTATTTAAAATTCTTAAGCACTTGTACAAAGTGTGCATTTTTCATCTTGTTTTTAAGATCATGTCATTAAAATAATTGTGGGGATTGCAGGGCCTCACACATGTTAAGCAAGTGCTCTACCACTTGGACTACATTCCAGTCCCTCGAGGCATTATTTTCGAGAGTGAAAAGAGGAGAAAAATCTTAAATTTTAAGATTTTAGAATATTTCATTGTTTCAGTCCATTTTGTGCTACTATAACAGAAAACCTGAGAGCCTGGGTAATTCAAAGGGAAAGAAAACGCAGGACTGTTTCCCAGGTAGAAGAGCAGGTGAGCCCAAGACTGCCACAGTGCCCTGCGAAGGGGAGAGCGTTGTGGCCTGATCATCTCTCATAGACTGCACCTCTTTAGTTCTGTGATACTGTTGACACTTGAGTTCTGGAGGGGACACGGTACAACCACACTCGTTAATCTAGTTTATACTAATGAGCTGGCTCAGAAAGAGTGGAGTCTAGTGGTTAAAGTCTAGGAGCCTGGGTTAACTCCTGCTTACATGTCTCACTAGTTGTGTGACCTTGAGTATATTACTTTTCTTCAAAATGAAGATAATAATAGTACCTACCTACTTACTATGTGTGGGTTAAATGTATTTTTTTTTTTTTTTGGTACTGGGGATCGAACTTGAAACCTTGCGCTTGCGAGGCAGGCAGTGGCACCAC
>NW_004624858.1:2314983-2339169 GCF_000247695.1 Heterocephalus glaber | reverse complement strand
TTATTTATTTATTTATTTATTTGCACCGGGGATCAAACTCGGGTCCTTGTGCTTGCTCAGCAGGCGGCAAAACCACTGAGCTAAATCCCTGGCCCATTAAGTGTATTTTTAAAAAATAGTGCCTTGTGATAGTATATCCTCGAATTCATGGCTATTGTCTCATTATTACAATTATCGTCATCATTTCAGTTATTGTTTTGGTAGAGAACTTTTGAAAATGTCATTAAGAGTTCATAAATTCCTCCCAGAACATCATTAAGTGTATGACAAAGGATCTTCATATTTGCTAGCATGAAATTACTGTTTCAGAGTTGCCAGAATCCCTGGCAAAAGACTGGTTTAGGATTCCTAAATTTTAATTAAGTAAAAAGTTGATACATTGTTAAATTTAAAATTCAGAGAGTACCAGGGATTGAACCCAGGGCCTTCACACTAGCTTGATCCTTAGCCCTTTTAAAAATTTTTTATTTTGAGATAAGGTCTCACTGTATTGCTAAATTATCCAGGCTGGCCTTGAATTTGAGATCCTCCTGGCTCAGCCTCCCAGAGTACTGGGATTATAGCATGTACTACTATACCTGATTTATAGCCATGTTTTATTTGTTTTTATCCATGAAGATAAGTATATATTTTTAAGGTTTTTTTTTTTCTTTAAGCTAAGTTTTGGAAATTTAGGCAGTTTTATATAAGATTATTATGGTAGTGGTTTCCAGTTTGGGGGGAGATAGGAATATTAAATAGGTTTTAATTTCCTTCGGAGTTTTTGTTTCTGATTTTGCCTTTAAAATTATGGAAAGAAATTTTCCCAGCTTTTAAAATTTACTGTGATAAGCCAGACGTGGTGACGCACACCTGTAATCCCAGCACTCAGAAGGCTGAGGCAGAAAGATTGTTGTGAGTTCGAGGCCAGCTACATAATGAGTTCAAGACCAGCCTGAACTACATAGTGAGAGCCTGTCTCCAAAAAAAAAAAAAAAAAAACATTCAGTGTGATAAAGGAAAGGCTGTGTACCTGTTGTAAATTTTGTTGCAGATTCTGAGAATTCTTTTTATTCTGAAATTTACATTGTAATGTATTTGTTTTTAAGCTTAACTCTAGTATTTGACCGAGACTAAAAAGGGTTGTTAGTTTTACCTTTACTTAATTCATTTATAATGTGAAATTGTTTTATTTTTAACCTTTTAAAATTTAACATAGGGAATTGGGGTAGAGCCCGGTGGTACAAAGAGTGCTTGCTTAGCACCTGCAAGACGGGGCTTCATCCCCACCACCCTAAAATCAAACCAAACCTCTGCTTTGGACTTTCTGATTAGAAAATAGAATGTTTCTCATGTTTAAATGCTTTCTAATGGATGCTGGGACAGTCCTTTCTGTAGATATTTTACTAACACAAATAATATTTTTCATTGGACATTTATTTAAGAGAAGCTAAAGAAATTGTAACATTTGGTTGACCTCCCATCATGAACTTTTTGCTTTGTTTTGGTTTTTACTTATTTATGAACTGTCTTACAGAGATATTAAAAGTAATTGCGACCCTACTTCGAAATTCTCCCCAGTGCCCGGAGAGCATGGAGGTTCGCCGAGCCTTCCTTTCTGACATGATTAAACTTTTTAATAACAGTAGAGAAAACAGGAGGTAAGCTCTATCAGGAAGTATTTGTTTGCAATATTCATGTCTACTTCTGTATGAATCCAGTTTGTCTTAGAAAAGGTCTTTAAATTATACCAAAAAATAAAAATGATTCATCTGTATTTGATTTTCATTAAGGGTATGTCAGTTATATACCAAATAGTTAAATCAGAGTTTCAGTACTGCTTTGTTTAACTATTTGAATATATAGAAACATGTGTTTTTTGTTTTTTTGGGTTTTTTTTGAGGAACTGTTTAAACCATACTACTTTAGAATTCTTTCAGGGGATATTTTCCCTAGTAACTCAGTACTGTTTGTGACTTTCAGGAGCTTGCTACAGTGTTCTGTGTGGCAAGAGTGGATGCTTTCTCTCAGCTGTTTTAATCCGAAGAATTCAGATGAGCAAAAGATAACAGAAATGGTGTATGCCATATTCAGAATCCTACTGTACCACGCCATCAAGTACGAGTGGGGTGGCTGGCGTGTGTGGGTTGACACCTTATCAATTACACATTCAAAGGTAAGTATCTTTTTAAAAGTATATTTTATATATCAATAGTTTTGAAATTTATTCAAAAAATTCATGTACTTAAAGTCAAGGAAAAAAGATAAGGCTAATCTCTAAAGTACAGTGAAAAGAAAACAAAAAAAGAATCTATGGAAAGAAATATTCATGACTTTTTCAGAATCAAAATTATTTTTCAAAGGTCTGTTTTAGGCGTATTTAATAAAGTCAAACCTCGCGTCACAGCCACAGGAATTCGGAGAGTAAGCAGGCTCGTAGGCGCCTCTCTGTTTCCGGCGTTAGGCGCTTGCAGGCACACGGTGGCGCACTGTGTTCAAAGATGCGATTTGTTTCAGTGTTGTGTGGTGGTGGAGTCAATTGAAAAAAGCTCTGGGGCTCGCGTCAGCAGCACATACCCTAAAGAAAAGCTCTGGCTGATGTTTGTGCTGGACTCATTGTCACAATCAGTTAAAAAATGGGGTTCAAAAATTCACTAGTCTCACTTGTCTGTGTATTTTTTTTTTTTGGTACTGGGGATTGAGCTCGGGTCCTTGCACTTGTGAGGCACTGGTGGCACCACTGAGCTAAATCCCCAGCCCCATGTGTATTTCTTTTTAAAATTAAGCCAGTGCAAGTTAGTTATTAATGTATAGCCTTTAAAATTTATTATGAAATATTTTAGATATTCTAAAAGGTGCAAAGAACAATGTACCTACCATTGTTTATGAAGCTTCCTCAAAAGCTCTGTCTACCACTTTAAGTTCCACTCCCACCCCTCTACTAATCTTAGTTTGGTGTCATTTCTTTGTCTTCGCCCACATATACTCCATGTATATAAAATTTTTTCTTTCTTCTTCTTTTTTTAAATTGTGCAGCACTAGGGATTGAACCTAGGGCCTTTGTACTGAGCTACATCCCCAGCCTTTTTTATTTTGAAGCAGGGGCTTGCTAAGTTGCCTGTGCTGGGCTAAAACTTGTGATCCTCCTGCCTTAGCCTACCAGATTGCTGTGATTATAGGCATGTGTACCATGCCTGGTTATGTAATATTGTGTGTGTGTGTGTGTGTGTGTGTGTGTGTGTATGTGTAGATCTGGGGTTCAAAAACAGGGCTTGTGCACATTAGGTAAGTGTTCTACCTCTGAGCTATATCTCTACCCCTAGGTAACTCATAATTTCATATTTTTTTATTCATTCATTCGTTCACTCACATATGTGTATATATTTGTTTGTTTGTTTGGTTTTTTTGGTATCGGGGATCGAACTCTGGTCCTTGTGCTTGAGTAGCAGGCGGCAGAACCACTGAGCTAAATCCCTGGCCCTATTTGTTTGTTTTTTGAGACAGGGTCTTGCTTGCTAGTTCAGGCTGGCCTTGAACTCAATAAATAGCCCAGGCTGGCATTGAACACACACCATTCCTGCCTCAGCCTCCCAAATGCTGGGATTACAGACGTGCCACCATGCTCACCTCTTTAATTTATTGAAACTTAAATGCAATCATACAAAATGAATTTCTTGCAAATTTTATTTTTACTTACTCTTGTTTGAGATTCATCCACATTGATTCCTGAAATTCTGTTCATTTTATCAGTTGTTTGAATTCCATAACATGACTATCCATCCATTTTCCAATTGGTGAGCATATTCTACATATTCAAGAGTTTCTCTGTGTTTATTTCTAGAAGTGGAGCTGTGAATTTGTAAGGTATAATTGCTGAACTTAGTAAGCTAATGGAAATTTTTTCCCAAAGTAGTCTATTTACATTCTCACCAGCAGTGTGTAAGCTCTCATTGCTTATTGTTCTCTCATCACTTGGTGCCTCTAGAGTTTGAACATTTTGCCAGCTTGATGAATTTAAATGTTTCATCATCATAGTCTTAGACTGTGTTTTTTTGTTTTGTGGGAGTTGTTCGTTATATATTATGGGTTTTGCTCCTGTGCTCGATACATTGTTTATGAGCATTTTTGGCTAATTTGCAGCTTATATATTTATTTTTGGATTTTGTACTTTTTTTTTTTTTGGTGGTACCAGGGATCGAACTTGGGACCTTGCGCTTGCCAGGCAGGTGGCAGAACTACTGAGCTAAATCCCTAGCCTGGAGAATTGCTACTTTAGAAAATCATAGGATAGGGCCGGGGATTTAGCTCCGTGGCACCACACCTGCCTCGCAAACACAGGATCCTGAGTTCAATCCCTGGCACCAAAAAAAAAAAGAAAGTTGTAGGATATTTAGGGTCAATAGTCTAGTCTTTTTATTTACCAAATTAGTTGAACTGATGATACCTCAGATGTTTTGAGATCCTTAAGCATTTATGACTAAACATTTATATCCAGTTACCAGTCCATTTGTGTAATGAATGAACATGGAATTTGGAGACAGATTCCCCTAACTTGAATCCCAATAGATAGTAATTATTGACTGTGTAAACTCAGTGAAACTTTTAAACTTTTTCAGCCATCAATGTGGAAGCTAGAAATGGTGGTGGTGGTGTGTGTGATGTTGTTAAACATGAATAAGTTACAGAAAATAGCAGCAAAGGTTCAAAGTGTTTTTGATAATTATAGCTGTATTATTATTCTATGCATTCTGTCTAATTTTTATTGTTAGCACACGAGCTCACTTCATATTTTTTATTTTAACTTTTAAATTGATAATTTAACTACATCCAAAATAATTTGTGTAGCATTTATACTATGAAATGCTGAGAAGTAAGAGGTTAAATTTTGCTACCTAATTTAGGGACATGCTGTGTGTTTATCCCAATCCACCCCCACCCCTCCTCACTCAAAAGTAATCACTCTTTTGAATTTTAGCTTATAGTTCCCTTCTTCTTTAAAAAAGTATATTCTTAAATAATATCTAATTTTGCCTTTTAAAATTGTTATGAAATGATATTAACTTATATGGACTCTTCTGTTACTTGTTTTTTCTCCATCATACTTTTTGCTTCTAAAATTTTCATTGTTACCTGTGACTTTTGTTCATTTGTTTTCACAGCTGTGAATAACTCAGGTTCTCAAGGCAAAGGATTCAATAGGGCTGTTTTCCACCTTCATATAACTGTGACTTGCAGTAAGAAATTCATGGTGACCACATATGTACACACGTACATGCATGTGTGTGCACACAGGAGCACACGTACTCTAAACTGTGGTTCTTGTGGAAGTATTTACCCTTTAAACTTTAGTGTATGGTGGTCCATTCTGATGCTCTCTGCTTTCATTTGAAAAGTGATGTTAATGACCCCAATAATGATTCCATGATTGGTAAGCTGAATGTCCCTCAATTTGAAAATGCGCTGCTATACAAATGTAACTAACTAGGAGTGGAATTGCGAAGTCCTAAGTAATGTTTTTCCCTTTAACCCCTGATACTATTAGCTTTCTTATTTTATTCATGGTTTTATCTCTTACCTACTTTTCTCTTAAGTTTTTCTTACAAGTTTTAGTTTTTTATGACCACCCAGATTACTTTGAGGCTAGATATTTTTGATAGTTGCTAGCCTTAGTTATTATTTTCTTTTTTGTTTTTAGTTATTATTTTCTTATGAATTAAGCTGAAAAGCAACATATGATATTGCTTCCCTCCATAAACATCTTGTTCTGTCTTTTTTTTTTTTTTTTTGTACCGGGGATCGAACTTGGGTCCTTGCACTTGCACAGCAGGCAGCGAAACCACTAAGCTAAATCCCCGGCCCTGTTCTGTCTTAAAAACGGAAGTAAGATTCTTTTTTGCAAAGTAATTTCTATTTAATTTCTCACTGTTCCCATTGGAAGAAGTATTTACCTTTCACTACTCCATTTGACAAGACTCTTTCTACTCTGACTGTGTGATTCTAGTCCTATTCCTATACGTCACGCATTGTTAAGTCTTTAGCTTTATGTGCTTCTTTGCATTTACCCAAATCCTTTATGCTTTGTAGGATTTAACAGCTTTTCTTACTTTCAGGCCATGTCAGCCTCTAAGCTCACCGCCCTTAGTTTCCTCTTCGCGTCTCCTAAGCCAGTCTCTCTTGGTCCTCTCCTCCCTCTGCCCAGTCCCCAGTGGCTGGCAGTGCCCTTCTCCTCAGACCCTAGGAACTGTGTGGTCTGCACTCCCTGTCACTGCATGGTTAACTCTCTCTCTGTCTCCTCTGCTGTGTGTCTCCTTTTCTTTCTTAGCCACTCTCTGTCTCTCTCTGTCCCTCCCTCCAACATCTGTCTGTTCTTCCCTTAGTCATCTGTGTCTGTCTGTGCCTCTCTCCCATTTGCTGTTGGCTGATGCGTACTTCCTAGCCTCTCCCTGCCACTCCCAGTCATTCTGTGTCTGGTTCTCACTCCTACTGTCTGCTTCTTTTCTTCTTCTACCTCACCTGCATCTTTCCTTTCTTTCACTCCTTACCATCCTCCTTTTTTGTTCTTCCTGTCTTCTATTTGAGTATTTTCTCGTAACTAAAAGACTGAAAGATGAATCAGGAACAGATTTCATCCCGAAAGGAAAAATTTCCTAATGCGGAAGATAGATAATATATGTAGAATAAAGCTATCAAATACAAGGTTGGAGGGCTGTAAGTACAACAGAAGAGATGTGTGCAGTGAAAGGGGTGGCCCCTTCTACCTGAGAGTGTGTAAGTTTGTGGAGTGGAGGTCATTGACTAAAACTTCGAGGAGCAAAGAAGATTCTGGCATGGAGAGGTTGAGGTGGTGGGAATCACTGAGAGGAATTGGCCTAAGTGGAGACACAGACAGCGGCGCTGAGGGAAAAGCACGACAAGTTGGGTAGTGCGGAGGTGTGTGGCCAGTATGAAGAACAGGAGTGTGTAATGTAGCAGTTGAATCCCATATGATCATGTACTACCTCTCATGTTCTTTGGTTATTAGTTAAAAGTGAGTTCTCTTGTATCTTACCTTGGCTGCTATATTGTGAGCTCTCATCAGCTGGGATGAAGGGTTCTACACTTGTTCATATCTCCCATTGGACTGTGCATAGTAGCTGCATATCAGGTGCTTGTTGCAGAAAGGAGAAGGAAGAACCACAACACGACGTGGAGTTGTTTGGGTCAGCTGTCGTGTGGTACCACAGCACTCTTATCTTCTCCTGCAGGGAGCCTGGGACTAGCCGAAGTAGCTGTCCGTTAAGGCGCCTGTGCCGCAGTCTCTCAGTTAGGTCTGGGGGTCACCTCTTCAGAGTAGTTTGGGATGTGCATTTTATTACAATTTTCTGGGTCTCACTTCATAAACTTAATTGTGTTCCTAGAAAAAATTATATTTGTGGTACTAGGGGATTGAACTCAGGGCCTTTGCACTGAGGTATGACCCTGGCCCCCTCCCCCCTTTTTTTTTGGTACCGGGGATTGAACTCAGGACCTTGAGTTTAGGCAGGCGCAGTGCCACTGAGCTAAATCCTTGGCCCCTGGCCCTTTTTATTTTTAAATTTTGAGAGGGTCTGGCCAAGTTGCCTGGGCTGGGCTTGAACTTAACCATCCTTCATCCTCAGCCTCCCAGAGTGCTGGGGTTATAGGCGTGCACTATCGTACCTGCATTGAAAATCTGTATTCTACAATAAGTTCTTAGGTAGTTGCAGATCACATCTGTAATCCTAGCTACCGGAGGTGCTGAGGAAGGAGGACCTATGAAATTTATTAAGACTCCATCTTAAAAAAAAAACCCATAAAAATAAATTCTTCTGTACTTTAAAATTTGAACACTCCTCTCAGTGTACAGGAAATTATTTTTTGTTCCGGCTAGGGATTTAGCTCAATGGTTTTGCCACCTGCCTTGTAAGCGCAAGGTCCCAAGTTCAATCTCCGATACCAAAAAAAAAAATTATTTTTTGCTTTCATAAAACTCTTCCCTTCCAGTAAATGGTGTCGCACTTCTGTAGTCTCAACTACTTAAGAGGCTGAGGCAGGAAGATTACTTGAATTGAAAAGTTCAAGAGCAGCTTGGGGAACATAGTGAGAATTCAGCTCAAATAAAACAAACTAAAAAGTTCTCCCTTTGTCATGTGTATATGAACCTGACAATATACTGTACTCTTCAGAAAGTATCATGGAGATAGAGATTGTGAATAAATTTAATATGGACCCTAGTTTAATCCTTTAATAAATTCTTTTTGATTAGCAAGAGAAATCTTTTTGTCTTCCTGAGAGCATATATTTGGGGCAGACAGTGTTAAAGGAAGTAATAGACACTATTCTTTTGTACTACCTGAAATCTCTTGGTTTTTACACTCAATGTATATGGAACAAGCCGGCAGTAGCCTTTAAGTTGTATTTGTGTGTGTGCGTATAGTTTTGGTTAGTTTGTATTTTTCTTTACTCCAATGACTTGTGGTTTTAAACATAACTTAAAAATCGTTGCAAAGAAAATAGTAGCTTAAGGGAGAAGCCTCTTATGTCTACTTTTGGACAGGTACCAGCCTGTGACTCAATGTATGAGATTACGTTTATAAAATGATATAAATGCTGTTATTTGCGGAGTGTTACATTTTCTGAATAAAACTAGATCTGTCACTTTCTACTGTGAAAGTATACTTTGAAAAATAAATGCTGAAGCATTACTTTTGAGAGGGAAAACAAAGTTTTTATTTTTATTTTTTGATACCTGGGATCGAACTTGGGTCCTTGCACTTGTGCAGCAGACAGTGAAACCACTGAGCTAAATCCCCGGCCCAAAGTTTTTACTTTTAATTTTAGTTTCATATAAGATTTTTGGCTTTATTTCTTTTTCTGGATTTTCTTCATTGATTAAAAGAGTTTTCATGAAAGATTTTTATAGAGTAATTTATTTGACTGTTGCTGTGTTCATTCTTTTGAAATTTTAAAACAACATCTATTTTTAAAATGAAATGAACAAATTACACAGTAAGGCTCTTAATATCAGTACTTAATAAGGTTTAAGATAGAGTTGAAGCAAATAAGTAAATTTTCTCTCTAAAAATCTCTTTCAAAGGGTTTTAAAATATATACAGTATTTAATTGATGCTTTTTTTTTTTGCAGTTATTTTGCATCTCAGTAACACAAATTTATACCGTAGTTCTTGATAAAGAACTGGTGTGTAAAGAACTAATGTTGCAGAATTGGATAGCTTTTGCAGAGTTACATCAGGATACATGCAGTTGCTATAAAAAGCCAGAGAAACTCAATTGCAATTTTATTGTCCAGTTTGATAGATTTCCTGCCACCTTTGTAGCAGACAAGCTGTTTGTCACCGTGAGCTGCTTCTCCAACAGCTGAACTAGGTTTTTCAGCACTTACAGGCTCTTCTATGTAACTGGACTGTGTTGGTTACTTTGGTCTCTCTGTGTTTCAGGTGTGTACCTAATATCCTGTGTAATTTCATCATTTTGTTTGTTGTCTAGGTCTTCTTTCTTTTAAGTCCCTTCCCCCTTTAAGTACTCAAGGTAGACACCATAGTACTGTTAATTAGTACTGTTTTCACCTCGTACACTCAAATGCTTCTACTCTTTCATTAAAATTTTTCATTGAAACTCTTTTGAATTATGAGAATTGTCCTACAACATTTGTTTTCTAAACACATAAAACTAAATCATTTTATTTAGACTCATATTGTCAAAAGGTAGATTGGGTGTATGACTTAAAATAACGAAGACGTAAAAGTCACACTTGAATTAAAAATGTGATACGAGTTAGATTTTCCCTAAAATGATGAATTTAGGTAAAATAACCATCTTAGATTATTTGAAATATCTGAAGATTTTATATATTGCTAACAAACTGATAAAATTGCTTAAATATATATATTTCTGTTACTTTATAGAAGGAGAAAGTACCAGTAAGATTGGATAAAAGCTCTCTGGGAGGCTGAGGGAGTAAGATGGCAAGTTTGAGCTCAGCTTGGGCAACTGAGTGACTTAATGAGACTGTCTCAAAATTAAAAAATAAATGAATGAATAAAAAACGCTGAAGATATAGCTCATTGCAAAGGCTCTGGATTCAGTCCCCAGTGCTGCAAAAAGTTGAGTAAAAGCATGTAGAATTAAGTTTTAAAAATTTTTTTAAATGGTTTATTGAAAGTATTTTTAAAGATCATAAGATACAAATAAAATGGATATATGTATGTGTTTATGGCAGCTCTTATAAGGTTAAAACTCTGCTATTTTATGGAATTTCAGAAGTTACAGTATTTCCATCTTTTGTGGATTTTTAGCATTTTATGCTTATATATACATACACTTACATACAAAAATGAAAATCACCCATTATTTAGACACCAAGCCATATCTTTAATGTTAACATTTTGGGGCAAGTCCTTTCAGTCTTCTGTTCTGAACGTAAATATACATGTTTATGCAAGATGTTCATTTCATTTGGAAAAATTGGTGGAAGTGACATTTAAAAAAAATCAAGATTTCTATGATAATGTAATATGTGTACATTGTACTTTAACTCTCTGTTGTTGTTGAGCACTGGTAACCCTTTTCCTGTATACATACATCTTATTTTGTGCGATAAATGCCTATTAGTGCAATTTCTAGAGTCTATACATTTTTAAAAGTATTAGTAGATATTGCTAAATTGCTTTCTAAAATTTTTTAGTTCTGTTCTAGATTTGCATGAGAGCATCTATTAGACTATTCTTAAAATTGATCAGTATGACTTTCAGAAAAGATTAGCAAGTTATTTACTATATTATTTCATGTAATTATTCTTCTTAATGTTGTGTACAATGGGGATAATTTTACTAATCTTTTGGAGTTGCTCTTGTTCAGTAATGGTAGTTGCTTAAATCAGCATACATGAAGCATTCAGTATATCTCAACTTTTGTTTAAATATTTAAGGAAAGATATATCCTGAATAGCCTATAAAAATGAGCTTAGCTTAATGTATTTTTAAGTATATTGTTGAGCAGTTACTGACTACATAGGACTTCTCTTGCTTTAAGGAAATTTGAGTGCAAAGTTAATATTTTCTTTTAGAGAAATTCTAGACTATTTCTATGTGCTAGTATGGTATTTGTAATGATTCAGAAAATACTAAAGTGGTAGAAATGCTTCTCTTACATAGTTCTTATTCATGAAGTGTTGCTTATAAAACATTTTATGAAAGAAGAAACTGTATTTTCATATTTACTATTGTTGCTTACTAGAGAAGGTGAACTTCAGAGTAAATCTGTTAACTTTGATGTTACAGGGAAGGATAAGACCCATTTTTTTTTTGTTAAATTCTTTTATTGGTACATTGTAGGTATACAACACAATTACATTTCTCATTGGGAATTGTACCTTTACATAATGGATCTTGGTTCTTATTTTTCCCCCATTCCTAGCCCTCCTTTCACCCCCTCCACCCTTCCCTATTTACAAAGACTTTATTTCCATTTTTTCCATTTCTCAGTATTTTTCCTTTCCCTTCTTTCCTTTCCCTTGCCCCTCCCACTACCCCTACCCCTTTGGACCTTTTCTTCCTATTTTACATTATCGATTATTCATTCTAATCATTGGTACATTTTAGGTATACAATATAATGACATTCATCATTGGAAATCTGCACCTTTACATATTCTCTCTTGGTTCTTATTTTTCCCCCTTGCCCAGCCCTCCCTTCAAGCCCTCCATTCCTCCCTATTTACAAAGATTTTGTTCCTATTTTTCCATTTTCTCATATTAATCCCATTCCCTTCTATCCTTTCCCCTAGCCCTCCCACTTCCTTCCCCTTTGCCCCTTTTCTTCCTATTTCACATTACCTATTATACATTTTAGTCCATATTTACACTTTCAGTTTCTCACACCAGAGAAACTATTTGGTATTTATACATGTGTGTCCTATTTATTTCACTTAAGAGTATTGCCTCAATGTGCATCCACTTAGCTATAAATGTCTCTAATTTCTCATTTTTTATGGCTGAGTAGTACTCCATTTTATAAAAAAACCCACATTTTCTTGATCCAGTAAGACCCATTTTTCTTCTGTGTCTTAGGTCCATTGCCCGGGCCACTGGACATTAGACTGACAAGATAGATTAGCAAGCAAGCCCAACTCACTTTACTTAATAGAAGTTCTGACTTTTTCGTAAGGAAATAATTGAGACCCAAACAAGTCATTAAACCTGCTCTTTTCTTCGTAGGTTAGATGAAGAATGGAAGGTCATGGAAAAATGTGATAGCATAAAACATTATGAACTAAGATGAGCAACTGGGGATGTTTAGCAAGATCCATTCGTTCAGATTCTTTTGGTTGTCTTATTTCCTAAATAAAGTTATTCCTTTTCTCATGGTATAGGAAGGGCACATCTCATAAGAGTGTCTTCTGACTTGCTTCAAGAATGCAGGGTGGAGAAGTTCAGAGGGTCCTCCTGCACCTGCAAGTTCTCAAATTACTCAGCTTAAATATTTAGTGTGTTAGGGTACTGTATTTTAGGGTAGTATAGTCTGAACCCTGTTGATGACATACAAACACCTTTGTTGTCAAAAAACACCATTCTTCCAGAGCTGGTGGTGCACACCTATAATCTGAGCTTCTCTGGAGGCTGAGGGTCACGTATTCCAGGCCAGTCAGGGTAATTTAGGAAGACTTCATGTCAAAGGACGGTGATGGGGGAAGGAATGTAACTCAGTGATAGAGCACTTGCCTAGTTTGTAGGGGTCTTGGGTTCAATTTTTAGTATGCTTCAACCCCCCCAATCCCAACCCCTGTAACTCCCAAAACCCCATGCAATTCCTCAAGCAATTCCCAGTATAACAAAACAAAAAAACCCATAGAATTTCATAAGCAAAGTCAAAAAGCAAATGATAAATTTAGAAAAACTACTCAGAAACAAAGCAAAGATGATATTAAACCAATAGGAAAACAGTAGAATAGAAGAATGTACAAAATACATGATCCAGTATCTCACAAAAAATTCTCTATAGTTTTCTTGCTATTGCTTTCATCTTATATCTGATATATTGTATCTCCAGAAAACTTCATTAAGGCAGTACTTAGCTTTGAATGTAGAGTATCTAGATAAGTAACCTATATGCTTTGTATGAAATAGATCAGCGAGTATTTATAATTTGGTTTGGTGTTGTGTCTGCTGCCTTGTACTGTTGTTGTTGCAAGCTGTTGCATCTGAGTCTCTTTAAAAGATCTCTTATGTGGTGGTAATCATTTTGACCTGTATGCTTTGATACCTCATATGAAAGAGTCAGATGTTTTTAAAGATTATTTCTTATTTCTTAACTGTGGAGAAGATTGGTCCATTAAGAATCAGAAAGTAAAATGTCATAGTGGGTGTTTTTATACAAAGACAGCATGTAGTGAAAACGATGCATTTGCTTAACAAGAATATCAGTTACCAGCCATTGCCTACCATTTAAAAAAGTCTAAATTTATGTAAATATCTGTAATAGATGGGTTAAAGAGTTATTAATTTCTTGGTGTACCATATTCATCTTTTATTTCCTAGTTAATAAATTTGAGTGCCAATTAAGTCAAAAGTAATGGCAAAATAAATGTGGTTACTAGCTTATAGATATCTTTCACTAGTAGTTTATAGAAGTGCTTTCCAAACATTACAAACAGCTATAGATTAACTATCAAATGCTTGTGAAGATTAATGACTAGTCTTTTAGCTAGGTAATTTAGAACAATATCTGGTAATTCATTGAGAATTATCAGTTATGAAGTCACTAATACCTTAAGGAAAATAGTGTTACAAAGATAACAGTGATAACTGTTTAATTGACATTAACCCCTTCCCACCATTTAAACGTAGCGACATCCCCAGACTTTTTTGAGTTTTTAATTTTGAGAAAGGGTCTTGCCAGATTATGCAGATAGGGTTTGAACTTGCACTCTTCCTGCCCCAGGGTTCTGGGATTACAGGTGTGCACCAGGGGCCCTGATTTGCCAGTCAGCTTTTAGAGTATTGGAGTAAATTTAAGGGAAACTTAAAAACTAACCAATTTTAGAATTTTAAAAGCGTTTCAAATTCTGAATGTAAATTCTCTCCAACTTATAATTTTATACTCAGTCTTACTATTAATCATATAGTAAGGTAACATAAATATATTTTCATATACTTGGAGTCTCAAAAACCTTAGTCATATGCACTTTATCAAGAAAGCAGTGGAAGGTGTACCTCACAGAAAGAGTAAGAGAAAGATATGAGATACACGAAATAGGAGAGCAATGTAGGAAACGCATGGAAGGGGCCCAAGGCTCTAGTGAAGGGGGATTCTGGGCTGGCAGCTGTGTAGCAGACATGAATCATGGTCTGTCCAGTTTGGAGGAGTTTGACTCAAGATGTGGCTATGGGGCCGATAGCACTGAAATGCCAGCAACCTTGATAGCTTTTTTTTTTTTTTCACTCTGAGAACAAATTATCCACATGAGGTGGGCCAATATTTTTATGTGTACTTGGCCTGTCTCTCTTCTAGTCCTGTTGCCTGAGTCACCTCATATTCTTATTCACTTCAAAAACATATTCTGCTTTGAGCAGTTTCTTTGGGTAGAGTTTGACTTTGGTGATCTTAGAATTGAAAACTAGTCTGTTTCCTAGGCTTGGTTCATGGAAGTGCCCTCTGCTTGACTTGCACTACTCACATGGGTGCTCCAGTTCTCCTTGCTTCTTCATTTAGTATTTCCTAATGGTCTTGCCTACAAACTGCCCAGAAATAGCCACCACCCGCCCACCCTCCCTCCCTGCCTGTCTCCCTGCCTCCTCTTTCTGTTAGTCTACTTTGTCTTTTATTCCTGTCATTTTCAAATATAACCAAGAGGCCTTCCCCAGTCAGCCCAGTGAAGCACTGTCACCAAGACTGCTGTGTGTAGCTACTCTCCATGGCCCCTTTTTCTTTCCAAAGTGTTCTCACCATTTGACATTATCTTCCTCATGCATCTTTGTTTTTCTGCCTCCTCCATTAGAATATAAGCTCCATGAAAGAAGGAACACTGTGTTGTTCATCACACAGTGTATGACATGCTGTAAATGTTCAGTACATTTTTGTTGAATGAATACGAAGAATTAAGTAAGATAAAGAACCCATTTCTTCTGGGGGTGCTGCTGCACATTGTAATCCCAGCACTCTGGGAAGCTGAGCAGGAGGATCACAAGTTTGTACAACTTTGTGGCTTAGGGAATTTGATCCCCAGCACCCCAACCAAAACACAATAAAAACCATTTCAAAGAAAATACTGGGATAAGAGAGCTTGGTATTTTGTTAATGTTACTATGTCATTTTACTCTTCAGTGTGGAATACCACACATTTGTTCTCCAGCTATTAAGTATAGTTCCCTAAGTATTTATACTTAGGAATTTCTTCACAGGAAAAATATTTGGGAATATTATTAGGAAAATGTCAATTTCCTAAATATATCTTGTGACTTCACAATCACAGTACTTTGTTTTTCGCTTTTCCTCTGTTCAGTTTTCTTATATTTCGTTTAGTAAAAGGCAAAGCATAATACAAGGATATTTGGAGTGCTGAATCTGTAGTAGTGACATGTAAATGGAATGTGTGGATGCACAGATGGGTTAATGGCAACTTTCAGACCATTTGTGACCATTTCAACCTTTAAAAATTATAGTTGACTTTTGGGGAAAGGCTTGAGTTTTTCCCCCATTACTAAAAGAGTTTGTATTATTGGTTTAGTAAGAAAATGGTTTTTGGAGAGCTGCTGTAATTAATTGATTTTTAAAAATCTTTCCTGAGGATGGATCATGGGAAATGGGTTTTTCCTTGCACTTGAGGCAGTATAGGGTATGTCTAGGACACAGTGCTCTTTCCACTGGTACATACTTGTGTCTCCATATGAGTTACAGAGGCTCAGAAGAGTAGTGAATTCTTTTCCCATACATCTTTGAGAATAGGCTAATTCTGTTCTTTTTGTAGTCTCATGCTTTGCTGCCTGTTACCATTAAAGCCATTTTACTAAAATAAGACTATTAAAGGAAGTTTAATTTTAAAATATTTTATAAGTTATGTATTTGAAAAATAATGGAATGTATATGAGTTTTATATTCTGAATGCTGCGCTCATTTTTTTTTTTTGTATTGGGGATCGAACTCGGGACCTTGCGCTTGTGAGGCAGACGCCGGAACCACTGAGCTAAATCCCTGGCCCATGCGCTCATTTTTATGTATATTTTTAACTGACTGTACATTTTTATCTAGGTCACTTTTGAAATACACAAAGAAAACCTTGCCAGTCTCTTTCGGGAACAGCAAGGAAGAGTTGATGAAGAAATAGGTCCATGTTCTTCAAGTCCAGTTCACGAAGTCACTGGCAGGAGCAGAAATGTTGATGCGTCTGTAGGTTCCCAGCTGTCAGATACAAAGAATTCTTCTGTCTCTCATTTCACTAGAAATAACAATGAAAACTCAAGTATTGAGAAGACAAGTTCAGTAGAATCTACATCCAACATTGAAATGCAAATGCATAATACAGCTAATGAAGAAAGGCAAACTGAGCGAGAAAATCAGGAGTCACTAGATGAAGCCACTTTGGAAGAAGTGCTGACAAATGAAACAGAGAAGGCAGGTGATTTAGAAACATCTTCTGAGGTAGTAGAGCCTGTAACCGTTTACTCTAATTCTTTAAAAACTGCCAGCAAGGATACAGTGACCATCAGTGAAATACCTGCTTCCATAAGTTCACCTTCTGAAGAGGATACTTCAGAGATCCCAGAATTACTAGAAAAGTCTGTAGTAGAGGAAGAGGAGGAAGATGATTATGTGGAACTGAAGGTAGAAGGGAGTCCTATTGAGGTAGCCAGCCTGCCCACAGATCTCCAAAGTAATGGTTTGTCTACAGCTGCTTCTGAAGCCAGTGAGAGACCGGGCATGTTTAGTAATGACGGCAAATTAGTATTTCAAGAGGAAGAACCTGTTATGACAAAGCAAAGTGATACTGAAACTCAAGATTCAAAAGATTCTGGGTTCCTGACAGTGGCAGCATCAGGGTCTTCAGCTGCCTCACCAGAAGCTACTCTTTCCCAAGCAACTGTACAGCTAGACAGTGATCAGATGCCGGAGGAGGGGAAGAAAACATCTAATCTTGCTGGTGACTCCAAATCAATTAGTGATTGTCATGATAATTCCTCTGACACTCCTGTTGCTTCTGAGCAAAAGATTGTCAAGTTGGATGTTTCCAGTGTTGCTACAGATACTGAGAAACTGGAATTAAAGGCCAGCATAAACTCGGAGGCCCCTCAGCCTCATCGACCCGTGCCTGAGGTAATTAAGTATGTCATCTTCTTGATGTGAATTTCATTACAGTAAATCAGTGCAAGTGTATGTACTTACATGTTATTCTCTTTGGAATTTGGTTCCTATCTTATTTGCAGTTACATAAATGCAGTGAATGTGAGAATTCTGTTGCACATTGTGAGCAGTACTGTAGTTGGCAGTAACTATGATCTCTTTCTGTCTCTCTGTTTCTGTCTCTTTCTCTGTCTTGGTGCTGGGGAGTGAACCCAGGGCCTCAACACTTGATAGGCGAATGCTGTACCACTGAGCTACACCCAGCCAAATAGGAGATTATTAAATGGCAGCTGTTGTTATTATTTTTTTACCATAGCACCACAAAAAGTGATCAATTTCAAGCTTCAGAGGTGGTGTAATTTTAGTTTATAAATCGAATATTGGAAACACTTGCCTTTCACTCTTTATTTGATAATCTAATTATAGCACATAGCTTTGTAATAAACTCTAGGACTGTGTACTTACCAGTGCATGCTTTTAGTTGCCAGGTTCATGGCTGAACTTGTACCCTGAGATTTGTAAGCAAGGAGAGTCTGTGTGTGATCTGAAGGCACAGCTTCTCCTCTGCCAGTGTCTCAGAATGATGCCTGAGGCAGTGGTACCATTTTCTCCTTCAGCTACTCATGTCCCCCTTCCTCCTTCCATTTCTTCCATGGTTGGTTTTGTCCTTCATTATGTTGTTTTTAGTTTATTTTTCATACTTGCCAATTTATAATTCAGCCTGGCTTGTAAATTTCATTTTATGGTGTTTCAAAACTGAGAGCTGTTTGATTGCTTTCTTTTTTTTTTTTAAATTGAATTCATGTTTAATAATTACAGGCCCCATGCCCCCCCTTCCTCTGCCCAGGCAGCAGCAGGGGTGGCGCAGGGGCTGGGGGCCTAGGCCCCCCGCAGTGAGGGTGGCAGTCCTAAGAGTGATTTTCAGAAAATAAAAAAGGACCTCAGGGGCAGGCCTTACTGCGCCCCCTCAAGACACACCAAATTTCAAGACTTTATATATAATATATCTCTGTGCCCCCGGGGAAGGAGAGGGACACCTGGCAGCATCCTGGAGGGGCCCCCAGGCAGCCCCAAGCCATCCTGCCTCTTCAGCCACTTTATTAGCTCAGACACATCGCACTATAGGCACCTGCTGCCACTGCCGCCACCGCTGCCGCCCCCTGAAGTCCAGGCGGCTGGCCGGGGCATTGGCATCCACGAGGCTCATGTCCCCAGCCCCACCCGCCCTCAGTTGTGGTCAGACTCCTCCTCCTCAGCCTCCCAAAGCCAGGTGAAGGCTGTGACAGATTTAAGGGCCACACCCTTGCCCAGCTGCTCAGCGGGGGTCCTTGCTGCTCTCCCAGCTGTAGAATGCTTCCTCCTTCACCCCATCCTCATCATACAGCACATTGAAGAACATCCGAAGCAGGTTGGGGGCTGCCCTAAGGTTACTACAAGGGCCTGGAGTGCATAGAGCGCTTGTAGCTCCTTCTGTTCATCACACAGGTACTTCTGTAGCAGTCGTGCTCAAGCTTTTAACACCGCAACATCCACTCGGAGAGGAGTCCCAAAGATAATTGCAGAATAGACAGCTTTCATGAGGGCTTGAACTAATGTGCTGGATGCTGTCTGCTGCTCGCTCAGATTGGCTTCTGTCCAGTCAAACACCCGCTGATTACTGTTGCCCTCCTACAGCAGCTTCTCCAGCTGCTTGCTCAGGTCCTCTAAGGGGACTGCCCTCTTGCCCAGGGGCATCCGACTCCTCTCCCAGAGTATACTCCACCTTCTGTTCAGCAGTGAATGCATCACCATCTTGGCCTTCAGGGAGAAACTCCTTTCAGCTGAGCTCAGCCTCTTGCCATAGCATCTCCACCTTTTTGGGACCCATGCTTTTGCATGGGAGCCCCAGGATCTCCAATAAGAGGGAAGTAGCTTTGCCCAAAGGTCTCAGAGGCTTTGTAATCTCCCTGAACAGTTCTCCCATGGGCACCTCACCTTCCTGCAGAATGAGTGTTACCAGTTCTGCCAGATAAAGCCACATGTGGGGGATGTCAATCTCCATGTCTTCAGCCAATTCCAGGATTTCATCAGCCCTCGGTAGTATTGGACAGTGGAGAGGTGCCCGGCACACAGCAGCCTGTAGAACAGCTTCCCCATGTGCTCTCGAGCGATGGTGCTGCGCTCCAGTGTGGACTCGACGCCATGCCACACAAAGATGAAGAGCAGGGAGGGCGAGGCCAGCTTGATTCCTTTCTAACATGCTGTATAGGGATAGTATTTAATGTGACTCCAAGTTAATTACTCTTGTATTGTGATAGTTCATTATTTTCAATAAGTATGCTTCAGACGTATTAAAATTTTAATGTTGTTACTCATTGATAGTTTTTCCTCTCTAACTTGGTTCTTTAGTGTCTTAAAATTTGTGGATGTGAATTGCATTAAAAACTATTAAATTATTTGCTTTACTAATGCATTTCTCTGAAGTTGAATTTATTTTTATTACTTTCAATATTTCTATATTAGATGTCAAGGCAACAAGAGCAGCCAGGGCATGGAACAGCACCAAATGCAGTTGATGGACAAAGGAGGGATTCCAGATCTGCTATGTTTCGTATTCCAGAATTCAAGTGGTCTCATATGCATCAACGTTTGCTCACTGATCTCTTATTTTCCATAGAAACAGATATACAGATGTGGAGAAGGTTTGTCTATATGTTTATTATACAAGATGTGTGTGCATCTTGGTCTTTGTATTTAAAGACATATACATACATTTTTCAATTATTTTCAAACCTTATATTTGCATTTGGTTGAAAAGTAGAATATACATTATTCTATAGAAGGTTTGGTTGAATTAACTTTTACTCTCCATTATAAGAATCCTTATCTGGATTACAAAAACAAAAAGTTTATTTTTTTCTTTTTGATGGCTTAAGGTTTCCTGTAGCATATTTTGCAGGATGGAATCTGCCAGAAGGTAGGTCGAGCAAGTGAGGATATTAGTAAAAGCACTAAAAGATACTTGAGATTTAAGTATAACATTGCCCATGTCTGTAGCGTAAGAAATCTCTGTACTTCAGATTATCTTCCATTCTGTGATTTATAATTTTAGAAGTGCCTAGTGTGTTTATTTGTATGTGATTCTTAACTGTATTTAAGAGTATTTTATGGCATTACCAAATAAAATGTTAATAGAAAATGCATTTTAATAGCACATTTAGCACCTCTTAATTTTGGCCACATGACTTCTCAGTAAAGATAATTTCATCCAATATTTAAAGTCAGATATGAGTAATGCTTAGTTTTAGCACTGACGAAGGGCATGTATAGTAGCTACTGACATAGAATAGTCTTCTTCTTCGGAGAAAGTATACCCCCCAAACTCGATACATCATTATCTTTCCTGAGTTTTCAAGATGAATCAAAAGCACCTTCTTATCCTCCCTCCCCTCAAATAGGCAAACTGTGATTTCCTTTTCTTAGCTTTATCAGTAAACATCATTTATCTTTGGACAGCCATTCAACAAAGACAGTTATGGACTTTGTGAATAGCAGTGATAATGTCATCTTTGTCCACAACACAATTCATCTCATCTCTCAAGTGATGGACAATATGGTCATGGCTTGTGGGGGAATCCTGCCATTGCTTTCAGCTGCGACATCGGCTACAGTAAGGACTTAAGTACTGTATATGATTGGTGTGAAAACATGAGTGTTATGCATCCTTATTGACTAAAACCATGAATGTAGTGGCTACTTTTCATCATAGTGGCTATAAATTACAAGCAACAGAATCTTTTGCAGTTACCTGAAAGAATTTTAGAATCTGAGGAATGAAGACTAAAAAGAATGTTGATTTCTTAGGGTTGAGTCAGCTAGTGAAGAATATGGTTAACAGTATTTCATCTGAATGTTCCCATTGCCCTTCTTTTTTTAGATAAAATAAGTAAGTCATTCTATTGTCTTAGATATCTGAAAGCTTTACTTTTTATAATACTTGGAAATTTGAGGAATATATTTGGTCGAATTAGATTTTTTTTTTTTTGGCACCGGGCATCAAACTTGGGACCTTGTGCATTTGAGGCAGGTGCAGGAACCACTGAGCTAAATCCCCAGCCCTGTTGAATGAGATTTTTATCAGACTCTACATCTAAATGTCAAACTTCATTCCTTGCAGCATGAACTGGAGACTATTGAACCTACTCAAGGTCTTTCAGTAGAAGCCTCTGTGACATTTTTGCAGAGGCTAATTAGCCTTGTGGATGTGCTTATATTTGCAAGTTCTCTTGGCTTTACTGAAATTGAAGCTGAAAAAAATATGTCATCTGGAGGAATTTTGCGACAGTGTCTCCGACTGGGTAAGCTGTTAAAAACCATTAGTTCAGAATCGTTAGGAGTTTAACATCTTCAGCGGTTCATACATTAAATTGAAATTGGTTTTTCTTCTTTTGGGGAAAGATTGTGTGCAGGCAAAGTTGTCGTATGTGTACATTTTAGTGTCCTATGCATAGTAGTAGTTAGCAAATTGGGGCACGGGGAGGACATACTTTCAAAAATCTGAGGTGATTCTGGCTGGCATACATTTTTCTTCTCCCACTGTACCTTTTGGTCTAAGGTAGTGCTTCTCAGGCTTTATGACTCACCTGAGAGTCTCGGTCAAATGTATATTGGATTATATATACCTGAAGTGAGACATAAACTTGTCTCCCGAGCCCCTTGCGATGCTGGTTTCTCTTGTCTTACATACATGAGTACCAAGGTTCTAAACTGCACCATTCAAATAGAGCCTTCCTTCAAACAAGTTCAGTTATGTTTTAAAGCAATTAGTAAAACAGTTTTGCTTTTCTGGAAGCAGGTCTTGGGTAAAAGTAAAAAAAATAAATAAATAAAATAAATAAAAAAAACAAAACAGAAAAGCAGCGAAAAAACTAGTTATTTGAAATATTTGAAATAATGACATATTTCCCTGTATTTAATATCCATTTCATAAACTAATAAATACCTGTACTTAGCCTTTTTTTGTAGAAGTATTCATTTTACTCAATGTATCATTTGAAGTACTTTAGAGTTGGGATGCTCTAAAGAACTTGATATGGGACTTTGGAGAAGTTATTTTAAAATTTTAAGTAGAGATTCAAATTGATGAACATAACAAAATAGAAGTTGTCATTTATTGACTGTTGTCATTATTACTGATTTTCACATTGAGTTGGCAGTCGGTGAGGAAATCAGAGACCGGAGAAGTTAGGAAACTCATGAAAAACTTTTTTGTTTTGTACCGGGGATCGAACTTGGGACCTTGCGCTTATGAGACAGGCAGCACCACCACTGAGCTAAATCCTCTGCTCAACTCATCTACAATTTGAAAGCTGTAGTTGGTGATGTTGGAATTTGAATATATTTTAGTCTAAGTAGTGTTCTTATTCTTTCTGTTTTAGTATGCTTCTTTAAACTTTCTATTAGTTAAACAATTAAAATATTTAACTTAATTACTTTTCTATATGTCTTTTAAAAAACTTTCCCACTTTCTTAAAAGTGTTTCTACAATTAAAACTACGAGAATACACTAGCAATGCTTCATTTTATTCAATATTCACTAGATTCAGAAGCTAAGGAAATGCTCTTACCTTCCTCATTTTATGACAGAAGATAATGCAGTCTACTCTAGTACCACCTCAGGTCCTTAGGCACAGAAATAGGACCAGGAGAGGACTTGTCCAAGACCACTGGATGGCGCATAATAAGCTAGGGCCACATCCAAGTCCTTTGATCCTGGTCTCCTGCTGTTTCCTGAGGTTGGTGATTAAGGGTAGGGTGGCAACAGTAAAGGAACCTCTACCACTGAGATAGGTTGACACTAGGAAGTCTGGTGTTTCTGTTTGTTTGTTTTTTGGGTTTTCGTTTTTTTTAATTTTAATTTTAATTTTAAAAAAATTTTGTTTTGGTTTTCGTTTTTGCTATGTAGTTCAGGCTGGCCTTGAGGTCACTGTATAGTCTAGACTGCCCTTGAACTTGGGGAAATCCTCCTGCCTCAGCCTCCCAAGTGCTGGGATTACAGGTGTGCGCCACCACACCCACCACCAGCTATCTTGTATATTTTTTTAAACTTCATAGTGCACCTCCAAATTTGATTTTATGCAACCTGTGAAAAAAATCAGTGCAAAAATTATTTTCCATGGGCCGGAGATTTAGCTCAGCAGTGGTTCTGGTGCCTGCCTCAAAAGCTCAAGGTCCCGAGTTCGATCCCCGGTACCAAAAAAAAAATATTTTCCAAATAACTGATGCCAAATTTGAGAAAATTGCATTGCATATTTTCTCTCCTTCCCTCTGTTCCTCTCTTCTATTTTTCCAACTTTTTTCTTTGGTACCAGGGATTGAACTCAGGACCTTGTGCTTGCGAGGCAGGTGGTGGAACCACTGAGCTAAATCCCCGGCCTCATTTTTCCAACTTTTGTTGCTCTCTTTTGACACCTTTACTTTTGCTTCTGAATTCTTATACTTACTAGTTATAGGGTAAGCTGGTAGTACTTAACCTTCCCCACTCAAGTTTGCTTTGTTATCCTTAATTTCTCTTCCACTCTTCATCATTTCAAATACCTGGAGCTCTACAGATTTGGTTGGGAATTGAGATGGTTATATAGTATCAAGCGATTCATAATCAAGTGTGCAAGGCATAATTTGTCACTTAGAATTCAAAATTAACTCCTAAATAGTCTGAGTAACTGCCTGTTGGGGGCCTCGTGGGGGCTTCAGAGAGGAGATTTTGGAGTGTATATATATATATTTTTTTATTCTTTTATTGGTACATTGTAGGTATACAACACAATTACATTTCTCATTGGGAATTGTACCTTTACATAATGCATCTTGGTTCTTA